>MU392551.1:0-335714 GCA_022578505.1 Nemania abortiva
AATTAATTAAAATAAAAAAATAAAATATTAAATATAAAAATATATTAATATATTTAAAATAATAATAATATTTTTATTTAAATTTAAAAAAAAAATAATTATAGTTTTTTTTATAAAAATTATATTAGTTTTAAAAAAATTTATAAATATTTAAACCTATTTATTATATATATTTATTAGTTAATATTACTTATAAGTATATAAAACCCTAGTTGCCCTTTTTAAGAGGACTTAGCTAGTCAATATAACTACCTAAACTACTGGATCTCTAGTCTTCTTACTAAGTGAGCCTATAGACCCTGGTTCTTAGGTTGCCAGCTAAAGGCACATGTATAAGACTAGGCGTGACCTGTCGAAGAAGCATTCTGAA
Source organism: Nemania abortiva (assembly GCA_022578505.1). Classification (NCBI taxonomy): domain Eukaryota; kingdom Fungi; phylum Ascomycota; class Sordariomycetes; order Xylariales; family Xylariaceae; genus Nemania; species Nemania abortiva. The sequence continues at coordinate 371 of MU392551.1, forward strand.
TAGTCTCCTTGGGATGTGTCTCCAATCAGATAAGCCTTCACTCTTGCCAGCATGCCCTTCCGGAACATGCAATTGAATGGAATGATGTGAGGTTTCTTCATGTCGCTGTCCCATACAAAGGTTGAGGTAAGTTTAGCGCTGGGCCCCAACATCCGGTCAGCTACCGCGCCCTTTGATCCTGTGGCTTTTTCTGAGGTACATAGGCCGAAGCCCTGTGATGTCTGCACCCATCAGGGCTGAGGTCTTCAGGTCAACTTTCCTCTTGCCCCCTGGCAAATACCAAGTACCAATAAAGCCATTATCCGAGTTTGATACAATAATTTGGGTTGTTTATCCTGAATTATTTAGTTACGCAGTACGTCCCGTTATTCCACTCCGAAGAGGGCACTTGAAGGGGTAGGAATCCTTCCTTTCATTCGATAAATCACTAGGTGGCATCATTTGTTTACCTTAGGTAAGCTCTGTCATATTTATTTTTCTATCTTGCCATTCTAAGGGATAGAGCCAAACATACCCAATTAGTTTATCATTTGGAACCTACTTTACAATGGCAGACATCTCTGCGAATGTTGCTGCGGATGCTTCTGCGAACTTCTCCATTGTTAAGCCACCGAAGCGAGCGGTCGTCCGTATGCTCAATCGTCCCCGAGTCACTATACTGCACCCCGGGTATGGCGCACTCGAAAATTATCTTTTTGCTCTTCCTGCTGTTGACGAGATCGTTGATCCATCAAGCCAGGACCGGACCTGGGGGCTTCATCACGGCACTCTTTTGATTGCAGGTGGCGTGATTGCCAACAACGCTTTCAGCGATGTTTATTTTAGCCATGACCAGTACGGCAAACAACCGGTTAAGACACCTCGCGATGGCATACTTCAGTCTGGCGAGTACTGGATGCAACTAAACAGCATTGCGGGCGGGATGACCGACTCTCGTACCAGCGGCCAGACTTCATCTACACCTCTGCCTTCTTCCATGTCCCCGTCCACACCCACACAGGAACAATACCGATATCCGATAGTCCCCTCTTTTACGGAGTGGCGATTTCCGCATAACGAATTGCCTAAGGAATGGGAACAACCACATAACCCCCCTAATGAGCAAGATCCCGATCTTCCGGTTCCAGATTCTGCATCATCTGGCTGCTATATCACGGATGTACAATTAGGGCTCGAACGAGCCAATATACTTCCAGCAACGGAAGTAGAGTGGTATCGACGGAATAAAATGCAGCGTTATTCCGCGCTTACACCACGTCATACGGGGATTGACGATCACTCTAACAAGATCTCGCTACTCGCTCATCTTCGTTGGGCTTTTGATCGTCCTTTATTCGTTATTATACCGAAGCCGTCCGCCGGTCCTCCTAGATCCGGACCCGGATCATCAACATCAACATCAACAATCTCACCAACTGCAACAGCCCCGCCCTACGTGAAGCCTCAACAATACGCATTTGCAACTCACGTTCTTAGTGACAACGACGAAGCTAGCGATTTTATTGACAAGTACCATAATGTCTCATTACAGCCCAAATATTTTAACGCGCTTAAACGTGAATTTCTTTTTGCGCGTTTTGCTTGGGCTTTGTTTCCGCACTTAGCGCCCTTCGTTTATAGTTTTGCTACTGTCCGGAATTTTATAATCGTGGAAGGAGATAATTATGTTTCCAGATCAATGACTGGTCTAGGATATGTGGAGCTCAGAGAGCAAAGGGGCCGAAGTGAAAACGGGAGCAGAAAACGGCGAGGTAGTCCGACGGGTCAAGATGGAGAGCTAGCCGACGAGGACGATGTATATGAGGACGATGTATATGAGGAAAGATGGAGACAACGCAACACCATTCGAAAGGGGTGGCTCTCTGATTCTGATTCTGATTGTGATGATTATCGTGGTCAGTAAGGAACCGGCGTATATGGTTGGATTTAGATTCAAAAGCAGAAGACTTGCCGGCATTCCCATCTTCTTACACTACCGCGGGCTCAAATGAATCAATCGATTTGCTAACGGAAGATGAGCCTTAGGCTAGGCAAGGGAAGAGTTGATACCAAGAATGTTCTCTAGCCACTGCGCCCAACAGGCAAGGAAACAGGAGTAAGACTTCTCTATATACTATGGTATTTACACAGTATTTAGGTTATAGTTAATAATTTCTAAACCGTAGAGGACTAAATTACGCCTTATCCGCCTACAACGGATAATTACACTGCTTGTGGTCGGATTTACACAATTTATAACAGAGTGAATAGCAGATTTTGACCGCAACAACAGCATCCTAGAATTAATATAATGCTAACTTCCAATTCCTATGGGCAGAAAGTTAATAGTTAGGGTGCGTCATACTTCTTACCTAAGTATAGAATTATCTTCGACGGCCATAATCAGAGCAGGCTGAAAGAGGGATATATAGAGGGTAAAGGAGGCTAACATTTAGAATTCGAAAGGCGAGACCTTTAGACTGAAGAGTAATCATTAGCTAAATATAAGCACTATTCCAAGCTCCTGTTACAATACCTCCTAATTCTTGAGTGTGGATAGGCCCGCAGGCTCTGCTCTATTTATCCTATTATAACATGGCCCGTCTTTACATTGATACAATACGCAGCGTGAAAAGTCTCGAGAAGGAAATTACCCATCCTTTTTCACACTTGCACAAGAGCCCTTAAACCTTGCTAGCCAATGGCAGACACGCCATCTCTTCGCAGCCCGTGTTATCATGAAGGGCAGACACTCCATTTTCCCGTTGACGAACACGGTTGATGAGATTCGTACCCACAACCGCTTGAAGCGAATAACGACGTCATGGCCTTTGTTCACAGGCCTCCGCCAGACTTTTGAGCTTTAGGCGAAGCGGCTCTTCTAGAGGTTGACAAGTCCCCGGCTGCTCTGGCCGTCCTCTTGAATACAGTGGACTATGATGGTGAACAAAAACACGATGACAAACGTACAGACCGGTCCCCGAGAAACAGGAACAGGTTGACCGACCGGAGTTTGTCCTATCCACCACAATATAAGTCGGCTCTTCTCTACCCACCTCTCCCTCCCGAGCTCGCAAGTAAGCTCGCAGAATGATATATAGGCCAAAAGGGCAAAGTGGGGGGGGGGTATTTTCTGGCCAACGGTGCCGATAATCTCGTCGCTGTCCTCGAAGCCAGAAGAGCCTTAGCCACTGTTCAAGATGGCAGTCCTATTATAACGAGTGGATGGTTTGCGCAGATGACGTATGGGGCTATAGCAACGCGCTAACTTGTGTCGAAGGTATCGCGTCTCAAGGTACTTACACCAAAAATCCGCCGCAAAGGCCATCAACTGGTTTAAGCGCTACCCTGTCCAAATCGCAGACCCGCTTTGACTTCCTGGCAAACACAAGTATATAACTGAGGCGAGATAACCAATACACATACCACCTCCACGTGCTAAGTCCAGATCGCGATTGACCAAAACAACGACATCCTACCTCAATAATGACCGAAGAAGTGAGCAACGATGTTGAACTATCTAGCTGGCTTCTATGTGCTCCATTAAATAGGGCCATTCGTCAGCACCCCGGGCTTTTTTGCTCCCCATTGTACTGGACTCAGCGACAATGGTCAATACTTCGTGTTCAGCTCCTTCACGCCCATGATGCCGAGCGCCGGAGCACCATCAACTCAAAACCTTTTGCCAGCATTAGGGTGCCGGAGATTTCAATTAGCGTTCGTCGCTATGTCAATCAGCTCGAATGCTCCTCTTTTCTCCCTGAACGGCTGCCTCAAAGGGTAGCAGCTATGAGAGGCTTACTTAACGGATGGGAAGGCATAGAGAGCGGTAATCGTTTGGAAATACATGACGAAAAGCTCCCTCTTCTGTATGGTAACCAAGCCACCTATTTTCTACCCGCTATCGGAACCTACTCATTCAGCGACTCGGGCGGCGAATGGGAGCTCGCCCACGTTGATGGTAGCCACCTGGCCCAAGCACGCCGCAAACGCCCGATGAGGTCTAGACACAGAATCCTAGGCGACGAAAGCCAAGGACGAGACAGCTTATTCTTTATACCGGGCCTTCTTATCGCCATGGCGCAGAGCCACCAGTATCGCCAGCAGCTCGAGCCCGCAGAGCAGACAGACTCCGCGAGAACTAAACGCTCTCAATTTTGTGTTCTTTTGACCGACTGCAGAGTTGATAACTCTTCCGTCCATTTATACACAACTTCCTATCCCGATGCCCTTATCAAGCTTTTACAGGCCCCTGAGAAACCCCTACAGTTGGAAACTCCTTGGCCGAGCCACATGCCATTTTTAACTATTGAACATATGCCTATTCCCTACCAGCCATTTACGACTTTCCGGAGTCGGTTACGCGATGCCATCTTTCAGACCCAAGACGACGAGGGAGCGCGCAAGAGGGAGCAGTCGCAGGCGACGGAGTCACCGCTTGGTCCCAATAAAAGGCCCTGTACACTTGACCACTCAAGGGAACCACTCGAAGCAAAGGCCCCAAACGAACGCACCTAGCCGACTACTTCGGACCACATCCTAGGGCCTGGCCGCTCGAAATCTGAAGGTGGAAAGGGGGGGTGTGACGGCGCCACTTAGTCTCAATCTCCCGCTGTTGCTTCGTTTCTCTTCCGAGGCGAGAACCCTAGGACCCGTCAAGACACTCCAATTCAAGAATTCCATGGTCTCCTCAACCTACCTATTGGCACTTTTTCCTGTACAGCATGTCGGAGTGCGAGGCCGGTGAAGCAGATGGCTACCTTCGCTGGGTACTTGCCCGTGCCGACACTAGTTGCTAGGCCAGCGTTAAGTTTATGTGGTCGTCGCGCGGACTGGGCTAGATCTCGACCTTGACAGTCGATAGATTGGTGTGCTTGGTACCCTGCATGCCCGCTGAGCTGCGTGTTAAAAGATGGTTTCCAAAAAAAAAAAAAAAAAAAAAAAAAAAAAAAAAAAAAAAAAAAAAAAAGAAGAAACCTATTGCCGCGGTTACGCCTATTGCGGTGCGCGATGGGGACACGTATATATTGATGTGGATCTGGGAGGATTGGGCTGGAGACACGGCATAACCGTGCCATATACTCCGTCACAGGCCACATCACGTATGTCTAACACACGATCACTAACACAGACATTCACGGTGTGCGGAGTTCAGATGTTGTAAGGTACCTATCGAGCACGATTTTGAGTGCCTAGTTGGGACGATGGACCACGGTTGTGCTCCATGTCTCCACGACAACACGAAACAGCATTTGGTTCACTGACTAACTGACCAAAGCTTTAACCCTTCGGCACAGCGGCTTTAAATGTGGAATAGCGGGACGCATTGCATAATAGAACAACAATGAATTAGATCGTTGAATTATTGCAACGCTGAATTAAACCCGACCACCTCAATACATCGCGATTCTACGCGTCGTAAATAACCGCCTGGATCCAGTCTCTGATAAATTGATCTGTCTCGCCCTCGAAGTTCTTATTGATGCCAGCCCTAGCCTGTGAGAGAAGCTGTGTCAGCTCCGGCCGATCCCTCGGGTTATGAGCCATGCAGCGAGCAACCGTCCGTCTGAGGTCGATATCTATGTAATCGTAGTCAACTACATCTAGGATCCGTGGGCAGTAGTTTTCGGGCAAATAGGCGTGATGGCCCGTCTTGACTTGTGGCTGTGGAGGCATAGGGGCACACATTTGGGTCATGAGTTGCCACAATACCTGCGCGGAGGAAGAGTGTTAGTGGTCGCAGTGTCTACACATCGCGGTGACAGAAGTAGCTACTTACGACAGCGATTCCCCATACATTCATCGCAGAACCGTAATTCCCAGCTATCGGCTCCTCGGAAATTTCTGGGCCGTTTCTGTCGATAATTCCACCGACTTGTGTCTGTATATAGTCCCAGTCGACGCCAAATTGTTCCTACAGAGGAGAGGAATTAAGCCCTACTGGAGACCCTCAAGAGCAATAGGGGTACTATGTAGATATAAACTTACAGGTGGATAGTAACTCCATTTCCCATCTTCTCTCATGTTCTTGTAATAAACACTACGATTATATAAGTATTCACACTAATATGGTGATAGGCGCCTAGCTTACTTTCTCTTCCCCGGCTTCACTTCTCGGGCAAAACTGAAGTCGGCTAGCTATAAATGCAGCCGTTAAATCTCGGGTTCTACATATGCTAAGTTGTTGCCGGTAGAGGGGCCTGCTTACTTTTAGCCTTGGGACGAGTTTATGCTCATTGTCTCTCGCATTGACATCGATGCCGGTTATGAGAACTGAACCCTGTAAGTCAAGCTTCCTGTGATAAGAAGTGAGCGCTGTACGTAGAAAGCTTACTATTGGCAGGGTCGATGTCAAAATGGACATATCGTTTTGCTCTCCACCGCCGCCTAGCCGGAGGTATGTCTTCGAACAGGTCGTTACCAACTCGCTTGCCTACTCGGACATTATCTACAGCCGGGTGTCCAGCAACGGGTTGAGGGTCAGCCTCTTTTCGCTTGGGGTGGAATTTTCGGGGCGGGTATCTAGGAATTAGTGTAAGTATAGTATTGATAGAGTCGGTCGTAGATATATGATATGAACACTTACTGCATGGCCACACATGACCGTACCACTAAGACCATGGTTAACGCAGTATTCTAAAGCGACGATTTCTGACTTACTGCAAAACCAAAATGACCAGAGAACTATTACACCACGGATTAGCACTTCTAATTATCGTCAATGCCGTAGATATTTCTAAAAATTCCGTAGGTTGAGCGACCGGTTGGAGGGCGACGTATGGTATTACTCACCGCGATTCGGAACGTTTAGTTGGTTTTCTGTCAGCCTGTGAGGGTGATAGAGTTGTTAGCTTATTTCACGAAGCGAACATCGTCGCAGGAAAACTGATGGCACTATCTAGTCTGCTGCGATAATGCGTCACTTGAACACCATCTACAGGTCTCTGACTCACCTATACAGTAAAGTTTCCAAGTCACCATTTTCGCCGAACTCCAAAAGTAGCATGTCCCTACGGCCCTCATTCCATATGTCCGGATGATAGTTGTCGGGCTGGGGTATTCCAGGTCTCGGTCGCACCGGTCTCCCTTCCCTCCTTGCTCTCCTCGCTTCCCTTTCCCTTTCTCGGATTACCCGGTGGCGCCTTCGTATTTCATTATCTCTGTCCAAATTTAATAGTGACGCCCGCCTGATCCGATTCCGATGTCGTTGCGATTTTTGCGCCATCGCGGCCGGATCGGCTGCTATCTTCTGTCTTCTGGTTCTGTTATCTCTGTAGTTGGCGGGCTCATTGTCGATAGAGTCATCTCCACTCGACTGTCCGTCGTCGCTGGAATCGTCGTCCGGTGGTATATCGAATAGATACGGCTGCTGCGGCAGCAGCCCGAGCCGTGCTTTAGGGATTTCCTGGATGCAATGTGCCGCCCTATTCACTTTCTAGGTATCTAGGCTTAGCTATACTGAAAATAGTCAGACCATATAGTCTCAGAGATCATACCTTTAACTGTTCCGCCTCGAGACGAATGGCTTCGTTCTCTGTGCTGATGTGCGACGTCTTCACGACGAAATCGATAGGTGACTGCCCCTGGACCTGGTGCTTGAATTTGACAGTGACGCCGTGACCGCCAAACCCAAGGGTTTTTACGAACGTTACGTTGGGTATTTCAGCGAACCACCTCTGCACATCACCGGCTGTGCGTCTCGCGTCATCGTACCAGGTCTCGTCGAAAGGTGATGGCGCTGCATCCAGACTAGGTAGCTGTCAGGTTTCGAGTCAGTGATCTTCAGCTTGAGCATGACCTGTAAACATTTCGAAAGCATGGAGAGCCCTCGAGTAAGAGCTTTCCTATACCTTAAAATGGCCGGAACAAGAAGGGAACGACTCCGAGGATTGCTTACGCCCATAATCCTCGAGGGAATACTCCATTGCATTGGCTGGACCTTCTCGTATCGACGATGAACTATCTTCGGTAAAGGCAACATCCGTTGCGCTAGATAGTGCATCTAGAGTTAGTGATTTCTCTGTAAAGACAATTCTAGGCTAAGGGCTTCTGGGATATTTATAACCCTGAGAGGAAAACCCTGCTAGCTGAGAGCCAATTGAAACCGGAACAATCCATCATCGGCCAGTCACTCACCCCAATCGTTTCGATAGCCCTCGTATTCATCATCTGCAAACATGCGCTGGGGCCGGGCAAGAGTCCGATATACGTGAAACTGCCATGACGATATCTGCCACTGTTCAGCCCAACTGAGGGGGGCCGGTATGGCCCCTTGTTGATTTGCCATAATCACTCGAGAGTTTTGATAGCGAGCTGATATAACTGCCTATAATCTGCTACTAAGACTAGGACGACCAAATAGATGTGCTGAACTTAGAGCACATGGGTGACAATGCATGCATAGGGATTATGACCATGTACCACACCGTCTACAGGTTGAAATACTAATACAGCGAATCGATATCTCTGGGGTTATTCTGAATAACCGAGACTAAATTAGAATACCTATGTTCTGCTTTTGTTACTTCACTGCATGCGGAATAGTCCCATCAATCACCTTTGTGTGTAATTAGCGTACCACGACTTATAGCGCTGTAGATGGAACCCTTTGTGCCCTTAGTGATATTTTTACTGATAACCCCTTAAGACGATTAAGAAACTTTAGGAATAACACTATATGTCATACTATACCGCGTAGTTAATGGCCCTGGTGGCACTAGCAATATCAATAGAATAAGTTTTGACGAGGTGTAGCAACAGATGCTTTTTTAAAGGAACCCGGTGTCAATACAAGCTATGCCTCGATCATCCGAATCTTTATCCTATGCTCTCACCAAACAAGGCATGAGTAAACGTAATCGGATCTAACACTATTTTAATTCACTGTCTTGGGGCTATATCAAACATCAGTTGGAACTAGTAGTAACGTTTTGACGGATAGAAGAATCAGAGAAGTTCTCATTCATCATGCTATTTCAGATACCTGGGGGCTATCGAAATAACCACGCGTGCCGTCTGTGCAGTCCGCGTGCTTTTATATTCGGCTAATCATGAATAAAACGTATGCAAATGAAGCTCGGGGTATCATCCATCCTACCTGACCAAATACGCAGGCCCTCAAACATGACGCAACAACCAAACGCCTCTTCAACTCTACCCTCGCCGAAAATCCTGCTCGGTTGAGAACAACGCGTGCACATCAATACTTTCGTCGAAGTACTCGATCCAATACTTAAGGATTAAATTGATGAGTAGACTCAGCGCTGAGAGGTGTCTGTCTCGTGCTAGGACGGCTAAGCATGTTTAGATCAAGTGATAGCACGCAGTACTAGAGTATCTTTCACCTCGAATTGAGGTAACGGATCGAACGGAGCCATAGTAGTTCATATGAGGAGAGTTCTCTTGATGGGCTCCGGTACCACATGCCCATTCAGACGAACTTCGTCACGTCGGCTCGATTTCTCGCCTATATTACGAATTTTCTCGAGAAGGTGACTGGAGAATACGTTAGAAGCGGGTGGGCGTAGTGTCAAGATGCATAATCTAGTCATATTTGCGGCTATAGTCACCCAGGCCACTAGGCTCGGGTTTGACGCAACTGTCCTGTACCATGACTTCGTCATGATACTTGACTAAAATGAGAAATGGGGAGAAATAAGCGTACTTAATCGGCATGTGTCCTCTTGCTTCCTGGACAGCAAGATTAACTCTGTTTAAAGCCGTCTCTTGTGCTACATCTTGAGCTTCTTTCTCGTGCTCTTCGTAGTGGGTGCTGATAAGTTTACGGCCCTGTTCTTCGTGAGCGGCTCGCACGATGTAGCCGCAATCGGGTTCTTCGCAAACCCATGTCTGGTTGGGGCCCTTTGGTTCGGTCGACGGTAGTTTTTCGGCGCGAATGACGAGCTGCGTCAATAGGCTGTCACTATTTTCCGCGTAGGATTTACTCTCGCCAGAAGAGCCCGCATCATCCTCAATAATGCTCCCATCGTCATCTTGGTCCTCGTCTTCCTCATCGTCTTCGGTGAAATAATGTGACTTTTTAGATTTCTTCTTCAACGATCCGTCGTCGTCGATATCCATGCTATCTTCGAAGTCCATTTCATGTCGCAAGCGCTTCTTGCTCCCCGTAGATAGTCGTAGCCCAGCAGCTTTACCACTCGGGCGGCTTCTGGGCGTTTGCTTCCCAGCGTACTCCCTAACTTCTGGCCGTGGCTTTTTGTTTACCACTTTTTCTGTGTGGATGCCTCGCGCCGACTTTTTGACTCGTCTGACGATTTGGTTGACTTCTGCTTCGGAAATGAGGGTGAGTGTTGGTGGTTTAGATGCCTTCTCCTTGGCCCACTGATAGATCGTAGTATCATGCCATTCAGGGCTTAGACGCTGTACCAGATCCTGGGCGTGGTAATGAAAAATTTCTTCCACCGAGTCGTAGCGCTTTATGTTGCACTCCATATAAACCTTGGTCCGCCAGCTCTTAGCGGTTATCTGATTTAGTTGCTTTTTCTGCTTCCCTTCGCTAATGAGTTGGAGTATCTGTTCCCTGACGTCTTCCAAGGCGTCAACTAGTACATGCCCCGAAGGTTTTGTTACTCCAGCAGCGTTGGAGTCTACTGTCGGGCTGTCTCCGTTGATTTCTTTGTGATTGCGTGATGTCCTTGAGGGAGCGACATCGTATCTGGGTGGGTCAATCATGACAACATCGTCATCCTCGGGAGATAGTTCCATTGGTGATCTTTTCTTCAACCTTGCAGACCTAGATTTGTGAATCTCATGAGTTCTATTGGGCAGACTAGCGGCTTCAACGTCGGAGATTTCGCTAGTTCGCGTGGTTCTGGGAGCACTATTCTTAACACGCCCCTTACCCTTTTTCTTTCTCTCAGTAACCTCTAGGGATGAGGATTGTTCACGTGGAGAGTAGTCGTAGGCTTCCAATTTACGAACATCGAACATGCTGGACCGTCGTTTTCTGTCTTTACTAGGTATAGCTAGTAGTTTTACCGTACTCTGGAAATTTAGTCAGCTTAGAGCTCAGATATATGAGGGGGTAACTGACTGAATACTTGTTCGCTAGATACTTGTATAGACTGGTGTCCTTTGGGAAGTGCGACAAAAGAAAAAGAGAGTGATAATTGAGTCGCTGATGGGCCTCTTGAAGAGTGAGACCGTCCCCTGCACGTAGAGCGTACTAAAAAAAAGAGGCACTGTTAGATCTGGCGCTCTTGATGCTTAGCAACTTCAAAATAGGGACAATAGCGTGACAAACCTGAAATAGGAGTTCATCTAGGTCCAGTGTAACATCTTCCATGGTGGCCTTTTTCTTCTTCTTCGACTTCTGTAGTTTTTTGAGGGCCTCTTCGAATTGGTCTAGGAGAGCATAGTGAAGGCAGACGGCTTGGAACATCTCATCGCACATGCGTTGGTAAATCTGCGCGGGAACAATCTCGAACCAGCCTGCTTCTCCGCTGGCCCAAACAACGGGAACAGATAAGCTATCGTCTTTGGCACCGACCGAAAAGGCCGTGGAGGCATCTATCTGAATCCGAAGAGAGCGGGTCTTCATGTGGCGATTGACGACTATATATAAATGGCATGATAGTGAGCACTACTGCAAGCAAACAACACATCTTTTCCTGGAGGGACGTACGGTATCGCTCGTTGTCCTTCTCAAGCTCTAGCCTTCCGCGGACAATAAGAGGCCCCACCAAGTCGACGTTCAGCTGGTTGGCCAAGCTGCCGTCGGGGTGGTGGACGGAGGCATCGGTGAGGAGGAAGCAGGGCCAATCATCGGTGTGTGTCGAGGGGTCGACGGGCTTGAGGACCGAGGTTTCCTTGTAGTGTCGGATAGCTGCTCGCTTCTCCTCAGCGGCGATCTCGGCAGCATATACGGCAGAGGCGGAGGGGGCGCCGCGTTTTCTACGTCGGACCATGATGGTGGAGAGGGGCGCAACAGCTGATTGTCTTGTATTGCTCGGTAAGGTCTGCGGCGTGGGCTAAAAGTAAGTGCCAGATGTTGTGGGCTGCTGTTGGAGAGGATTTGCCTAGGTGGATGGTTTATTTATTGGTATGAGGAGGGCGGAGGTTAGAGATACAGGCGCCAATGCTCGAAGGCCAAGTCTCAATGTATAATTGGCGATCAACTAGTTGGGTAGTGAGTGTGTAGTGTGTAGTGTGGAAAGGGGAAAGGGGAAGGTGAGAAGGTGGGAGAAATAGAGATCAATTTGAGTGTCAGTATGGAAGTAGGTATGTGTATGCGTTCATCCAGGTCATCAGTAGAACACGCGACGCATGCACCCTGCTGCTATCGCTACCTTGTAGCCTGTTAGGTGCCGGAGATAGGTACGTATATTGGTGCGCGACAATGACGCCAGAAGCGGGTTGTTTAAGTGATTAGTAGCAGGTACCCTACTGTGTACCCCGATACCCTGGAAGAATGAGTACTGTATACTGCACTACTAACTCAAGATTCGCGACAGAGATGTCTATCCCTGAAGGCACCTACCCCACTACCTATGCATAGTAAATTTACCGGGTACTAAGGAGGGGCTTGCACTCTCCAATCCAATCGTGAATGCCTGTGTAGCAACGGCAAGGTCTAGGTACTAAGGTAGGTTCTTAGACTAAGTTTTAGTAGCGCATAGGTACTTTGTGTAGCCGCATTTCGTTAACCCAAACTCGAAGCTGCTTATCCTGGTGCCTTTTTTTTTTTTTCCTTCTTCCTTTCGTCTCTTCTCTACGATCAAATGCGCCAGTCCGTGCCCCAATTCCTGGTCTCTTCTTTTAACGTATTCACGCACTCTCTCTTTTTCCTCTTTCTATTTTTTTCTTCATTAAGTAGATGGTTTTCATAATAGTCTAATAAACACTATCCACTAGAGGCATCTTCACCTTGCCTACCGGCCCTCCCCTCCAAGCCATAACCCTCTACCTCGAATGAAAACTGCCCGATTCCTCAGAATGGCGGCATCCGGCCCTGCCTCTACTACGGTCTTAGACGGCGTCTTCGGTATAGCCATCTTCTATTATTATTACCTAGAGTGGTAAACGTCTTGATCTGGCTGACCTTAGGCGCATGGTAGGCATCAATAAACCAATAGGCATGAGCTCCGCGCAAGTAATTCGAGATTGCCAACACCACTTCAACCCCTCCGCCATTTTCAAACCAATGATCGACCTGGAGGCTGCGAATAGGGCGCGGGAATCTAACAATAAGAAGAAACGGCGCCGCTTCGGCAAGAATGACATCCGAGTCAAGATGGGCCACGGCGGCACCTTGGACCCTCTAGCCACAGGAGTGCTTATTCTTGGTGTTGGAAAGGGAACTAAATCCCTGCAGTCATTTCTCGACTGCACCAAAACATACGAGACGGTGGTTTTGTTTGGCGCTAGCACCGATACATATGATCGGGTCGGCAAAATTTTGAAGAAGACAGCCTACGATCATATTACACGTCCCCTAGTTGAGGAGGCCCTCAAATCCTTCCGTGGCAAATACCAACAAATGCCTCCCCTATACTCGGCTCTTAAAATGGAGGGGAAACCTCTTTATGAATACGCGCGTGAAGGTAAACCTATACCGCGGGAGATTGCCACTAGAGAGGTCGAAGTCACGGAACTAGAACTGGTGGAATGGTATGAACCCGGCACCCATTCGCATCGATGGCCCGCGGAGGAAGCCACGAACTTTGAGCGCAGCTTTGCCGAGCAAGTCTGGAAAGTCGAGAAAGATCAGATGACGTCGAAAAAACTTACTCCGGAAGAAGAGGAGGCCGACACAAAAGCCCGGAAGGAACACGAGAATTTTAAGAGAAAGGCTGATGAGAATGTCGATGCTCTCGTATACGACCGACTTAACAAACGTAAGAAGGTCAACAACCACCAGAAGGAAGCTCCAATGATGTCTGGTGCCTTAGGCGAGAAGCCACCGGCGGCCCCTAAACCCGGTAAAGGGTCGAACCTCATTCCCGAGACTCTTGACACGAGCACACCTCCTTGGGAAGGTAAAGGCCCTCCTGCGGCGAGGATACGAATGACAGTCACTTCTGGTTTCTACGTACGAAGCTTCTGTCACGACCTAGGGGCGAAGGTTTCTTCCTCTGCTATGATGGCCGAGCTCTGTAGGAGTCGACAAGGAGACTTTGTCCTAGGAAGCTCCAACTGCTTGGAGTTCTCCGATCTGGCTAAGGGCGAGGATGTCTGGGCTCCACAGGTGAAGTCGATGCTCGACGAATGGAACGAGAAAGGAAACAAGGTTACGTCTCAATCACCACTACGAGCCAAACAGAACAAGTCACCCACAGAAGTTCAGACCTAGCACTTGAGCAGCCTGAAACTATAAATGAGCCCGGTCACGGTTGAGACATATTGCCACGGCGCGGCCGACTTTCTATCTCCAGATAAGCAAGCCCTCCGAACATTTTGCTCTCGATCCGAAGACCAGAAAACGTGCAGTCAAGCCATACGAAATATTGGGTGCGCCTAGAACGACCCTAGGCCCTTCAGATGGAACCCTTACAATGGCTTTGCGTACCTCGCGATATCACTAAAGAAGTGAAGCGCTGGGCTCGTCGCAATAATGGCTTTAGGCATATGCGTGGCCTTGTGGGGACATTGATTGGTGACACGGAGTTGAATCATAGCCGGGGGTTGATCATCATTAGGCTAGGAAGAGCTCCGGAGACTTGCATTTTATCAGCATAAGCACGGCGTTGAGGAACTTCGTACATACCTAGATCTCTATCATGGTTTTATATAAAGGGTGATCATCGATCACGATACGACAGTGTGGGCATCATGTATCAACTGCATTTCAGAAATTGATGAAATCTACTCAACTAAACGCATGTTCCAATTCCCATCGCATTCACGTTGAACAGCCGTTGTTCCACGTAGTACAACCGCGTATCGGGCTCATGGGGCTGGATGCTAAATTGGTTTTGTACCCCCGAACTGTTGCGAATTACATCACCAGAGTCGCGACAGTGCGTGAAGCCTCAATACATTAGACCCCGGATCGTTGATATATATCCATCCTATTCACGAAACCATGATTCGTCGCTTATGGCTCTTTCTCTACGTTTAATGAAGATACTCAGTCTATAACACATTATAGTAATTATATCTCGCTCGCCGAGGCAGAGGTATCAAAAGATTATTGTAACTCAACACTCACTCAATAATCCCCAGACGGCAGCGCCCTCAGCACGTCCTCCAACGTCCTCGGCAACTCCATCAGCCGCGCGCCGTTAACCCTCTCCTCGCTCGGCCTCCACCCCTTCGGCAGCTCCACGCCGCCGTCCTCCTCCTTGCCCAGCATCATCCGCGCGACGGCGATGCCGCACCACGGCGCCACGGGCATGCCGTGCCCCGTGAACGCGGCGCTCATCCACAGGCCGTCGGCCACGTCCCCCGCAGCCGCCTCAGCATCATCGCCTAGAAACGCGGCAGGCACGCGCCCGACCCAAGGATGTCCGTCCCGCGAGTACCCCATAATACCCGTCCACTCGTAATCCGCGCCCAGCGCGGGCTCTTCCGGCAAGTCGCCGGGCCGCAGCTTGACCGCATCGCGCAAACTATGGCGCAGCGCGGCGCTGATCAGGGGGTTGAGGCTGTCGTCGGCCGAGATGCCCTCCTCGCCCTCCGGCGTAGCGAAGCGCTCGCCGCCTAGGATCAGGCTTCTATCGCCACCGACACCGACCTGTGTGTCGTCAAGCCCGCGATGGATCAAGTACTGGTCGCTCGCGTCCTTGGTCCACACGTAGCTGTGCGGCAGCTGTATTGCGTCGGGCGGCGGCTCCAGCGCGCAGATCTGTCCGCGCACGGGCACGATCACGTCCGTTAGCCCCGGGAGGAGGTACGACGTGTACCCGTTCGCCGTAAGTAGCACCTCGCGCGCCTGGATCTCGCCGCGCGGCGTGTGCGCGAGCCACGACGAGGAACCGCGGCGCTCGAGGCGCGTCACGGGCGTGTTGGTCTGCAGGTTGAAAGCCGCCGCCGCCGTCGCGTCATCATTTCCGTTCTGGCTGAGCAGCAGCGTCTCCAGCACCCACGCGACGAGCTTGTACGGCCACAGCTTCGCGGCGTTGGGCTGGTAGATGGCGCCCAAGGCATCCGGGACACGACGCCTGGCCAGCTCCTCCCTGTCTGTGATAAGGAAGGCTTTATCTCTCAGATCGGCGTGTTTCTGCAGTCGGCGGATCTGCTTCGCGGCCGCGTCGAGGACTTCCTGCGAGTAGATCCCGTGCACGCCGCCGACGACTCGCCAGTCGCACGGGACATCGTGCTGCGCGACGAGGTCTTTGATCATATTAAAGGTGGCCAGCTCGAACTGCGCGATCTCCTCTACGTTGTCCCATACCGCCGGCTGGCAGTGCCCGCCGTTCCGCCCCGTGGCGCCCCAGCATGCCTCCCGCGCCTCAAGCATCACGACGCGCCGCCCGCCGGCTACCAGCTCCCTGGCGGCGAAGGCGCCGCTTATGCCGCTGCCTACGACGACGACATCGGCTGTGGCCGGGAGGTCGGGGGTTGTGTGGTGGTTAAGGAGAGTCTTGGAGGGATCGCGGTGCCAGTACGAGTGTGTGCTATTTGGGGTCGGCAGCCCGGCCCGCATGGTCTCGGCCTTAGGGGGGAGCGGCACCACGACCATTATCTTGATTTGGATCGCGGAACTTCTATTTCCTAGTATATAAATAAAGCGAAGATGAAATCCCCTTATACAATCAGAATTCTATTGCGATGCTCGCTTTCGGATATGTTCTTATGTATAAGTGACGATTGTCCGGTGAAGGTCTTATACGGGTCATTCCCCGCATATCACGTTGGGGACGGTGGAGCAGCAGACCACATCTCATGCGACCTCTTTGTCAAGTGAGAAAGGGAATCAAATTGTTACAGTTTCTATATAAACTATTTCCTATGAAGACAAGCCGGTCCGGTTTCGCACCAGATACGGATAGAGACAGGGGTTCGTATGTGTGACTGTAGTTAGCATGTCATTATCCTGTGTATGTTTATCTTGCTATCGACGAGTTGCAGCTTTAGCGAGTCATAAATCGATTACTCCAGGTCACTAGCAGGAAGCGGCGGGTGCTATCTAGATAGGCGCCTACAGGAGATACATATCAGATAGATTACATCACTCTTCACCTCTCTTTGAATCTGGATTTTGTGTTTAGGTCACTGAGCATGGGTGGCACAGCAGGGGCAAAATAAATGTAATGTATACAGAACTGACAACGCAAAACGATCGTGTTTCGTCTACATTATCATCCATCATTAATATCATTAATCGTACAAGTATGTATAATTCCCATATACCACCCTCCGTCAATAAAACACAAGGCCATGCTCTCCTGAGAGCTCTATGTCGAATAGTAGACGTCAACTAAGTACCGATCATGAATGATTATGAGAGGTCTGGTGATCCAGCTCAAATAGGACCTGAACCTCCTAGATCGAAGCTTAGGCTCTAACCGAATGGCATCGCGCGCTGGTAACACTAGTCCTCTGATCCATCGTCTAGGGGATCTGATCACTAGGACTTTATGAATGTAAAGGCAACTTTGCTCTCGAACGAAATTTGCGACATCCTATGCCGTATTTCTCGCCAAGTCTTGCCAACCTCCTTCAGACGTAGTCGACTGACGCGACGGCGACAAGCTCTTTTCCCACTCCTTGATGAAATTTGAGGTTGTGGTTTTGATGCTGCTGGGCGTGAGACGGTTCAAAATCGCTTGGGGCAGCTCTTCAAGCTTGCTGGGCGTCTTGGGCGACGAGTGTTGAAGTTGGCTTCCCGAACGTTTGCGTCTTCTGTTCTCAACCTGCATTAGAAAGCTAGAATCACAGACATTGCTTCGATGCGTCTTCCTTGTCTCTCTAGGTGGGTAGCTTGTTCTTACAGTGTGGCTTCGCTTTCACCAGTCGTCTCGGGAATAGCCGGAACGGCATCCCCGTTGACGGTGCTCCCACTCCATCGCGATGTTTTCACATTAGGTGAATCCCAGTTCGACCAATCATCATCGTCCAGGCTCTCGAAAGTCAGAGGTGTCCAGGAGAAGTGCTTTCTTGCTCGAGGTTCTGGTCTGGATGCGGTACGCCTATGCTGAATGCGATCGCCAGAGCTGCTCGTAGATGGTCTGCTCGGACTATCTGATGGGGAATCCGGCTCTGTAGGGAATGGAATACGGCCACGACTTGACGCCGACGCGCGTATCGTGTCCTGGTCACCCTCTACCTTATTCGACCTCAAACCCATCTCTGTGGTTCTGTTTGTCGTCCCTGATACGGCCTCATCGCCTACGGTTGCTTGTCTCAGATCTTCAACAAAGGTCCAAAGACCTTGCCTAAAGTCATTGGCCAACTGTTTGACACCATTAGGCTGTTGCGTGCTTTGATGTGGCGCCCATGTAGCGCGCTTGTTTAAGGGGTAAGCAACGGAAACGGGTGAGCGACTGATGTACGAATCTGGTGACCGTACACTATCCTGGTCCTCGTGGATCGACGCATCTCCAGCGGACTTGGTAGGCGATAACAAGGATAGGGTACGGGTGTGGCTTCCACGGATAACAGTTCTCTTGTGCTGTCGAGGGGTTCCTTGGCTCTGTGCAAGGAGAATGGCTTTTCTCCTCTCGAGTTCACTATTGCGCTTCGCGGCCGTGTTGTCCTCATGGTTATCCCGAAGCTTTGCGGCAGGTGCTAGAGCCCGAGGCGGCTCGGCGGTTGTATGCGGCGGTCTCTTTTTGCAACCCTCCGATATAGTCCATTGTCTCTTCAGCCTTTTCAGCTCTGCCTCTGCTCGTGCTAGTTCATCTCGCAACTCCAAAACACGTCGTTCTTGCGCCGCAATCGCAATGATAAAGCCGTCCGAGTCAACCGGGGAATTGAGAGCCGAGGTGTCGATAGGAGTCGGAGGCATTGACGACGTCGGCGTAGGCCTCGAAGAAAGGCTGCTGGGTAGCGCAATTGGCAGTGTCAAAGAAAGTCGGTTCGCATTTCTAGAGGCAGATGACGTAGAGCGAACTAATCGTGTCTCGGATGTCTCGCTTGCCGCCGATGGCTGCGGGGGCGGAGGCGGAGGCATGGAAGTCGATGTTGTATCTTGGGTGCTTGGTCCGTCTTCCCCATCCCGCCCGCCCTCGTAGACTAGTGAGGAAGGAGTGGGGGGAGTCGCCGTGTCTTCTGGCCCGAAGTCGATGCTCGATGCGTTCAAGACCGCATTGAGAGACACTGGTGCATTAGGAGAGGCACGCGAAAGACGGCGCTCCAAACCCATATCCGCCCGAATAGACGGCCTGAGAAGCCTTTGAAAGGAACGACAATTGGAAGGTTCACCTATAAGACGTCGGTGTTGACTTTGACGAGTAAGGCAATATGAGTAGGGAGTGGATGGAGCACTTGGGACACGGCGGTGCCTCTGTCTCCCAGAACCGGAATTCGATGTTCTTCTAGAATATAGAGCGCTGATTATGTTGTTGAGGCCCCTGTCGTTGAAAAGAGCGGACGAAGAAGACGTATGCGTAGCTAAGCAAATTTGTAAGAGCTGTATCGATTTCATGGACAGACGAGATAAACTGTGGTGACGGCCACGTAATCCACCATCGGCGTCCCGGCCAGACGGCGACGACTAGTGCTAGTGTATGAAGACTGCAACGACTGCAGCGGTGGTGAAAAGAGAGTGTGAAGCTGCGTTCGAGAAAACAGCGTTGGGAGGAGATGGAGATGGTAAGGTAGGTTAAGTAGCGGTAGCGGCAGGTATTAAACTGCCTTTGGGTTGGGACCTGCAGCCAGTGCCTGGTGCTACCTATAATTACGCATAACTCCAATAAGATGATAGGGCGAATCCCTGTCAGTCAGGGGCAGCTGAGAGCTAGAAACCAAGGCAACGAATGATACCGGCAATAATAAACAACGTAGGAGCCGAGGAGGGCAATGGGAATATCATCTCCTGACATAACCTGAAAAAATAAGGAGAGGAGAACAACAACCCTAAATTCACTGAATGTTTTTCAAGATTCGAGAGAAATATATTGTTACCGGTCGCAGAATAGAGCGAGCTCTGTACTTAGTACCTACTAAGTAACTACCTATCTAGACTAAAGCATACGAAATAATATAGGAGGTCCGAATTGGGTTAGCTCTTGTTATGTAGGTAATTTATCTCCCCTTTTTCTAGAATGGGTAATGGAGCGCGACCGTGCGCGTAGACCCGCCAACGAAGACTCGAAAAGAAACCCTGGCGAAATAGAAACAAATGCGGTACGCCCGAGGCGCACAAGAGAATGTCTCACAGCTAGACATTTATCTGATGCTAGATGTACTGCTGTATTATGGTGGCATTCCATGTAGGCGAATTGATTTCAAAAATTACGTGCCCTTGCTACCGAATAACAGTATACAAATAATCCCATCTCTCATATCTCTATGCTGAGCCATACAGACGGCCGCCTATGTCGCCAATGCCAGACGTCAAATATCCCGATTCATCGACCTCGTGGATAGCACCCACTGTGAACTGCACATGTCCGGGCCACACAGCCTACACGCGGACAAGCCCCTTCTCTATACCAACCACGCTGACAAACCTCACGTTGCTGACTCCTGATTGCCTGTTGAGAGCACATGTGATATGAGAAACGCACCGGCGATGAGTAGATGCGCCAAGACTACAAAGCACTCACCTAACAGTCCCGATCGCGCCGGCGGCAGTCGCGCCGGTGGCGAGTATAGGGTCGACGATGATGGTCTGGCAGTCCGGGCCGAGGGTACTGGGGATCCTGTTGTAGTACTCGACGGCCTCGAGCGTCGTCCTCTCGCGGAAGAGCCCAAGGTGATGGGCGGTCACATCGGGGACGGCGCTCTGGCCGATGAGATACGTGAAGGCCTCTAGCACGGCGAGGCCGGACCGTAGAAGGCACACGATGGCGATCTTTTTGGTTGGGTCGATTTGGGCCGTCGCCTCGACGGCCAGGATCTGCGAGATCTCGTCCACGATCTAGCGAAAGGCCACGACGCCCAGCGACTTATCGCAGAGGGCGGCGACCTTGGCCTAGAGAAGAGGATGATGCGACACCGCCGCGACTGTCTCATTTCCGAGAGATATGTTGGAGATATTAGTAATGAAGTATAATAGGTCGTAAACGAGAAAGACTACCTCGATTTTGGAGTAGTTGATGGTTGTGATTTCACTTGATCGGGGTATTGGCGAGCGTGTAGACTGAATCACATAATCTTTTCAGCCAATCTATCTGACTATGACTGATGTATTATAACGATAAAAATCGCGATAGAGAGAGAGAGAAAGCGGCTAATTCCCCAAGAGCAAGTTGAGGCGCAATCCATCAGTGTTGAGCCGCATCCGAATTCCGCCGCTGTGTCGTTAGCGCGGCCGGGCTTTTTGAGTCCCCCGCCTCGACCGCGCCGAGACCCGCATCTCAGACCGAACATCCCCCCGCTCAGGTATATAGGGGTGCTGGTGTGCCAGAAAGTGAAATTTCTCACGGAATCGGCGAATTCCTACCTCGCGAGTAATGTAAATTGTAGACATCATGAGCACCAGCCACGAATATTTACTCTCGCTCGATAGCATCCGGCAAGCAGCACGGGTCGTATTCGACGCAGCCAAGTCGGGGTCGCTGAGCAACTTCCACTACCACCCCGAGCGACTCGATGCAACCGCAGAGTTTGTGACTTCGGTCATTGCTGTGCGTATCTTCCAATGATTCTGGTCGACGGGTGACTGGTTGATCGACTGACTAATTGACGATGTTGCTAACTCTGTGACTAATGTAGCGCGACTTCGGACCAGACCGATATGACCAGATTCCCCCGCATGGCAGATGGCAGCACTTCCAGACGGCCAACGTGGACCGGCTAGGCCCGATGCTGGGCGAGTGGCAGCAGCAAGGCGTTAGCGACATCGAGTGCACCAGGAGACTGGTTGATCTCTTCTTCGTCTCAGTGTTGCTGGATGCTGGCGCCGGCGATTCATGGCGCTACCAGGAGAGCCCGACCCTGTCGCTTGAGCGCAGTGAAGGTCTAGCTGTGGCGAGCTTCCATATGTTCAAAGCGAAGGCGTTTTCATCAAATGATACCCTTTGTGTTGACGGTAAGTCAGCTCGGCAGCACAATCTAACTAGCTATAAATGGCCATTGTATACTAACTAGCTCTTAATGCAGGCAAGGGACTAGAGGAGCTAACTGAAGATGTCATGGCAAAGGGATTCCAAGCTTCGCCTTCGAACCCATTGGCTGGTATCGACAACCGTGTTTCCCTATTGCGAAGGCTTGGAAAGGCACTACTCGCACAGCCTGATGTGTTCGGTCCATCGGGGCGCCCCGGTGGTCTTGTCGGTACGTTTAACAGCCGCTATGTATATCTATCATCTATCTACGATACTCGGCTCGCTAACAAAACCCTCGGCAGACGCGATGATGAAAGAAGCATCGCCCGAGAAAACACTGAGCATCAGACGTCTATGGAGTCTACTGCAGGCCCTGCTACTCCCTATATGGCCTGCCGGGCGGACAGTGGTCGAAGGCAAGCCGCTGGGTGACGCGTGGCCTCTCTCAACGCTGGAGAAGAGCGGCTACACCCCCGCGATACAGCCCTTCCACAAGCTCACGCAGTGGCTGACATACTCCCTCATGGTCCCCTTCACCCGGCTCCTCGGCGCCACCTGGACCGAGGCCGAGCTCCTGACGGGCCTTCCCGAATACCGCAACGGCGGGCTGTTCGTCGATATGGGCGTGCTCACGCTCAAGCCCGAGATCTTGCAGGCGGGGCTTGCGTCTTCCGGCGACGACAAGGTCCCGTCTTTCGACGCGAGCGGCGATGTCGTCGTCGAGTGGCGGGCCCTTACCGTTGTGCTTCTCGATGAGCTACTAGCGCTAGTGAATGCGAAGCTGGCAGCGCGGCCGGACGGATCCTCTACGCCTCTGACCATGGCGCAGTATCTCGAGAGTGGCTCTTGGAAGGCGGGACGGGAACTGGCTGCCAAGTATCGTCCACTCACGAAGGGCAGCCCCATTGTCCCGATCAGTGATGGAACTTTGTTCTGAGCTGTGGGGGAGCGTATTGCATTGCTTAGTTGCGAGATAGAGCTGAATCATCCTAGAGTGACTTGGAGGACATAAACTCCAGCAAACATGTAGTTTCACAGACTCAAGAAATGCAATATGCTAATCAATCAATCTGATCTATAATCCTATCTAGATACCATCGTGAATCTGTAGTGCCATTGAATTTTGTCATTCTTCGAACTTCTTTGCAGTCTCATCGTTGTTGAATTGTCGCTCTAGAGTTATGAGTGCTACCTCGAGTCGTTGCCTATGGTCATCTGTCCCAAGGGGAAATCTTCGAGTCGCGGAATCGGCCACGCCAGCATCGCTCAACTACCATCGAAGCGCGCGTTGTGATTGAATCATCGCTCGGCAGCGATATCTTACCTAACATTGCTAAATCTCGTCTCCGGCTGCCCGAGCTAGAA
This sequence comes from Nemania abortiva, assembly GCA_022578505.1. NCBI lineage: Eukaryota > Fungi > Ascomycota > Sordariomycetes > Xylariales > Xylariaceae > Nemania > Nemania abortiva. Next base: position 23,830 of record MU392551.1, read on the forward strand.
CTAACCTAGACGCTGTCGCCTGCGATGACGGGGTCTGGCTTTGGCTCGGCTGTCGTCACGCGTCGGCACCCCACACTCGAGGATCCCTTGCCGACAGCCACGAGGATCCGAGTAGTCGCCGGTCGGGTCCTCCTACCCGCATCCTGGAAGTGGGATAAGAAGAGTTCGGCATTTCATTTGTCCCCTCACTACATACCCGGCGCCAACATACGAAGGCCGCGAGGTCATCGGCATGCGCGGTAGCAGCATGCTCCCCTACATGACGGGTAACGCGGCCAATATTCACCCCAAGGACTTCGTGTAGGGCTAGGAGATGTGTGGCCGCGCCGCCGTGCGACTGGAAGATTCTGTACATCCCTAAACCTAGGGGCCCTGAGCGTTGGCAGCTGTTCAACATTGTGAATGACCCCGGTAAGGCCCACGACGTGTCCGAGCAGTACCCCGAGAAAGTCAAGGAGCTGGCGCAGCGCTGGGACCAATACGTTTTGGATACTGGTGTCATCCCACCGAGTCCCGAGTTGGATGAGTACATCGCCGCCACCGAGGAGTAGATGCCCGAGGGCGGCTGGATGGAGTATTATTACTGGAAGAAGGGCGCTCGGGACGACCCTGTCATATTTACGATTAAGCCGCCGCGGTTCCAGCGGGTTGTTAAGCAGTTCTAGAAAGCTTTGTGGTTTATGTGAGATACGAAGGCACGATGATGACCTAGAGATAATTGGCATTTTTGGGTGTGTTCGCATAGCCACTTGTATATAGAAAATGCCATCCTTGATTCATCTTCGATAGGACTATGAGCGGCGTCAATCAAAGCGAGATGTGATAATAAGTTGCTTCGGGGACCTGTCTTAAACGGAAAATTCTCTCTTAAACTGGCCCTCGAGGCGTGATAAAGAAAAAAGAAAAGGGAAGATAGGTACGTAGCACCACCAAGGTGATAGTTTAGTTCATAAGGATTTGGCATGTATGCTAAGAGTTGGGTGAAGAGATTTATGAACATAGACATCGGACGGCTTTCTTTATTCTGGGGTATCAATAATAGTTCTCAAACACCACCGTTCATGCTAGTCATACTGTTCAACCTTTCCATCCTTCTAATCCAGCACCAAAGAATGATTACCAGCGCACCAAACCACGCGAAAAGTCAAGTCCACTGAAGCTCAACTGAAAACATTGCCTCATTATCATCAAACAGCAAGACCCTTCCGTAGTCCACCGATACAGGTCCAACGCCTTCCGTCGGCTGATGGACGGGTTCCCGCCGTCGTCGGGCACGCGGCCGCGCATCTCCGAGATGGCTGATTTCAAGGCCGAAACAATGGCTCGCTGGTGTGGCAACATTCCCCCAGTTAGTCACACACGCAAACCAAGAATAGGAAAGAGAAGAGCGGAGATTAATAACTAACTAACCTGGTACTGGGAAGGCAGCCGTACGATGGAAGCCTCGTGAGTGTAGACGACCGTCTTGGACGCGCGGACAAAAGTCGGGTCGGCGCGTGCCTGGAGGTGGTCGGCGATGGCGAGCATGAGGAAGCCGCCTTGTAGGAGGTAAACGCCCGAGTAGAAGGACATGAAGCTCATGCCGAAGTCGAGGCCCAGCAGCTTATCGGCGGCGTCCGCGAAGACGACGGCCCTCCCGACCTCGGCGGCGAGAGCACCCGCCGCCGCCGCCCACCGCCTGTGGGCGTCGTTCAACAAGTCCAAGGGTCCAGGTGGCCCGAGACGAGCATCTGGAGCACCTGCAGGATCACGCCGGCGTACAAACATACAATCTCCGTGGCCATTGGCGGAGAGGCGCCGTTCTGCCGCCCTTCCTCTTTCAGCTTGCCCAGGCTCGGCTCGTAAGCAGCGTTGTGTCGCACGATCTCATCGCGCCACCCGTCCCAGTCGACAAATCCCCGATGAGCGGCGGCGCCTTGAGCATGTCGATGATCTCGCCAAGGACGGTCATAGCGGCGTGAAGAAGCCGAAGAAGTGCACGCCGACGCAGACGGTCCAGGGCCCCCTCGCCTTGCCGTCCCTAGCGGCACTATTAGTCGGCGACGCGTGATACCTCCCGTCAGCCTCCCACGCGCCGTCGCCGTCCGGACGCAACAGACCCTGGCACTCGGAGTCGTGCAGGAACAGCGGCTTGTTGTAGCATAGCGAGATGTGGCGGTCCATGGTGAAGAGAAACCACCAGACGCGCCGCCGCTCCTCGCGCGTCTCGTCATCAACGCCCGCTCCCGGGGGCAGCTCGCGGTTGAGCTTGGCCTCGCGCGCCAGTGGGAAGGCCAGATTCCACCACCGCAGGCTCACGCTCCAGAACTCGCTGGCCGAGGTCACCATGGCGAGGTGCACGTAAGCCAGGATCTTGTTGATGCTGTCCGAGGAGGACGAGGACGAGGATACCCTCGTTTGTTCCAAGGAATCCCGTGGCCCACGACCAGGCGACTCTTGGCGTGAAACATCGGTCCCGCACTTGTTGTTATCGAAGGTGAAGTTATTCAGGGTTCAGAAGCCGGATGCCAATCTGAAGGAGGCCGCGTCGCGTCGCCTTCCGCCTCGAATTCGAGCTCAGAACCGGTGTGACCGCTGGCAAAAGGTCTGCTTCCTAACGAGGACGAGTTGCACTTCTGTAGCTCATAAGGACTTTTATAACTTTTGTATTCGAACTCTGTGACGGTGCGTAAAATCTTCCCGCAATAGTGCTACATGTAAAACACCAGTTAGCCGGTTGCCTAATATTCCTAGGATGATACTACGTACACAGTGATATTTACCTTTTTGGGATTTCACTGGTTTGCATTTAGGGCATTGTTTGTGCTTTTCATGCCTTTTTTTCCAGCAATCAGGACTGGGACAGTGTGTAACTACTGCCGATGGACTGGAAACCCTTCCGTAATCGTACCTGGCCGCTGCGCCGGGGTGCACCATCTGGTTAGGATCTCCGTTACCTGCGTACCAGTTGTGGAGTTCCGTAGCTTGGTAGGCGTTCGTAGATTCATTGCTTCCATACCTATGAGAGCTTTGATAGTTGGGATTTGTCTCAATGAAGTTGTTAGCAATTTCATAAAAGTTGGTATTTCCAATAGGCTCGTCCGGGCCGGAGCGTCCATGATTCCACCTTTGGTAGGAGTTATGATGTGCTGGGTTGCGAAAGGTGCTCGCTGTATTATACAAGCCGTCATTCAGATAGTTCGGGTCGGTGGACCGACTGCCTTCAGGGTCAAAATCGAAACGATAAGCAGACATTTCTAACCTAGAAGTGATTTTCGGCTCTCTGAGGAAGCAATTACTGGTTTTGATTGATATAACGGCTCCAAATTGTACGAGACGTCGGAGCTTGCAGGTGTAGTTCGCGCTCAGTGAGAATCGAAAATATTGTAATCAGGCTGAATGTTTCAATACCTCAAAGGAACTGATTTCACGCAAAATACCTACAGTGGGCTAAGCTTAGGTTTAAATCAACTACTGGTAAAGTCTGCGAGGGCAGATCTTGCCCTTATGAATAATTTACCTCGCTAGCCAGAGCCAACCCAACGTAAAAGTATGCAAAGATGAGCAATGGGGAATGGCTCTAGCCATTCAGGTCCGGCTTCCGATAAAGAAATTATTGCATCCGATGTGATATGGCTAAAATCACTTGCAGCTGCAGAATATATAGAGTTCTAGCCAATTGTAAAAGGTCACATGCTGCATGCGGTGTGTTCAATCTCGGAGGTGGCTTCGCTTGGCCGGAGAAGGATTTCGGTCTGACGTGGCAGGTGGTACAGCATATCTCAGTGAAATGCTAGACTGGTAGATTTCACTACCCTACCATCTTTCTCGCCATATTCGAAGATTACCGACGAATTGATTTCCCGCTCCAAGATTGAAATGCCTTATCGGCGGCTACCCATAGGACATCAGGCCTTTAATCCGTTAATTCAGGTGGCTGTAGATATCAAAACGCTTATCTAGATCTCGTCCTATTGTGGCAGTGTGCTTTCAAATACTACAATAGTGCAGTGTTTCTGACCCGGTGAGGCTTCTCTTCGAGGATGTCTTTATCATTACCCAAATTTCAAATAGCAATTCTTTGCGCGCTCAACACGGAGTACACAGCAATTTGCAATCAACTTGATCAGAATTTAGCCGATTGCGGTGTGGTAATCGCTCGCTCTGCGTCCGATCGAAACGCATATACTGCCGGGGTTATTCGCGGCCACCCTATTATAGTAGCTCGAATCCAGGACACTGGCAAAAGTGCGGCAGCATTGACAGCAGCAAACCTTTCAGCCACTCATAAAGGCATTAAGCTCTGTATTTTGATGGGTATATGCGCCGGGGCTCCCAGAAATGCCGAGAACCAGCCCATATTTCTTGGGGATGTCATAATCAGCACTCATGTCTATAACTCGGATCATGGTCGGTTACGTGACACCGGCCTGGAACGCTACAAAGAAGATATACAACAGCTTTCCAGGTTAGAACGAGGCATCAAAGCTTTAGTCGACAAATGTTCGAATGACTACGATAAGCCGAGGATCGAAGAAGAAGTGAACAATCGTGTCGATCGTTCGATGCAAGACTCGAAGCTACCTGCAAGATACAAATATCCCGGGGTAACCGAAGATAGGTTATTCCGGCCAACCCATCCTCACCGCCATTGGGAGCAAGAATCAAAATGCAAGCACTGTGCTGTTGATGTGCATTCGTCGTGCCGTTTTGCGAGCGGGATATCATGTGTCGAGCTGGGCTGCGGAAAGATAAGGAACGCCTTGGTATCTCGCATGCGTCGTCCGGGACGTGGAGCTGTGGAGCTCCTCGATAGCCTTAGAAGTGAAAATCTCAGGCCATCAATTCAGTTACACTTTGGGCCTCTCTCATCCGCAGATCATGTCCTCAGATCATCTACTCTGAGGGATCAACAAAACATCCTTGATGAAGTCATAGGCTATGAGATGGAGGCAGCGGGGATATGGGATTGCCTACCAACAATTGTCATCAAGGGTGTCTCTGATTATGCGGACGCCCACAAGAACAAGGAATTTCAAGGATATGCGGCTGTTACATCAGCAGCTACTGTTCATACAGTTCTACAACATTGGCACCTCGATTCGGAGGCTGCTTGCACATCGAAGATGCATGCCAAAATGGTCCGAAGTGGTAAGTATAAAAGCTATTATCTACAAGCAAGAAATTCTGTTGGTAGGAGTGGTAGAGAACAGGCATCTAACCCGTCGTGGCAAGATGGGGGCAAGTTTTTCTCTCCATTTCGATTGTCTACTTATTCTATCTAGGACAAAAGGGATATAATAAAATCCGATTGAACGAAATCGTACACAGGCATGAATTCCTAGGTCGCACGAACGAAATGCATGAACTTTCCAAACGGTTCTGTCACCCTGACAGACGGTTGGTCTGTGAAAAATTAGTTCTACTCGGTCCCCCGGGGGTTGGGAAATCAGCACTTTATGAAAATTGGTACGCGGAAAATAAAGACCAGTATGCAATCTCAGTACATAAGAGACGTATAGACTTAATGGAACTGACCTCGGGTAGTTATTGGGCTTGGTGGATTATAAATTGCACGTCTCAGACCGAGATCAACCAAGGATTTCACGAAATCCTATCCTCGAGCGATGATCATATGTTAAAATCAGAAGCGCAAAGTCATTTGAAAACAGACGCGAGTGTCCTACATTCGCTTGTGGTCAAATGGATCAGATCCCAGATGAACCCCTGGTTTCTGATTTTAGACAATGCTAATAATGGGCCACTAGTCGCTCACAACTTCAAAGACCTTCTAAACGCCGCCTCAGGGTCTGTCATTATTGTCACTTGCGACAAACAGATTGAAAGGGAATTACCCGGTATGGAGTTCCTCACGCTGCGTCCATTGCCGGTTAACTTAGCGGTGAGTATGCTTCAATCTCATATTGTGAGACTGACGGAGAAAGGGGTTGTGAACCCGAAAGAGTCCTTTGAGCAACTTGTTCAGGAATTAGGATGTCTCCCGGAGGCAATCATATTAGTTGCAAGATATCTTTGTTTAGATGAGACTCTACAATTCTCACACCCGAGCCTTACCTCACGAGCCGAGGCATACCGACAATCCTACGGGGAGCCGGGCAATCTCGAAGCAAAATCAGTATTGGGACCAATCTGGGGACTGTTCAAAAATCTATTGATGCAACTGGGCTCGGATGAGGCCAGTGACGCCCTCAGTCTTCTCTACTTGTTGACTTTCTTCTCCACTAGCGGTATACCTGTTGCATTGCTGTTCCGCGCCATGAAGAATTCTCATCGATATGCCGAGAAAAGTTCCGTAGATGTACATGACAACCCAAGCGACTCAGAGTCAGCTCATTGGACCTCTTTATGGGGATATGGTCCCAAGATAATAAAATGGCTTCAATATTCAACCAGTCATCTCTATCAGCAGCCTGCACCTTTGGGTGTTGCGGAACGGCCTATCATACCATGGCTGGACAATCCTGACGAAAGCCTGCCGGAAAAAGAAAAGATGCTAAATAAGTCGCTTAGCCTGCTTCTCAGATGTCATTTGATTGAGTATTCAGAGTCTTCCCAATTGATTTTCGTCAAACAATGGATTAGACGCTGCGCCCTGGATTCTATGAACAAAGGGAACTCTCTACTTCGAACTTATGCATTAAGAAGCCTCGTTATGATTTCACAGGCAATCGACGGAAAATATGATGCCGAGAGCAAATTATTCAGACGAAGCTTGTTTTCTCAGATCGTGGCCCATAAAGACGCATATCCTGACCGACAATGTTTGCTCAACGACTTGAGGGCCAGGGATGCACTTATCCTCTCCATGGGAGTGTCTTTGGTATATTTTGAGTCCGGACAGATCGGCTCGGCAAAAGAGATTCAAGCTGCGGCTGTGGAAAGGGCGGGCGCCTCATTACCTAGCGACGACGACCTTTTGCTACGAGCCCAATCGCAGCTCGCTGCCAGCCTTTTCAGCTTAGATGGATATCAGGACCGTGATTGCGCTACGGGGCTACGCGAAGATGTCATGAAAAGACGTCAAACGTTGTGTAACAGCAAAACCGACCTTCCATCTTGGAGAGCTTACATTGGCTCATTATCTGATCTTGCCGATAGCTACGATCATATTTCCGCCAAGACTTTGGAAGCCGTGGCTTATCGCAAGGAAGTCCTCAAAGCGCACATGAGCCGGGGTAAATATGGCTATGAGGAACTCCTTGAAGCGAAGCAGAGACTGGCTCGTAGCTACTACTGTAGTGGACAGCGTAAACAAGCACTACAACTCCGAACTAGAGTTTTCGCCCAGCTCACTGGATTGGATATCGAATTGTTCTCAATTGAGAATCTGGAAAAAAACCCAGATGAATTTTACTTATCCATTCTGAGCGACCTGGCTGACAGTCTATGCTCCTTTGGACGCTGGAATCAAGCCATGCAGATGCGAAAATTTGTCTTGCAAGTTAGGGATAGGGTCCTTGGATCCGGACATTACGATACCATAGTCGCTAAAGCTAATTTAAGCATCAGCTTGACAAAAATGCGTCAAAACGAAAGCGCCATCAAGCTTCGAGTTGAAATTTTTGAGCTATATAGATCTGTTTTCGGCTTCAAACATGCCGTTACGCTGAAAGCGTACTGCGATCTCGGCCAAATCGAAGCTGAAGTAAATCCTTTAAAGGGCTATGCGATACAACGCGAAGCCTTGGGACAGTGGAACTGTCTCTATAGCAAAGCCGAAAGCTACTCAGCGGAGAGAACTGATCGGATAGCACAGATGGCGAGTTCATTAGAAAGAGTGATGCGTAAATTCCCGACGTTAGAAGTGTTCCCAGCATATCCATATCTACCAGCCGGCGTTAGGATCCTAGACGAGGCCGTCAGGCTCCGGAAGGGCATCTATGAAAGCAAGCGGGCCCAATTCGACGAGGATGACCCTGAAGTCCTGTACGCGAAGAGCATGTTAGCAGATTGCTACATGGCAGGTGGCAGATCTATGCAAGCTTATGAATTGAGAGAAGGGCTATTAGAGCGCTGGAGAGCCAGAATTGGTGGGTTACACAACCCAGCAACCGACATTAAATACCTAGGAGCCCTCCGCGCTTGGGCGAGGAACTGTGACCTACTAGTTGCCTTCTGGGCCCCTATGAGAAAAGAAATATATCGATGGTCGGCGCCGTCTGCTGCTCAAGCTCCCACAAGTGACAACAAAGAAGATCCAGAGGCGCGCGCTCTAACTCTGGATCGATCTTCAAATGATTCGCAAATCACTCAGTCTAGCGATGCAAGAAGCGGATACGGCGAGGAACATATAGAAAAAAGGTCGGGATATGTGCGTCAGGCCCAAGAAGCCTGGAGACAGCTTCTTGATCTACACCTCAGCGTGTCTGGTGATGAGTGGAGCTACGAGGTACTGAGAATCAAGAGGGACTTAGGCGACTCTCTTATGCAGTATGCTGGAGAAACAGCAGAGGAATCGATTTCTCAATTTAAAGAAGCAAACAAGCTATGGAAAGAAGCATGGAGTACTCTCGCGCAACCCGGCCGGTTAGGGCCAGACCATCCGGAGGTTTTAGACTTAGCAGAACGTCTTCGAAAATTTACACCTACGAAGAAGGCTATGGTTGAAGATGGGATTGAATCCAGCGCGTCTTTTATACTTCCGATGCCCCGGAGGCATTCGGTTGCCTAACTGGTATAATATTTAGGTATCCATATTGTTTGTTGTGTATAGTTGTAGATGAGATGGGTTTTAGCTACAGCAAAGACGGATATCTGGTGTGAAGCCTTGAGTACGATAGCAAAACGATGTTGAATAACTCACAGCTTTCTCCTTTTCGCCTCCTTTTAGATGCTTTCCCCTCCTTTTGGAACCGCTTCTATCTGACTTTGTATACGAATTGCTTCGCCCCTCCAAAGTCTGTCCTGTCGGGTAACGTAGAAAGATACACGTGAACGTCACGTAGTGCGTTCGCGTATCTTCTCTCTTCCTTCACCTGCTGGTCCTCGCTCATCACCCCCTCCTAGTCCCGAATACACAGCCTTTTTCCTGGTGAGCTCTCGAAAACCTCGTCGGACCGTTTCCGCTTGAGCAGCCTATTTATCGAGTTAGCTATAAGTAGATGAAGAGTGAAATCGAATAAGTTGTGCCTAACCTATCCGTGGAAGGATCGGAGCTTGCCTGGCTCCTCCGAGTTGTTCCGGAGCCATTGGTGCTCATCCTCTTGTAGTCATTCGAGACTTGGGCTTGCGGGTCGGCGATAAGTCGCTTCGATTCAAAGAGGTCGATTATCGCATCCTTGGGAATCGTCCTATAGATCGTCGGGTCGGCGTCTTCCAGCGCGATAGTCGGTACAGGATGCTCCTTGCTCTTTACTGGAGCGTCATCCCGTACCGTCCATCTACCATTTACCATCCGCGTCTTCCTAAGTCCACCGCTCCTTCAAGTACCTAATCGCTTGCACCAACCCAAGTGGTCCACTAAGTCTGGCCTTTAAGTCGTTCCGCACACGGCCAGCATAATCTCCGTACCCCGTGAGGAATTGGAGACACCTGAGGTTGTCCATTCCATCTATGGTGATGGTCCCGGGTTCGCGATTAAGGTGTCGGATGATATCCAGTACCACGGCGCGCGAAAGTTGTATATTGTCTGGGCTATTACCTGTTTTGTTCATTAAGGCATCCTTAGAGTGTAATTGAGCATCCTCAGACCTGACAGGATGGGTCCTAACCGGCTCGGGGCCTTCTCGGTGTGGTCGGTGAACCGGAACTCCACAATCGGAGGGTTCAGACATCTCTGCAGAAGCGTTAGTTGGTATACCAGTAGGTATAATGGTTGGTATAATGATTGGTATAATGGTGGGTATAATGGTGGGTATAATAACTACAGGCTGTCAAGATTCCCACCTTAATAATGTACGCGTGATTAGGTACTCCCTCATTTGCTCTTGTGTTTCCTCTCGGATCCCCAGTATAGATTCCGCCGCGATAGGGCCTCCTACATAGACCTCAGGCCGATTTCCCCCTAATATAGGTGCTGTTGGTCGTGTGGTCCACCCGAAGAGAATTTGTGCCGGGGATAGATTAACATCCTCCATCGTCCTTAAGTTGATGGCCGTCAGTATTTGGGCGAGTTCGGAGGGCCACATGCGCAAGTCTGCATACCCCGTCCTGGAGGCCCATTTCCTGGGTTGAGCCTCAATCAATCGTTAAGACGAGTCAGAAATATCCGATTTGGAAAAAAATCGTCGTACCCAACCCGCCAAGCTAGATGGCCGCAACATTCGCCTGATGAAGAGTGAGAGGAAACGGATTAAACATGCTTCCAGAACCAATCTTGGTCTTACCCCGAGGGGATGGGAGCCGGCCGTCATGATGCTATACGTTCTCCCCACACATAAAAGACCAAATTCTAGTCAAGGACTAGTAGGCTGAGTTGAAAGAGAATCCGCAGTTCACTAGCATAAAAAGTCTCGAAGAATATATCAAGAGTCAAGGGTTGTGGAGGCCGAACCGTCGATATCGGGTGAGTATGGATCCTAATGGTTGGGATTACAGAATGTATGGCGTTTTTCTGTACTTTTTTTTTTTCACACTTAAGCTCCATTTTTCCTAGAAGGAGAATATCGGGATCCTCGCCTCTCTTCCACTTTCTGCTCGTAGTTGGTGAGGGTATATAAACGACATCTTCGTATAGTTGAACTGGGTATTGAAATTGGCAAGTCTCGATCAAATTCTCGATATGACTCTGTGTCGATATTATCTCCCGCTTCCATCACCAGCACCATCCTCCAAGAACCCATCTCCACCTGGAGATGATGAAACTAATGTTTGATTGATGGAATTTGGTGAACGGGGTGAGCAATGATGGATTCCGGGATGGGAGCACCAAATGATTGTGGGCTACCAAAAGTGTAGATATAATAGCTGAAAAGGGTCAAAGTGAGAACCACGATAATATACCGGTTTGGGCGTTGTTGTGGTATGTTTTTAAGGATCTGTTTCGAGGAACTTGGAGAGAAGAGAGAACAAAGTAAACAATTTTGTTGATAAACAGTATCGGGTGGACTACCTTCGAAATAGGGGTTTTACTAGAGATGTGTAGATCACAGCTGCTTGTTTAAAACCGGCAAGATCGTTGAAATGACGAGAATCTAGGCAATTGCCAGGTGAAATGTGCATAGGTTGTTGTCGTAAGCTTATTCTTTGCCTGGGTTAAACTATTGGAGTCAAGTGAGCCTCTATTTGATCGATGGTAATTGTTAGGGTCTCCATGCTAAGGTTGGATGATAAACTATTGCCATTGCGTGAGGGCCTCCGAAGCTACCTTCCCAAATGCCATCTACTATATCAAGGGGAGGAGGCCTCCCTCGTACTCGAGAAGAGGGCTCAGAAATCTTTGATATTGAGCCACAAACTATACTTCACCCTGGCTGCCACACATCATGGTATCAAGGACCGCTGCCCTTCTGTCACAAGCCCTATACAGCATACTTGTGGGTAGGTAATAGATTCTTTTTGTTGCGCGAAGGTCTTCAAAACCCCTTTTCTACGCACTATCTACTCTATACACGAACAGTCTCTTTGTTCAATCCGTATGTTGTATCCGTAGGCTTGTGGCCTTATGGCACCTTCATTCTTTCTCTAGAAAGCAGATTAAAACTCTTCGTAGCCTAACATCTCCGCTTCCAATGGCCCCATTTCAATTCTTCAACACTCGTGTCACAGAACAGCCTCGCGTTGGCTTTTCGTAATATAGCTGTGTTCCGGATGAGGCACTCAGACCTGGGCGTACCCTAAGCTCAGAGAATTATGTCCCACCATAGCATACTCCTGAGGCGATACAGAAAAAGATCGACGTCTTTATCGCTCATCCGACAGCAGTATCGTTGCTGATATGTCTTCCCCCCCGAGGGCGAATGTCGGACTTTAAGCTTACCGACGTAGGTGGTCCTCATATGGCCCCAGCCCACATATGGGCTTCGGCGTGGTTCGAATTTCCAACAGTCTTCCGGTTTCTTGGCGATACGTTCTAAACACCATTGGATTGCCCATTTGCCTGTCGTAAGGGTGATTTCTCTGAGGCTGGGGTAATGCTTCTCCAACAGTTCTTCCATCTCAGGCGAGTCAAATGATTCGCTTACCGGCTCGGGCCACGTATCGGGACATGGGGTCGCCGCGCGGACACAACCGGGAAACCACTCGGGGACGATCAGCCGCTGGACCTGCCTAAGCTCAGCGTGATCAAGCTTGACTAGGTAATATCCAAAGGTTGCCAGGCATAGAGTATCGAGGTGAAAATTGAACCAGCGGAAGTCCGTGCTGTCGCCATGGGAAAAACAGCGCTTGTAGCGTCGTAGAGTGTGTTCCCGCGATTCAGTGTTCACATAGCCTGAAGCGGGGAGTAGATTTCCACCCCTTGGACGCAGGAAAACGGGTTTGTCGGTTGGTTCGATTGGGTACAGTGTGACAGTCCTGGGTTCCCAAGAGTGCTCCCAGACCATGCAGCGTAGTTCAGCTGGGAGCTCTCTAAAGAAAGGGAAGACCAGTTCTTCTTGTTGCCGTCGTCGTTGCCCTCGTGCCGGCATGATTGCCACAGGGCCGGACTGCAGCTCCGAACCACAGTACTACCAAAGATAGAACGTAGTGAATTCGGGCACTTGACTGCGTGCAGGCCTTTTTATATAGGTACTGTAACATGATTAGGGACGAGGTACACCTAGAGACGTAGGTAACATTACTGGGTGAGATCGACGTCGGGTTGGGTTGGATTCTTAACAGCGCCAATGAATTTTGCTTTGGCTCATCTGCCTGATAACGAATGCTGGAGTTGAACGCAGGGAAAGTCTCGGAAGGTGTTAATGTGGGTGCGAGTGTGGTCTTGCGATTTATTTATACCTTTGTTGACGGTCACTGAGAGCTGTGTTTTGGTTACTTCGGTAGGTAGCTTAGTAGGTAGCTTGTAGCATGGCCTACGTCAAGTACCCCAATGAGAACGGGGGCGGCTTTATTGTCTAGGTAGCTCCTACAAATACTAAATCTAATGCTCAATACTCTCAACATGAACCTAGGTATCATATAGGGAAATTCGGCTGTGAATACACGGCTCACAGGCTGATTGGTCGCACGTAGTCACAGGCACATAGCTTGCCAGACTCTGGCTGAAGTTCTTAGGGTGGGCCGTTTGAGTTTACTTATACAGGGTACAACCCTGCAGAGACGAGATTTGTCCTGCAGGTCCCACTGCCATGTGGGGAACCGCAAGGTGAGCCTGTCTGGCAATTGGCTCACCTTGGCTGAAGAACCCTTGGCCTCTGCACAGACCATGACGAAACCATTGTATGTGTGTATGTTTGTGCAGGGAGGCAGGCACGTGAACACGGGTTATTGACATCGCGTCAAGCTCCGGCCCCGCGTTGACTAATCAGAACGAGTCAATGGTTTTCGCTCCAGTCTTGCATTCATTGCTGTTGCCTTCTACAGTACTTAAGCAAGTATGAGGGCGTCCATTGTATGATCCACATTCAGAGTGAGGAGAATAGGGTTTATTCAGGGCAATCCGTCCCGATTGCGTCCCATCCTCAGGCTCGCGCAATGGCTTTGCGCTCCTCTTTGTTGCCTACAGACATGACCCTTCTACCACTACTGCTCTACAAGTATATATATCTCCTCGACTTGCTTCCTTTCTCCGGGGCCACTTCTTCTCCATGACACGGCCCCTGCAAACCTGTCTGTTGCAATTACAATGCCGTTCCCTTACAGATATATATGTGATCTACTCCAGCAACTCGACGATGAATTGCGCAAGTCACCGCAACGACAGACGGCCTCCGATGTGATCGTCAAATCTTGGTTTCAACAGCATCGCTCTCTGATTAATGCGTCTGGCAATGACGCCTGCGCTATACTCTCTACGTTATTGCCCGAGAGAAGGACGGATCGGGTCTACAACATCCAAGCCCCGAAACTACAAAGCATTTTTGGCAAGTCATTGAATCTAGGAGCCTCGCGCGTGTTGGAACTACGGAGATGGAATCATCCGGGCTCTGGCGTAGATCTGGCGGACTGCATCGAGACCATTTTGCGGCAGACGGTAGGTCATTTTCGCTCTAAGCTACATGATATGATCGTTGACACGTCAATGTGCAATACAAGCCTCGTAGTTTACTGATAGTCTCTAGCCCAACTCCCGCGACGACACGACTCATCTTACTGTAGAGGAGATTGATGAATCATTAAGTCGTGTAGCATCGACCTGCAGATTCAGCTCACCTAATGTTAGAGCTCTACACAAATCATCTACTGTGCAAGATCCGAACACGCTCTTGGTCAGAGTATATAATCGTCTTGGTTCACGGGATGCAAAATGGTTTACTAGGCTAGTACTGAAAAACTACCAGCCTGTGGCGTTGAATGAGCATACCATCTTTCGCAACTATCATCCACTCCTTCCTCAAATGATGAAGATTAGAGATGACCTCTCCGTTGCGACCGCATATGTACGGCATATTGATGAGAAGTCCGATACGCCGAGCACTATTGCGGGCCTACTGAAACCGAGCCTCGGAACAAAGGTTGGGAGGCAGCCTTGGTTTAAAGGGAGAAGCATTAAACATTGCCTGGACATGGCACAAGGGCGAGACGTTATTTGCGAACAGAAAATCGATGGAGAGTACTGCCAGATTCATATCGACATGCGCAAGTCTCGTAACTGTATTCAAATCTTCTCCAAGAGCGGGAAAGACAGTACAGTGGATCGCATTTCGTTACACAAGTCAGTTGTAGCATTATTAATATTCACTGGATCTTAACTAATAGGAAACAGGGTTATACGTGACTCTCTAAAAATAGGGAATGAGGATTGCCCTCTTACAAAAGGTTGTATACTGGAAGGAGAACTTGTGGTATACAGCACCAAGGCAAGCCCCCTAATATCTGGTTGCAGTAGATGTACACTAACAGAGAAGGGATAGGAACACAAGATTCTTCCATTTCATAAAATCCGGAAACACGTTTCTCGCTCGGGCTCATTTCTGGGTACCGCCAACGACTCGCAGTAGGTTACTCCTTAGTTGTTATCAGAAGCTTAGTACTCACTTACCACAAGGGCTCATGAGCATGAACATCTCATGATAATATATTATGACGTGCTCTTAATCGACGATGAATCTTTGCTTGGCGTCAAAAATAGCGAACGATTTCGCCGCTTGCAGGAGATAATCACATGCCGAAAGGGTTATGCAGAGCTCGTATCCCGGACTACTATCCGCACCTCTCGACCATCGGCGGCAGAGGCTCTGCGAGAGCTCTTTGCACAATGCATCTCTTCTCGCGGGGAGGGATTGGTCCTAAAGCCAGACGAGCCCTATTTCGATTTTCACTTAACACACTTGCGCTACAGGTGCTGCAATATCAAGTTAAAGAAGGAATATGTTCAAGGATGGGGCGACGTTGGAGACTTTGCGGTCGTGGGCGCATCGTATGACGCTGCAAAGGCAAGAGAGTACAGATTGCCCAACGTGAAATGGACCCATTTCTTTATAGGGTGTTTAGAAAACAGTCACCAAGCACGAGCGAAGACTGAGATACCTCGATTTCGGGTAACGAATATCGTCGAGCTGACTGGACCAATATTATCAGCATTCTGGGCTCAACGAAAGCCAATATCGGTTCCATATGAGGAGAATACATCCATTCAGTTGACGTATAGTGGAAGCATATTGGCGAAGAAGCCGACGGCTATATTCCCATGCCCCTTGGTTTTTGATATGCGTTGTTTCTCCTTCGACAAAGAGCCGAACACGAACTTCTGGAGCATGAGGTTCCCACAGGTTGCTAAAGTACACCATGATAGGTCCTATTTGGACACCATAACCTTCTCTGAGCTACAGGAGAAAGCTGAAGCAGCAACACGTGTCCCAGAAGAGGAGGATAGCCAGGAGATGCGCCAATGGGTAAAAGCTCTTGAAAAGAAGGATCGTGGGAAGTTTTCAGCCGATGCCCTTAGTCAAACGACCACCTACTCCGATGCTCCTTCATCACCTGCGTCGCCAGTGTCCTCCCAAGTAATTAAACGCCTGCCCAAACATGATTTGCCAACACCTCCGAGATCCTCAGCTATTCAAAATGCAGCAGGTTCTGCGGATGCCACTGATAGTCCGACAATATCGGTTGCAACCTATAATAAACGACCCTTTACTGAGCCGTCGGAATCAGAGCGCAGTGCAAAGCGGCGTAGGCGTTCTACCCCCTCACAAGAAAGCACTCCGGCCGGCAATTACCATCCCCCTACGCGACATCGAGAACCTCTTAGCCAGGTAGACCTAAACGTATCTGATGAGAGCCGCATTGGACCCCGGCATTTCCCGTCTTTACCCTTGTCAACCTCATTAGTACAAGATAATACTAGTTCCTCTGAGAAGCTTGCTGCCTCTTCGCCAGCTGCATATCATACAGCATCAGAGATGGTATCACCATCGCCTACTAGAGCTGCCAGAACGCGACGAAGTTCAATAACAACTCGGCGTCAAAGCGAGGCGAACGTGTCACTCCCTCCGTGCTGTTCCGTTGCTAAGGAGGAATGCGTGCTGGCTAGCTGCTCGATCTTACTCTCACCATGCATATCGAGTTATGCCTGGGTCACGGATGATTTGCTGAGACGCCATGGTATCAACGACCCCCTCCTAGACCCGCGGGTATGGAATATCGATTCATGGATGAGCATGCGTAGGAGCACGAGCAGCTGCGAATGCGAGTCGACTGCTGCGGATACACCGGAGAGAAGGCAACGGCTTCGTAAGATCTGCCTCGTGGAGTCGAGGCGAAAAGAAGCAACGGAGAAATTTTTACAGAAAGTTAAGGACGCTGACCTGAGGAGAATAGGTGGCGAACGGGAATGGGTTACTGTGTATGACTGGAGAGTTCTCGAGTCTATTACGGAGCAGGAGTTACAGGAAAAGTCTTTACGGCCCAAGGACCCTTGGAGACGGTTTTATGTGGGAATTGTATAGATAGACAGGTGCTTCGCGTTGATTTGTTGGGGCATTTATTATAGGCGCATTACATCGACGATACCACGGCATGGCATATTATAGCATTGGAGGTTGCGTTTGCTTTTATATACATCAAGACGGATAGAGGCGCTTCGATGAATTAAAACTTGCGTTTTCCCTCACTTAGACGAGTAGCTTGGATAAGTCTAAGATGTCGTTCAAAAGACGTTAAGCACACCAGCCTTCTTTTAAATGCAAAGGCGAACCGTGTTAGAAATGACACGAGTGACGTGATATGTTTAACATTGGATTATGTACCGTGTAAGATTATGTACCGTATATTCAGAATTCCAACACTAAAACATAGGCTCTCTCACACATGCACTCTATTTGATAGGGAACCGTACTTAGTGTTCCCGACCATATCGCCCGTTCTATATATACACGTCCCAAGATATTAATACAACCAGGCGTACGGATCGTTACCGCCCATCTAGGCAGGGTATACGCGCGGTTTTCTCGTCATTTCTTTCCTTCCTACCCACGAGACCCGCGCATATCCTTTTCGGTTCTTTCTCTCTTCCTTCGTTTCTTTCCTACCTGTTGGTTTATAACTTGCCGAGGGCGAGGTTGCCGAGCATCTCGCGGCCGGTGATGTAGGTGGTGCGCCAGAGGGTGGGCAGGTCGAGGGTGGAGGAGAGGCCGTCGGCGAAGCCGAAGAAGAGCATGGGCGGGATCCAGCCGCGGGCGTACTCGAGCGCGAAGCAGCCCTCGGGCATCTTGTACTGCTTGACGGTGCCGCGGCGCAGGTGGTGCACCGAACCCGCGGGGAACACCTCGGGCGCGTAGTCCCCCGGCGTGTACGCCCACTGCTCGCCGGACAGGATGTGGAAGTAGTCGTCGGCCGTGTGCCGGCCCGTGTGCCCCTCGGTGCCGACCGCGGTCCCGAAGATGATGAGATATTCGGTTACGCCTGTGGGTGGGTTGGCGGTTAGTTTTTTCGTCCGTCTGTCTACTTGTAGAGTTTTACGATAGTTTCGTCTTCGAGTTGAATTGCGCCCTCAGCGGATCGGATTGCCTGCAAACTCGATGCTTGAGAAATTGAATTGAATAGAATTGACTTACTAGCGTGGATTAGATACATGCCGCCCATGGCGCCGCCGGCATTATTGAACATCCACTCATCCGGGTCATCGTGTCGGTGGGCGTTGATGTGTCGCGGGTGGCGCTCGGAGAGCTCGCTAACGATGTAGTTGACGATGGCGCCGGTGTCGTTGCCGTGGGTCTCAATCCCACGCTTCGCAAGGTCGTGCAGCTCGTCCATCTTGAAGATGTAGAAGCTCTCGAGGTTGCGCTCTAGGAGCATCACGATGGGCGCGAAGATCCCGAGCACGATAGCGAGGGTCGTTAGCAAACGGGATAGCCCGCCGCTGGACTGTGAGGTCTTCGCCGTCATTGCTGCTGTTGATGTGCGAGAGAAAAATACAATAGACTAAAGGAATGACTAGAAAAGGAAGAAGGTTGGAAAGAGTGTATGTAGGGAAACGAGCGAATGTAAAATTAAACAAATACAAATATCGAAGTGACGATAATGGTCAATGATAACACGGGCTCGACCGTATTCGTACTCGCCCTGGATCTAGTCAGGGACCCTGTTCAGGGATCTTGTGGGGTCGTAGGTAGACCAAGCTCCCGGGTCGTCTTCCCATTGGCCGGATGAGCCCGCAGTATCGGTGGAAGGATCTCTTAGACACCGATCAATTGATTGATGGTACATGGGGAAGCTTTACATCATCCCAAAGAAAAAAAAGCTCCAAACGACTTTTGCATATTTCTAGCTTCTCGGCGATAAAACCACAACAAAGCACCACCACCATCACCGGCGGAGATGGCGCTGGCACAGATATCGACGGTGGCCATACCAGGCCAGCTCCTTGGCCCATCGAACAAATACAGCGCCGGCCCAGGAACACATATCCACGAATCGAACCTTTACTCGTCACTACTAGGCACCGTCAGCATCACACAGCCAGAGAAGGCGCCCGGCCCCGCGAAGCGCATGCACCGTATCGCCGCCCTCAACACGTCAAACACCTCGACTTCATCCACCACAAACCTAAACGCTCTCCCCACGATATCCGTCTCGCCGGCGGCCGGCAGCACGGCCGAGCAGCAGGACAAGCGCGAGGTGCTCCCCGAGGTCGGCAACGTGGTGCTGTGCCGCGTGACGCGCATCACGCCGCGCGAGGCGACGGTCGCGATCCTCGTCGTTGGCGACGCCGTGCTCTCGGCGCAGTGGCAGGGCGTCGTGCGCGTGCAGGACGTGCGCGCCACCGAGAAGGACCGCGTCAAGATCTACGAGAGCTTCCGGCCGGGCGATATCGTGCGGGCACAGGTGGTGAGTTTGTCCAGATATCCCACGCAGCCAGCCCCTTCCCACACATCTACACTGGGGGGATTCGTATGCGCATGGTATACTGACGAGGTTGTGTGCGTTGTATAGATCTCGTTAGGTGACCAGGCCAATTACTACCTCACGACCGCTAATAACGAACTCGGAGTTATCATGGCCACGAGCGAGGCGGGCAACACTATGTTCCCCGTCAGCTGGAAGGAATACAAGGACCCTGAGACAGGTCTGAGCGAAGCTCGGAAAGTTGCGAAGCCTTTCTAAGTGGTCTGCGAATTCAGCCATGATTCGACACCATTGTAGCGACAATCGCTACGTAGAAGCCAACAAGAGCGTTGTGACATGCCATATATCCTACATCTACCCATAAGGTATTTAAAGAACACCCAACCCGCGATAGTATGATCTTGGGTAGGAAATGCGTCCAAGTGGAAAAGTCGATGACGCAGACCATTGAGTTGTCAAAACCGGGTAAAGTCCAAGTTCCCTGATGATCAATGGCGGGCAATCGTCGTCATAATTCATGCCATGACATCGCATCGGATCATAACAGCACAGCTTCACATTGTACCTAAATTGGTGGCACCATGAAGGCGATGCAGCTGCTGGAAACGGGCTTGATCAAGAGGCGCTTAAGTGTAAATGATCGTATATGTGGAGGCACCATGGCACGTCCCAAACTAGACTCTGCAAATATATCGGAGACAGCAATAGTAGTGTCTCCATGTACGCAAGCAATGCCGCAGCACAGCTATGCACTGGGTACCTAGAACACGATGAAACATAGGTAGTACGTAATTAAAAAGTGAAATTAGTTGGCTTCATATTTCATCTCAAACGAGGCGCAGCTAGAATGACAAGTCCAAAGTGAATGAGTGAGTGAATGAAGTGCCCCGCCACCCAAAAATAATCCCCAGAGCTCCAGCATCCAGGTTCTGTATGGGATTTACCACTTTCTGTGTCGCAAATGGATTGGGTTTAGCGTAGTCGCCGCTTTTGTCGAGGCTAGTAGATTGTGCAATTAATGCAGAGCGAAACGGTCTTCAAACGGTTATATTTTAACGGGCAACTACAGCTGTACCTAAAAATGTCTCTATCTGACGAATCATCCGTTTTATACTTTTGCATTCTACGGCAAGTGACTTATTAGCCTATGTATAAGCTACTGAGGATTCATCATGGTTTTGCAAACGAACGGCACCTAAAAAGCAGAGCTGATGAATCTTGTGTTCCGTTAGTGCCCGTTGCACATAGAATAGCTTAGGTAGTTGGTACGCGCGAATTAGGCGCCACCGTTACATTGGATAAGTTTACTTCTGGTCCGATACTACGGTGTATCTTTCGTTCACTGATACTTAGATGTCATCTCTACACAGAAGTCCCAGAACTCGCTCGCCCTGCCCGAGCCACCATCCTCGGGTGTCTTTGTAGCTTCAACCAGATCACCTCTCAGACTCGACGAGATCCTACCCCAGGGGATTATATAGCACCCGTTCGTTTCGATCGTGACGTCTCCCGAAAGACCCGCGTAAAGCTGGGTCAGTGCCGCCAGCTCGGGCTTATGAAGCAGTGGCCAGGCGAGATACCGGACAGACGGCGTGTGTCGGAAAAGGTTTGTCGAGGCAGCGCCGGGATTCGTTGCAACGCTCAAGATGTTGTGCGATGGCCCATGCCGTCTTGCCAGCTCGGAGGCAAGGAATATGTTTCCGGCTTTCGAGTTGAGATAACATCTTGTCGCGTCCGCCGGCGGGGAGCGGAGCTCGGACATGATAAGCCCCCCCTGAGGCGCCGAGAGCTCAACAGCCTGGCTACTCGTCCAGACAACACGCGCAAAACCGACGCCAGAGTCAGGCCCGGTACCTGTGCTTGTTGCCGCCTCAGAGGAAGCCGTTTCTTGAAGCAGGGGCAGAAGAAGTTGCGTGAGTAGGAAGGGGCCGAGGCAGTTGGTTGCTAACTGCAGCTCTGTCCCTTGCTTCGACACACTGCCAGCAGGGGGGCGGGATACCCCTGCATTGTTCCATAGAACGTGCAGCCTCGACTCTCTTGCTTTGAAGGTCTCGACAGAGGCTTTGATGCTCTCGAGGTCATCGAGCTCGAGATGAAGGAATTCGAGACGGCCAACGGGAGCATCCGCTGGCATTGTGCTTTCAATCTCCTTGATGGCCTTGAGAGCATTTGCCTCGGAACGCCCGGCTATGTAGACACAAGCTCTTTTCCGAAATAGCATTTTAGCCAGCTCGTATCCGATGCCTGACGCTCCGCCGGTGATGAGAAAGACTTTGCCATCTAGCGATGGGACGTCAGCCTCGGTAAATTGAGACTTCGGGGGGAAGAATTGTGACCATTGAGCACCCATACTGCGCGACTGGAAAGGTCACTGATGTGAAAAGTAGGTATGGGTGGGAATTCCAGACAACAACAAAGGGGTTAATTTCGAAGTGAAAGCGAGAGGACCGAGGCTTTCCTGTGGCGTCGCAGCGTCCTCGCCTAACGGATTTCATTGTTGGCTACACCTGTGCCAACATGCATACGCAGTAATACCTACTATGTAACGGTACTATTTCCAGTAAATGACCTTCCATTGCCTTCCTGAAACGCTGACCTGACCGGCGTGCTAGTCTTCCTTCAATAGCCTGCGCACAATTCAGTATGTCTCAGTTGGGAGGCTAGGGATGAAGCTTCTATGATACGTTAATTCTACCACGGCGTAGTATACTGCGATTCCGTATTGCTAGTAATTACTTAGGTTAGAGTTGTAATATATCATCCCGATAGAGTAGATCGGTACTATTAATGGACTTTAATTTCATCTGTCACTCTTTTTATCGACATACTAGTGTTCTAGGCACATTGTGCAGAGGGAAAGGTCAGAAGCCTGCAGTCCCAAGGTTACCATACAATCGGTGATACTATTTGCTCCCTAGAAGTCTAACTCTCCTACTGATACTATCAATACCTGGGGCAAGATGTCCATAAAACCACTATCAACCTATATCGCGCGGCGACAGATGCACCATTATGGGCTTCTTCTCAACCAGTAAAAACGTTCGCAGCTTCTCCCATTGCAGAGTTTTACCCTCAACAGCCCTGAAATCGAACCTCCAGATCAGTTTGGCAAGAATTAAGCGCATTTCCGCTAATGCAAGCTGTTGGCCCATGCAAGACCGCGGTCCGACACTGAACGGCTGAAATGCTTGTCGTTGGTCACTGAAGAATGGGGATGTATTGTTCTGAATCTCGTCAAGCAACCATCGTTCGGGAATAAATGATGCAGAGGCGTGGAAGTATTTTGGGTCGCGGTTCATGCTGTATGCTTGAATGGATACGGGTGTCTAGCAGCGCCAACGGATTAGTGGAAATTGACCAATAGGTAACAACATGTGGATGACTTACGCCTCCCGGTAACCATATCTCGCAGACAGAATCCCCTTTAGGCGGTACTTTTCTCGGGAGAATCCAAGGAATGGGAGTGCACAGTCTGAGCCCTTCGTTGATAGTAGCGTTGAGGTAGGGTAAAGCTCTCAAGGAGTCAAGGTCAATATTCTCGTATGTGTGGAATCGCTCACGTATCTCCTTTGATAGAATAGAAAGTTTGTCGTGATTTTGAGTCAGATAGCTCAGTATGCCGCCCAGTACAGTCGCGGTTGTCTCGCTTCCAGCCGTTGTGAGAACCATGAATGTTGCATTTATCTCATCAGGAGAAAACGCTTCCGTGTCCTTGCCCGCAATAACGTGAGACATGATATCAGGCCGCTCTTGCTCTAGGTTGAGTCTTCGTTGGACTTTCTGTACTATCTGTTCGTAGTGGTCTCGCTGCATCTTCTTTAAAGATTGGGGGATACATTTCATAAGGACGAATTCTATCAAAGGATAAAATCTGGCCGCGGCCACGAATGAGGCGGCCTTGACGCTGTTGAACAATAATGAAATCCAAGGATGGTACTTTGAGTTTTGAAGGCAATCGAAGGATTCGCCGAAGCCCAGGTCTCCGAAAATATCGAAAGTTATGAAGTTGAACCACGGTGCGATGTCGAGTTCAAACCCGGGTTGATGTGGTTTTTCTTTCGCATAATCAAAAAGTCGATCCACGAGAAGATTGACATAGTGTTGAAGGATAGGTTCTTGTGCCTTCAATGCACGAGGCGAGAGCCCGGGCGCTAAAGCCTTGCGCATGCGGGCGTGCATCTCAGGGTCAATGGCGCTGATCAAGGAATCAGGACTGCCGGGTTGTTTGTTCCACCATACCGGATCCTTTAGGAACTGTTGGTGCCCTTGACGAAGTTGAAAGATGTCCGCCCAGGCATCTGCCCGAGCGAAAGTGACTTCATCCGGGGCGATGCGTAGAACTGGTCCGTAGATCTGATGTAGTTTCTGGATATCGTGCACGATCGTTCCCCTGAGTAGCGCGTACACAAAGGGGAGTCTTGAAGCCGACCAGGTGCTTGGTCCGGGCACCCCGGACAAAGGGTGGAAATAGATGTTGTAAAAGGCGCGAAGAATGATGTACTTGAGAAGGTTAGAGTATGCCTCGTTCGCAGCCTAGGTAGTCGAGGAGAAAGTACTTACGGATAATAGTAACAGAAACAAACTAGACACCAGCCCTAAGGTCCGAATGTATTCGCTTGTAAACATGATGACTGGACAACGAGGATAATGCCAGCACAACTCAGGGTTATATGAAGGTTTAGGTGAGATATATATGGCTTTAGGCTACAGATAAAGCGGATGGATACGTAGAGGGAGGGCGATGTGACAGCTCCCATCAAGTTGGTAACTCATACTATGTAAAAGGTACTTATATAACCCCCATCAGAGATGAACCAATCAAAATAGAGCTCGTAAATGTGGCTCACCGTGTTGGTTTTAACATGTTGGTTTTGACAGACATGGTTTCCATCCGCCTTGCCGGGGCATAGCCTACCGTCCACATCAATATATATATACTCATCACATAATATTTCCCATCCTTGTATGTTTTAAAACAGACTTTTCTTCATTCTCAATCAGTAGTCATCCAATTCGCTAAGTTGGACAGTCGATCCGACATATTACAGTTGAAATGCGCTCAGAGCCTTTCGATATGAGCCAAACCAAACGGACTAAGCCCCTTGAAAGTTGAAGATAAAGTGAGGGACCTATTACCACGAAAAACGAATACGGGTCGTCATATGCGCCTATATTCTACCCACACTTCGAATTTGTTAGTACAATCGCGGCACTTTGACTACTGTTCTATATCTGCTCCAAGAGGTAATAGATCCGGAAGGTTTCGGCGAGATTCTCGTTATGCCTCATGCCACCCTTGAAGTGCCTTGTAATCCACTACACAAATAGTTCATACAAGTCCACACCACGGTTGAAGTTGTTGCTCAGGAGTACCGCCGAAAGGATGTTGCAACACTTCTGATGGATTGGGGCAAGCAGAAGGCGGATGAGCTTGGAATCGAATCCTGCGTGGAATCAGTTCCTTTTGCAGTGCCTAAATTACCCATGAGAGGCTCGGGTATGGTAGCGATGATATCCTCCACCCTGGCGTTACAGCTCGGGACCCGAGTGCAAAATACCAGGAGCATGCAGCAGAAGATCTGCGTGTCTTCTTGATGTGGCGACCTGCTTGTCGTGATTTTGATGCTCTAGAGTATGAGGTACCGTGGCAGCGACGTACCTGAATGGCCATTAACAGGGCTATGATTGTAGAGTAATTAGTATCCAATATTTGGATACGCTTCGAATGCATGTGTCAGTCCCATTGCCCTGTAGGACCAACGACATGCATTCTGCGCAACCCGAGCCATACGAGATCTTGAAAGGAGAAAGTGATAATGTAGCATGAATGATATAAACGCAGTGAAGCCTCAATGAAGTAGGCTATGTTCCTTTTCGAGCCGTAGTCTACGCTAGAAGCTTGCTATGAACCCGATTAGTTTAGCAGGAAGATGCGAAGACAACACGCAACTAGCACGTATATCTCAACTAGCAGATTCTTGGGCTCGTCGCTCTTTGGCCATTACGTAGAGGGAGCGGGTGCAAACATGCCCAAGACCTTATATTCATTTATCTCACTCCCCCCTCTCGTGCTCGTGTTCTCATTGACATTGAAAGGGACCAGCTTTGGTTCCTGTCTCCAATAGAAAGATTTGCCCCTGTCTTTTGGGAAGGGGCGTCGACAATAACACAATCGCCTTAATATTTAGAGATAATTTCCAGGATCTTACAATGAGAAGGTCACTATGCATCAGACTCTGGTCACTTGATCGGCGTATCGTGGATGATTCCTAAGAGCCGCTACCAATGCTGATTATATAACAGCGGCCATTGTCACATGCTAAGGTTCCTGGGGTCCTTCTTGGCAATATAATGCAACCAATGATATATTGAGTCCTCACCCCAAGTTGGCAATAACTACCCGAACGGGGAACGACTTAAGTTTTTGGTATGCGCTAGTGTAGTAAAAGTTGACGATTAACTGAGTCGGCAGATCCTTGGGAGCGGTGGTGTAACGGCTCTTTCCTCTAGAAAGCTTGATATTATAAACACACTGATTTGTTTCTATTGTCACAAGTCATAATTGCTCGATAAGTTTTGCCTGTCCTTTTTTTGAGAGTATTGAGCGAAGCAATCAGCCCTGCTACTAGTAGCTTGAAGGGCCTCAGGCAGTTTTCAAGTGGCGCAGCCAGTCGCTTTTCTCGGTCGGGTCCCTTACCATAACTGGTCAATTTCGCTTTGTGAGGCAAAACGCACAGCCTTAAGAACTTGGTCAAGTATTGGCATGGTGGCGGGGAACTCGTCGTTCTCTTTTATTAATCAAGAGAGATGGATAGAGCTAGCTTTTCACTTTGATGAAACTGATAGCCTCAAACATTTGTGCCAGATATAGAGGATCTTTTCATCGTGGCTCGGCCCTCCCAGGATCTTTTGATTTCTCCTTGATATAATATATATAATTTCTTTTCTTTATTGTTTGATTGGATCGCCCTCTTACTAGAAGGAGACAGCTGTGGCGATGACGTTCTGTGCAATCTGCCAAAGTGTAGACTTTCGATCGCTTCTATGCGCATGTCTCCTCCAATGCCAAGAAGCACAGAGAGCTTACTATGGCGACGGAGACGAGAGTTTACCTAAGCATAAACGCTCGTTGCGGCCTGAGAAGCATGATGATATTTTCCACGTCAAAGAAACCGCTAAAGAAGGTTGTGGTCTTTGCAAAATCATCGTCCAAGGCTTTAAACAACGAAATGTCAAAAACGAAGAAGATGCGAGGGGTTTGCGGATTGGATTCTGTACCTTCGAAAACAAGATCGAAGTATGCTACGATTCAGAAGAAGGGCCGATTAGACTATGCGGGCTAGATGTGTATATGAGTGAAGCCACAGGTCAGTTGTCCGAGAAGCACGACGCTTCCAATGCTAATGGTATAACAGTCGTCGAGTGCTTCCGGGTTTTCAAGATTAAGGAGGACGATTCACCACCGGTTCTAAGGATGATGGAGAAAAATCCCGGCTCTCAGGCATGCCTAGCAGTTGCGTCTAATTGGCTGAGGGATTGTTCAGAGAATCATGCTCGTTGCAACCCACTCACCGAAAGCCAGAACAAACCGAAACGCTTGATCGATATCGGCGATGGAAGCAGAGAGCCGTCTCTAGTAGACACAGAAACTCTCCCTGAGAGTATTAAGTGGTTGTCTCTAAGCTATTGCTGGGGAGAAGAACCTTCACTGAAGCTTACTCGAGACACTATAGGCATGCTCAGAAGCGGCATTGCCATGGATAAACTTGATCGCACGATTCAGGATGCCATATATGTTACTAGAGCTCTAGGAATCCCGTATATCTGGATCGATGCGCTGTGCATCATGCAGGATCCGGAGGGAGCTGAATGGAGGGAACAAGCTTCCAAAATGGACGAGATATATGTGGGATCGACAGTTACGCTTGTTGTCGCCAGCTCGAAAACAGTCACGGAGGGGTTTTTAAAGGATCGCCAACCCCAATATATTCCCACACCTTTGTTGAAGGTGTATTTGTCGCTTGAATGGGATAAAAACGAAGATTATGGTGACGGACCTTGGAGCAAACGAGGATGGACAATGCAGGAAGGTTTGCTTCCAAATAAACTGCTATACTACACATCCTCCCAAATGATCTGGAAATGTTGTCAAGAAGAGAGGTTTGAAAGAGGCGTTCGAAAGAATGTTAATTCCCTAGTGGATAAATACATCCACGGCCTTCCAGACCACGACATATCTTTTGGATCTCCATGGATTTGGGAGCTGGAAATGTTCTTGAAATTTAAACAATTTAGGAGCTATTTACCTTTAAGTCTAGGCCCATCGTGGTTCTCTGACCCGAACATCTTTCGACTGTGGTACGAACTTATCGAGGAATACTCTTCACGACAATTCAAAGACATCGGCGATCGCCTCGTAGCGCTATCAGGTCTCGCCAAGGTGTACGGCAGTACGATCAAATGCGACGGGTATGTTGCTGGCCTATGGATGCCAGATTTAATCCGAGGATTAATGTGGCGTACTGAAGGCGCAAACCTCACTCGAACTGCCAACAATACTCTCCCATCATGGAGTTGGGCTAGCATTGGGTACGAATCTATCAAGGTCGGCCAGGTGACCCAACATGTTCAATGTCTATCGCAAGTTCAAGAAGTACATATTGATCTTGTCGATCGTTGCCAGCCATTTGGTATGGTGAGAAGTGGTAGTATTACGATAGCTGGCCCTCTGAAAAAATTTCCCATACTTTACAACAAGGCATGGCGATCCACAGACGAGTCGATGACTAGACTAGAGCGGTATATTTCCGAGAAACTCGAGGAGGAGAGCTCTGGAGATGTAAGTCCGAGATACTCTTCTCCACTAGGAGGACATTTCGCAGTACTTCAGATGCTTTACGACGTGGATTCATTGGGTCTACTTGTATTAGAAGCGACGGGTGGAGTAACTGATGGGTTCTATACGTACTGGCGAGTCGGAACATTATCGCTACTCGACTACCACGAAGAAGACCAAACACCGCCAGATACTATGGCTAAATTAGATTGGATCCTCAGAGATTGTCTCACAGCTCGTCTTGGTCCGCAGCCGAAATGGTCACAGGGGAGTAAATGCGTTTTCGGGTTGGTTGCGGAGATAATGGGGGATCACTGGGATATTCAGACTATAACTCTTGTCTAACCATGAGTTATGGCAGCTCGAAAAAGAGACGATTTCGATTAATATTATAAAACGCCTTTGTTCGAACGCTTTACCTACAAGTATATTTCTTAACAACCTGTTATCCGTATACGCAATGCAACATTACCAGGCATATTTAAGATTTCAAGCTGGTGGAGATGCGCGTCGCTAGGACACAGTCGCATTACCTTAGGTATAACTAAACTTCTCGCGTTTGGTCTAGTGAACGCATGCTGAACCGGCTGCTGTCCACTTTTGAGGTATTGAAGTAAAGACACGCACAAGACTTTAGCAATAGCGGGTGTGTTGGGAATGGGTAATCTGACTATGCTGTCACTAGATGCGTTGCGCTGTGCAAGCGCTCAAACTCAAGTTGCGTGCTAGGAGCTGTGGCCATTTTACGCACCGTTTTGCAAACCGTTTCGCTGTGTAGAAGTTTAAGGTTATGCATGATTAGTCACTCGTGCCTGAGCCCAAGCGGCGACAGCGCTAACCTCAATTTATCGCGTGTATCGGAGGTGGTGCAAGTAAAATTACTAAGTAGCTACCTAGGTAGGTATAACCTTGCACTGTAATAAGTCGAACCACTGCACAGCCGCTTTCTCAAGAATGACATGTACAATGGAATGCCGGTGGTGAAATATGATATTTAGTTTCAATTCTACCGCGACTTTAATCCGATTAAAATTAAACGCCACAGACGGAAGATTGATCATTCACAGCATGATATTGCAGAAGTTACCGACTTCTTGCGGCATCTATTTGGTACAAGTCGGTAGATACTTGATGCCAAAGTAGAGGGTCGTATGAAGTAGATGACGACAGTCAACAGCAACAACTTCGGGCACCGACCTACCTAATCACTTACCACGACCGGCGGTCGAACAGCAAATGTACACACAATAAATCGCAATGTCTACAGCAACTATGACTATGTCATTACCTCCCACAACAAAAATGGCAGCAGCATCAGCAGCAGCAACCGACTACTGCTGTCCAAACTGCGGTCTCTCCCTCCCGCCGCCTTCCACGTCCGACTCGCACACTGCAGCCCTGCTGCAGCAAGCCCAGCGTCAAATCGAGGACTTACAAAGTCAAGTCCGCCTGCTCAACCAGAAGGCCACAGCAGCCGTCGACCGCTGGGCCGACTACGAAGACGAGCTCTCGCGGCTGCGGGCCGCGTCCACGAGCACCACCGCGTCGACGAAACACAACACTGCCACAACCACTACTCCTAACAACAACCGCCCTCACACGCCCGACCCAAGCGTAAGCACAGGCAGTCCACGCTCCTCCTTCCTCGGCGCCGGGGCGACCTCACGCATCAGCCGTTTACTCTCGCCGCGGAAATCGCCCTCTTCCTCTCACACAACTACTACAACACCGCACCAGCAAAAGGGCAGCCTCTCCTCCTCCGCTCTCCCCCTCCCCTTAGAAAACGGCACTAGTAACGCCGCCGAAACCCGCGAGCTCCTCGCCGCCCTCACGCAAGAGCGCCGTCTGCGCGTCGCCGCCGAGGAGAAGCTGGCCGCCACGGACCGCGAGGTGGAGGACCTCAGCGCGTCGCTGTTCGAGCAGGCGAACGCCATGGTGGCGGACGAGCGGCGCGCGCGCGCGAAGCTCGAGGAGAGAGTCGATGTGCTGGGGCGGAGGGACCAGGAGAAGCGCGCGCGTATTGGGCGGCTGGAGGGCGCGGTGAGGAGGATTGAGAGGGCTAGGGGGGTGCTGGAGGGAAGGGAATTGGATGAGGAGACGGAGAGCGATAGGAATCAAGGGGAAGAGGAGGGAGAAGAAGAAGAAGAAGATCAGGATGGAGAGAAAGGAGAGGAAAACGGCAAGAGAAGAGATACGGTCAGCACTCGTGGATCGGGCCGGGATAGTAGACATCTTGTCAAGGCGGGTGGAAGTACTAAGGAAGAGGGATGATGATGACAGGCGCAACGGTATATGATGACCACATGGCCACTCCAAAGGTCTGATAAGGAAGAAGGGGAAAACACCAGCTGGGAGCGTGAAACGGGGAAGGGGGCACACCACAAGATGCTTTCAAGCACTCTTGCTTTCGACAGGTAATCACCGCCCTCACTCACCATGCGTTCTCTACACACTACCGAAAGAGAGAGTCGTACGAAGTGAGCAGAACAACAACAAGCCGCATTACGGGCTTTCCGTTACCGCGAAGACCCGACGTTCATACCAAAGAATCCCTGGGAATGGCATAACGGCTCTCAACTGTCTGCTGTCTCGCTGCCCTCTGGGAGAGAAAATCTAAACGAGGATGGTGTCCGTCTCTCAGCTTGGGCATGACTGGTTGACTTTACTAGGATGGCCCAGCCGTCCCTGGCTTGGCATCAACAAAGCTGCATATCTTGCGCACTTTACCTAGGAAACCCTGGGGGCAAAAATCGAGTTATTCTAGAAAGGGCACTAAAGAACGGGAGGAAAAGAAAAGGTATATTCATGGTCTGGGTAACGGCACAAAGGTCATGGAGGTATCACGCATCATTAGAGACGAAATAACGAGGTTTACGATGTATAACAGAAATTAAATATTTCAAGGTCAAGACACCATGTGTGAACTAAGAAGCCGACGTGTTGTTTGCGAGACTGATTTCAGGCCCTGATACTAGCAATTTTCTAAATTGATATTGGATCTTGGCGAGACCCCGAGTCTTCTCTCCGCTATTCCTCTCTAACCCATTTATATACAGTCCTTCATCCACGTTCGACAAGACCAAATTACTCATCCATTACAGACGCAAACTTGTCCATCATAGACTGGTGGATATCCTCATACTGTACACAAAGATTAGCCATTTTTGATCAATCGAGTTGGGATTATTAGGCACATACCTTCTTGCAAATAGTCTCCTCGCCATCGTTGGGGTCCTCAAACTTCAAGCTTCGGAGTTGGGCCTGTAGATCACTAGTAGCCTCGCGGACCTTAGACCAGCTCTGGCCCTGAGCAATTGCCTTCTGTGCCTCATCATGGAAACCCATCATAAGCTTCATCATCCACTCGGTCTTCCAGAGTGGGCAGAACTGGTCATATTTTGAGTAACCATTCTGTTGCAAGAAATCTTCCTTCAGTAGCGTGGCAATATCGAGAGTGATCTTGTCGGGGTCCGACAGTGCCGACTTGCCGACCAGTTGGACAACCTGGTCGAGCTCTTCTGAGTCGGACAAAAGCTGCCTGACGCGATCACGAAGCCGGGGGAACTCGGGGTATTCCTTCTCATACCACTTATCCAGCGTGTTCGTGTACTTAGAGTATGATACTGAGGTGTTAATAGAAGGGAAGTGTTTTCGTTGAGCGAGCTTCTTATCGAGACCCCAGAAGACTTGTACAATACTCAGGGTGGAACTTGTAACAGGATCGGAGAAATCACCACCGGGAGGGCTGACGGCACCGACAATACTGACACTACCCTCACGCTCAGGTGAACCCAGGCATTGGATCTTTCCGGCGCGCTCGTAGAAACTGGCAAGTTTGGTACTCAAGTAGGCAGGGAAACCTTGATCAGCAGGCATTTCACCGAGACGACCGGAAATTTCACGCAGGGCCTCGGCCCATCGGGATGAAGAGTCAGCCATCATAGCCACGTTCATGCCCTGGTCACGGAAATATTCGGCGACAGTAATTCCGGTATAGATAGAAGCTTCTCGGGCGGCGACGGGCATGTTGGATGTGTTAGCAATTAAGGTTGTTCGCTTCATGATAGGTTCCCTGCGGCCCTCGACTTCGATAGAAAGCTCAGGGAAATCTTTCAAAACCTCAGCCATTTCGTTGCCTCGTTCACCACCTGTGAAACATGAATCGTTAGCAATTTCATTTTAACCCCGATGAAATATTAGGAGTTTATGCGACACAAAAACTCTTAATGGAAGAGGATTATTGTGCGATATAGAGAAGACACAGCTTTTGATATTACTCACATCCGACGTAGACGATGACATCACTGTTGGAGAACTTGGAGACAGACTGAGAAATGACCGTTTTCCCGCAGCCGAAAGCTCCAGGAATAGCGACGGTACCACCCTGCACACTGGGGAATAGAGCGTCCAAGACTCGTTGTCCGACAATGAAGGGGTTGCTAGCCGACAGTTTCTCGGTAGTGGGCCGAGGAACACGGACCGGCCATACTTGCATCATACCGTACTCAGTCTTAGTGCCATTGAACTCAACCTCAAGGATCTTCTCTTCGACTGTGTACTCGCCCTTAGGAGCAATCTTGGTAATGGTGCCCCTTGCCCTAGGAGGTAGGAGAATCTTGTGGACCTTGATGAAGGAGTTTTCGAAGACGGTTCCCCATAGATCACCACCGGAAATGTGATCACCGACCTTCATGGTCGGTGTGAATTCCCACTTCTTCTCGCGATCAAGGGCAGGGGCGGCGACGCCGCGAGGAATATAGATGCTTTGAGCCTGCTTCTGAATCTTCTCGAGCGGTCGCTGAATACCATCGTAGATGTTGTGTAATAAACCAGGGCCGAGCTCGACGGATAGGGGTTTTCCGGTTCGCTGGACAGGGTCACCGACAGTTAGACCGGCTATTGGTATGTCAGTATTGTTCAATATGAATTTAAGAACCTGGGTATGGCATACCAGTTTCCTCGTAGACCTGGATAGTGGCTTGGTCGGCGTTGATCCGAATAACCTCACCGATCAGTTCATCGTGACCGACTTTGACCTTACTTAACGTTAGCAGAGGTGGCGGGATGAAGACGGTTGGAAGGGATTTCATACAAGCTCGTACATGGCAACGCCGAGCAAGTCTTCGGCGACAACGACGGGGCTATAGGAAGCATTAGCTCCTTGATTCATGGGATGTTCGAGGTGGATAGTATGGATCATGGACGAACCCGGAGACGGAGTAGACCTTGCCTGTGTATACATCGTCAGTACATCTGTCTTGGGCCATAGCAATAGGAGAGAAACATACCAGTATTGAGCCCGTCATGGTCGCCATTGGTGGCTTTCGCAGACTGATGTAGGGGGTCAGTAAACATATGCCCTATATATCTATCTGCCTCTGGCGGGGCGGCGTAGCAAGGCTGCCATTCAACACCACGGGCAGTAGAGGTGCAAGCTTACCGGAGCCATCTTGGGAGCTTCTGTGATCTTTCTCGAGTCCTCGGTAGCTTCAGGAATGGAGTCGCCGGGACTGGTGGGGTGAGGTGAGGCTGCAGGGGAGGACGAGGAGGCAGCTGGAGGAGGTAGTGGTGTTGATGGATGAGAGGAGTTTGAAGGTGTACTGGCAACGATGGTTGCACCAGCTGTGGAAGCTATTGGCGATAGTACGGGGCTCTGAGACAGGGATTGGCTGGGAGCTCCAGTACCAGCTGCTGCCTCACCCAGTAACGTAGCTGTGGCTGTAGTGTGCTCTGCCTGCTCAGGTTCTGCTTCTGCTGGCTCTTGCTCTAGCTCTGCACTAGGTGACGCAGTGCCTGTGGATATGGTGGTGGTGCTGGCAGCTGGTGCGCTAGCAGTTGTTGGTGTGCTGGGTCTACTGTTGCTTCCAGCGGTTCCAGCGCTGTTTTGGGCGCTGTTCTGTCGTAGGAGATCCACTAGCGACGGCCGGGGCCTCAAGGTCGGTCGTAGGCCGAGCATCCAAGACGAGTTTAACTCTTAGAACGATTGGCTGGCAAGAGGCGCATAGGGCCGTATTTGGCAACGTCGTACAGTAGTAGTCGAATTCAAATATGAGAGCACTTTACACTTGTGCCTGAATTAATGGGGACTGTGGGTGTCGACATGCATGTAGTAGCAACTTGGTATGTGTGTGTATGTGTATTGTTGATGGTTGGTAAGGTGAAGGAAGATTGGTCTGTCGCGGGAACTCGGAAGTCCAGATATGTAGCTTAGGTGGCTTGGTTTACCGCTGCTAGATCGAAGCTGATGCGGCCACTATCCCCGTTGTACCTGCCTATAGCATACTGCCTACACTACACCTTGGATAGGGCACGATTCCAAGCACAGCACAGCCTCACGCGAGTTCATTCCCGTCGTCGACCTTCTTGGCATAGAAACAGTCTATATGGCAAAACCAGACTTTTATTTTCGAGTCATGAATAGACTAAAACCTCAGCAAGTACACGTAAGCCAGAAGATGCTACATAATATACTTATCTATATATTCATACAAAAAGCAATTATTCAGAGTTCGAAGGTATTGACTAGGTGGTTCTTATAGGTGCTCTATACATGAATCTATTCCAGTATCAGGTCGCCACCTATAACCATCTCCAACCATGCGCGCGTTTCAGAGTCACCCGCTAGAGAACCCAATGTATCAGCCAACACCGAGCTACCACAGTTATGCTCCTCAATCTTCGAGGTAGGAATATCGTCGGCTTGCCTGTTCACCAAACGGATAGAGCCAGGTGGGACGCAATTATCCTGCGCTCGTCCAGCTCTAAGCTTACATATCTCGGCGCTTTTGCAATCGCCATCGCAGACTTCCGGTTGCCAGCCTCTCCGCTTCCTCGAGATGAAATCCTCAAAGACGGATGAGTCTTTCTCGAAGATTTCGGTCACTTCATGCCAGAATGCAGGATCCAGCTCCCGGGTTTCTTCTTCTGGTTCGTCGTCAGACGTCCGTAGGGGACCGAGAGGCGGGCTAACAAGGGCACCGTATGCTTCTCTAGCTGAGTAGTACTTCGTCCAGACCGGGCCCTCTGTGCTGTGAAATGCCGGATCGCTCGTGTTCGCAATGTATGTCGTGACGTCGAGAACACCAAATGTGATCGGATCGACGTCGTACACGTGAAAGGCCGGGTGACCCGACGTCGGCGTCATGGAAGGTCCGATATAGGACACAGCGACCGCGTTGTCGGAGGTCCGTTGGTTGTAGTTAGAATACCAGATCTCAAACTCGTCTAAATGGGTATGTCCTATAGATATCACATAATCAGCAACGATGCACTCATTACATACGCAGAGAAATGTAAAGGATGTAAGCGTAGACATACCAAAGAAGAGTGCGGCAATAGTAGCCTCATATCGATTCACGATTTGATCGAAATAGTTCGATGCATCATGGAATGCATCCCGCGCACCAAGGGGCATGTGTCCAATGATATACACCCTCTCGCCCGCCTTCTCCGCCTCGTCGAGCTCAGTCACGAGCCAGGCAAGCTGTCCGCTCGGGTCCTTTTCCATCGGCTCCTCATATAGCCAGAAATTATGTATATAGTACAGATTCGTGCTAAGTGATATGACGCGCAAGTTGCCGTCGGGATACTTGGCCGAGTACGCGCCAAACTCCCTCGCCGTATCAGCGGCGCGGGCCCCGACCCATCTCATCCACGAGGCGGACAGGGTATCGTAAAGCCATTGCACCGAGGAACTCACCCCTAGTGGCGGATACGAGTTCGCCGGCGACGCCTCGTGGTTCCCCGCGGTTCCGTAGACTAGCATGCCCGCGACGGCCATCCGGTCGTAGGCACTGCTCACGTCGAGTGTGTTCTGTGTCACAGTGGTATTCCACACCGCGTGGTCGACGATGTCGCCGGTGAAGATGCTGAAGGCCGCATCGGGTACCAGTCTGTGCATAGCTTCGTACATGCTCTGCTCCAGGCGGAGTGGCGAGTCGCATGTGTGCTCGCCATTTGGTCTGGCTGGTTGCACCGCGTCGCCGGGCGCTGGCCCGTCAGCGTAATGCCTGCCGTGGGGTTAGAAATATCAGTAGACATAAAAAAGGGTATAAGAGAAAAAATCAATCTTAGGGGTTCGAACACCGCAGAAAACGGACATAGCCATAACATGGCATCCAACACCGGCTAGATGATGAAATTACTCGAAGATACATTTCTCTTACCTGCAGCAGATGAATTTTGTACAATTGGCATCAGCCCCTTCAGTATACCACGGATCAACATGAATATCTGAATAATGGACAACGCGCAGCGGTCTCAACCCACTCGGCCGCGGCCTCTTCCCTCCCGGCTTCGGTGAGGGGAACGAGACATTGTCCGTCTCGACGTCAGGGAACGAACAAGAGCCAAAGAGCGCGACGCAGATGAGCCGCGATGTCTTAGACCCGATGCTCAGGCCGCGGAGACTGTGCGCTATAATCGGGCCTTCGAGAGCCACGGCTCCCTCGCAGACGTCGTCATCTGCAATCTATGGCGCCGGCATTAGCCCACGGACTTTTTCTCGAGACGGTGAGTAGGGGGTTGGTTGGGCCGCCAAAAACGGCCGGGCGGCTGAGGCGAAGCGTTGAAAGGCCCATCATGCGATAGTGACAGGGAAAGGCAGGGTATGGTAGGATGGGAGCTCGTTTACCTTCAGTCGCTTACATGCCCTCGTCCCCAGCGCGACGAAGAAGTCGTCACCTCGCCCGGCGGCGAGTTTCAGTTGGAGAAGCGTGGCCTAGACAATAGCACCACTTAGTCCCAGACACACCGAGTAAGACATCCCTCCCTCCCTCCATCCTCCGCCCATCCTCCGATGAAAACGAACCTCGCAAGCAGCGCAGGGAGCAGTGCTCCGCGCATCACCATCACCAGCACCAGCACTAGCACCAGCACCTGGCAGTGTATCGCCCTCTCCCGCCCCCGGCACACCGAGGCCAACTCTCGGATCGAACAGAGGCTTCTGCTGCTGCTGCTCTCCAAGGCCGACGTGCAGTGCTTTGCCAAGCACCTGTCCCTGCGCGTGTCCCTGCGCGGCAACTGCCGCCGCCGCGAGGAGGAGGAAGGAGATGCGCATCCCGGCCGAGAGATGAGACAGGTCGTTTTTTTCTTTTTGGCAGAAACAGTCAGTCAGTCTGTCTTGTCTTTCTGCCTGCCTGTCTGCTGCTACGTGATAATCTGCGGTGTCACCGTTGAAATGCAACCACGCGTCGTCCCCCCGAGTCAGAGATGGGCGTTGGCAGGGCGTTAGGCATATGGTCGTGCATACGATGCAACCAACCCCTTGCCACCGATGAATGTTCGACCCTGGAATACCGGTATGATTCCACAGGTTTAATGAGAACTAGGGATATGACGAAAAGGCAGAGGTTCTCTCAACTCGCCGTTAATATCCAAACAAGCAAGAAGTTAAAGAAAGCGTAGTGAAACATATGGCAGATGTCCTCAATACTAACACTTGCTAAGCCACTCCGTCAAGCCATGTCAATGTCATCATCGATACTTGACTTGTAGTATCTGACTTACGGATTAGCCACAAATCCCCAGCCCCGCTTATGAGCTGCCGAAGATTAACGACCTATCATTCTAACCTAACCTACCAGGTAGCTCAGTACTACATATCTCCAACTGCGTACCGTACCTGGAGAGGTCCTACCCGACAACACCGGGGTACAGCATATGTAATCCTAGGAAGCATGTACTGAAAACGCTCCCACGTCGACGTATATTTCCCTCACGATACACCACAGGCACCCATCGACCCCGTTTACCCCAGACGGATACATTATTACGTAGTTTCAGGAACAGGCTTTCTAGAATCATAGAACTTCCATCTAGACATCTATACACAATCAACCAGCTTCACCTTAACCCCACGAACTCTTCGGCATTTAGATACATGATATTCACTCAACATCTACCAATTTATAGGTACCGAGCTCCTCTCCCCCACCCCCAAGATCTGGAGTACATACACACATAGATATATGTACGTAGATACTATGGTAAATGAAGAAGGGGGGTGGGCGCCTATCACGTGTTTTATATGCAATACACCCTGACCTCCTGCATGACATACATACATATATCATCAATGGGGACATCCATCCATCCCATCCCATCCATCATCTCCCGTCTCCCATCTATCCATCTCCTCAATCCACATCCAGCCGCGGATGCTCCCCTCCCTCCTATCCAACCATCCCCCTCCACTCCACTCCACTCCATTTCCCCCATGTCCCGGAAGCCGTCCGGACAACCACTCGGTCATTCACGTATTTATAAGGCATGTCATGTATGGCGTATGTATGTAGCGTCTCTATCCCCGCGGGAAGTCATGTACGGATGTATGTATGTAGGTATGTATGGAGATATGTACGTCGGGTAGGTACCTAACCTGCCATGCCTCATGCCCTGCCACGTTAACATTACTTGACCTGACCTGACCTGTCACTCCTAACCCGCGCCATCGCGTACCTGGTCTGGATTCTGGAGTTCATTCCAAACCCCCCAGCCATTTCCCACCCGCATAAATGGAGACTAGCTAGCTAGCTAGCAGCTAGGCAGCTAGGTAGGCAGGTAAGTCATGTATCATCCCGCAAACTCGGGTTACCGCTTTCTGATCTCTTCACCTGCTGCTGCTTGCTGCTTGACACCGGCATGCATTGCATTAGTTACTATGTAGTTAGAGTATGCGTACATACGGTAGGTAGAATGGAGCAGAGTAGAGTAGTACCGCCCCATGTCCCTCGCTACTCTCGCCACAATCCCGACGATCTGACGATCACCCGTGGATATATGTGTCCCGCCGCGTATGCGATCCGGGGGAATAGTCTCGTAAAACGGAGAGTTTTTCGGGGAATAAAATAATTCGTAGGTTGGTTAGATGGGTTGTAATGCATTTGCATTTCACCCGTTCATTCTCTCCCGTAATTCAAATCTCGGCCGAGCAGCAACAGAACCGCAAAACATGGAAGCAAGCAAATCGAATTTTTAAGCATCCATCCAATTCAGCATGCAAATCCCCCAAATCGAACACATACATACGAAACGGTAATATAGTGTACAAAGAGGCAAAGCGGGAGCGGCCCGCTTCCGACTGGTTCACTAGTTGAAACCGGGCGTGACTATCCCACGCCACTAGACGGATGAAGGCGTGGGATATGCGTGCTGTAGGTAGTTTGAGTGATGCCCCCTTTCGCCCCCCGCTAGCCTAGATAGATACTCGTTGCTGCTCGAATGAACGCCTGACGATAATGCAGATCAACTAAATAATTTTTTTTTAGTGACATGAAGACACGAACGAGCCTCCCAATGCCTGCCAATGCTACTACCAATGCATGTTGCTCTCCGATGCATGCAATTCATCCTCCCAAGATGCTAGGTATCTCGCTATCCCCGCTTCTGCCACGCCTGAATTTTGGGTCGAGGTGTGTGGTAATCGTAAGTCGTAAGCGTCTTCGTAGTAGAGTTTTCGTTGCTCATAGGTATTCTAGCTGGGGAAGAAAACCTGTGGTGTTGAGAGTTTGTACAATGAAACAAGCTTTCCTTTGAAATGCCCTTATTATTCCTTCTCGAGAAGTGGCTTCAGCACCTCGAGCGCCTTCATTGCTTGCTGATTTGATAAGATTACAGCGCCCGCACGCGCTGTCGAGAGATAGGATAGCTCGGAGCCGACGCCCGTCTCTGTCATGTGCATCTCTTCTACGAGCTTCCCAGCTACACCCGAGACAATGCCTGTGGCTTCGAGGGGTAGATTGACGAGATCGAGAAATATCGGTACGAGGTCGCCCTCGGTGTCACCGACTAGAGAATCTCCAAAGACGTTTAGAAGAGTCTTATCTAATAACAAAGAGGGAGCATCCTCCTGTGCCAACGTGATAGATAAAAATCTAGGTTGGCTAGCCAGAACGGCGATCAGGCTGGTATACAGTTTCGTATCCATGTTATCGAGCCAGCTCATCCTATGCCCGTTCCCGTTTGCCTGCCAACTTGAATGTGGCCGACGGCTACTGAAATCAATCAGCTCGGATACATCTCTGCCAGAGCACTGGACAAGACTAAGGCCGTCGCAGATGTAAGGGACCACATTCCTCTTCTTGAGTAATTCGAACGTTCGCTTTTGTAGCTCTGAGGCGCTAGACGGCGGAGGTGTCGAAGGTGGCTCGCTGCCTTGACTTTTTACGCGACCATGCGACATGACGGCTGGTGATACATAGGACGACTCATCCTCGATGCACTCAAACCCCCGAGCCAGCAGCGCTTGTACAACCGTATCCTTCTTCTTTCTAGGCACTAATATGAAATCCGAATAGTATGTCGTAATAAAAAGAATCGGGATGCCGGCTAGTGCCAGGGGAGATGTCAGCTCCATGACGCGATTTCCCGCGTCCATCCCTGCGCTGATGACGGAGAGGACCAGATATGGTTCTTTCGAGACAGTAATCTGCTTCGCGACATCGCGCGGGAGACGGTTAACGACAGGCTCAAACACCGTTTTAGCCCAATCGCTATGACACACGACCGAGCATTCGATAGGCGTTATGCTGATGTTGAGAAATGCGTGCCTCGTCTCAACGTCCGGCCCTTCAACCCCATTGGCGAGACATGCCTCCCCAGCTCCTTGGGGTAGAAGGACCTGTAGTATGGGTTGCAGAAAGGTTGGGTATAAGTCTAGAGGTATGTGTATTAGGTTGAAGGTCCCCTCCTAAAACACGCACTTGTAAGCATCTAGCTGCGAACTACATCATCGTCTGCTGGGCATGCAAGGCCCGACCCGGCCTGTGCTGCTTGCATGCCGGATTACCTCACGACAGCATTACTGGGATGCTGATGCACGCGATGTGACGAAAGGGTTCCCCCCGCAATCACGGACCTTGCCACTAAAAAGGTGTAGCTCCCGCGCGCTGTGTTTCCGAAGCACCGGCACAACCAAGTCAACCTCGAAATGGGAGAGGAATTGCTCACCAGGAAGGATATTTGGGCATTCATCGTAGCAATGCTGAGTTGAAGTGGCCGCGCACCTCAATCGGCGCCAAGCACCAGTGACCCGATCCCCGAATGTCGGAAGCACCCCTGAAAAGCACGGACGGGATTACCCTATTGGAATGCCGATGTAAGTGGTGATTGGTGAGGGCAGGTGGAATCGGGCTTGCGTGCAGCGGACAAAGTCGTCGTGGCTTTGTGAAATCCGGATGGTGACTGGTAACACGGAACTCCAAATCCCATGTTTCTTTGTTGTTATTAAGGGAGATAGCTGGGAGGGATGTTTAGTCGACCGGGGAACGAAACCGGCGCCGGCGTGCTCACGTACAAAGAGAAATGAGTCAACTGATATGATATTGATACGATATAGGTGTGGTAGTAGATAGAGCGGTTAGACAATCGGAGGTTCTGCGGATATGAAGGGGAAGTTTAGTCTAGATAGTACACACTAAGAACAAGAAAATGGCACGGAGAAGAGCAGAGGGAGCAAAGTAGGCAAGGCATACGGCTGTTAGGACCCAGATAGAGGTGGATAGTCTACACTAATAAAGAGGGCAGAAAAAGGTTTAAGATAGATAGCAATCGATCCTCCTCACGACAAACTTTGTCGAGTCAGCCAGAGATAACGTAGCATGGTTGGCACCACTTAGACTTGCAATGGTGGAGTTGAGATAGATCGGCGGCGCTGTTGCACCGTGCCATGAAGATGTGTTTTGCTGTCTGTGGTTGTTCGTCCGGGCCTGGTGAATGCGAATGCGGCTGCAATGTCGCTGCACCTGCAGAAAGCCTAAAGCAGATCTCGTGGACGATGTCGGATGTAAGTGGCTGGACTGTTGCTCGATCGACCGGCGCGGCGCGAGTGGTGAGGGTGAGGGGCACGGAAGCTTATGTATGTAATCGATGCGTACGGCCTTCGACGGCTTTGGACGTCCTAACTCTAGCAACTAGGCTAGAGACTAGTCCAAAGACCACCTAGGGACTGAACTAAGTGCATCGTAGGGTGGCAGACGGGTGCGTTCCTCGAAACGGGCCTAGAAGATATGCATAGACATGTAGGTAATTGGACATCATCGTCATCGTCATCGTCATTCCATCACTAGCATCGTGAATCCGCCTGTGCCTACGCTTGCGTCTGCCTTGGTATTCCCTGAAAAGGGTATCCCGCCCACGCACGCAAGGGGTTAAAGACACCAACGGCCGCAAGGAATCCTGTCGTAGTACCGGCTATGTGAGCGTGTGGTCCGTGGCAAGAGGTATACCAGCTAGTTCCTTTTCGGCGTATCTTGCAGCAACACATCTATCTAAAGCACACACTCTCGGTAGGTAAGTATGCAGGTGGTATACCTAATAGCAATACGGTAGGTCGCCAGGCACAGCAGGTACTGCAGCACGGTACCTACGTATAGTATTCCACGTTTCCGGCGGCGTGGGGGGCTCGAGGTCCTGGTTTGGTCTGGGGTATTGTTTCTGCTGCGCCGAACTGCCAGCGCCTCGCTGCATGATACATGATAGGCACAATGTCTGCGCCGAGAGGGGTTGCGCCGTGTGGGAGACGTTACCTACCTACCCAACCTGCCAATGCGAACAACCCGTGCCGTTCTGACATAATCTACGTGCTCGCCTAGACTACTAGTCTAGGTTTTTAGTGTTGCGATTGGGGGTTGCGAGGATGCGCAGACAGGCCTCTCCGGGTAGTCCCTTGTTATCAGCCCCGCCATTGCTCGTTGCGTTCAAGCCACCTGTACAGCATACACTACCTACTTGTACACCGGCCGCGGTCTGGTCACCTACGCACGAATCCAGCTAGACTATTGCCGATGCAGGCGTTTCTCTCCCTCCGGCAAGAAGGCCGCTTTGTGAGACAACTTGCTCGGGATGTCGGTGAAGGGGAGATATCGTGACCGTCTGCCGAGAGAGAGACACCTATCTATTGAGCTTATAAACAATGACGCTATATGGCGTATTGCCGCCGATGGCGTCCTTAAATCTTCCGCATAACCAGCGCTTAATAACAAATCATGATATGCCAACAGTCGAGTCCATGTAACCTGTCCCGCCAGGACTAATGAGATTTGGGCGAGATTTGGGGGGTTTGCTAGTTCAATGATACTCCACTTGGCGGTGCTCGTCGAGGACCCTGGCGGAGTCTACCCGGTACATTCGTACGGTATGCTTCGCTGGTAATGCCACCAACTTTGGCCCATTCGACTAGCCCATGGTCTGATATATGGTTGCTGTGCACTATAGATCCCCCGCTGCAGGGGCTAAGTATTCAGGGTTCATATCGCGCGGGATGAATTACCTCGATCGCCCGCATCATCGCGGGCATCGTGATGGCCGGAAAATAGGGAACCTGAGTAACCCAAGATGTCGTCACGATCACGGCTTATTACGCCCCTCGGGAGATCGCCGTACGGGCCCTTCGTCGAATTTGATTGACCCTACCCAGATATGCAGCTGATGATACTATGACAGAACCAACGCGCATTAGCATCGCCCGTCGTGTTTTCGATACCGATGCCACGGTCCCCCGTCATCGACTAGCTGAAAATGGCTAAGGGACTTCTCTACGGATTGTTCTATGCCTTGAAGGAATCAAGTACCAATTGCTTGGTTCAGACATCTTGACCAGTAACTTTGCTGCATGCACCCTTACTGCAGGTTCATGCATGGGGTCAAGTGATCACGTATATATCGATATTTGCGGAGACGATTATTTGGCTCCAAAGG
Source organism: Nemania abortiva (assembly GCA_022578505.1). Taxonomy (NCBI): domain Eukaryota; kingdom Fungi; phylum Ascomycota; class Sordariomycetes; order Xylariales; family Xylariaceae; genus Nemania; species Nemania abortiva. The sequence continues at coordinate 67,748 of MU392551.1, forward strand.
CCCGATAATAACCAGTCGTTCCGGCCGTTGGACATCTCATGTCGCTTTGGCGCGCCAGAATAGTGGATAGCCGGCTTGTCTCGAGAAAGGCTAGCTCCAAGCAATAAGTAACATCAGGTGAGGCTTCTATTGTTGGCCGCTGACATCATGATCACTTGGTAGATGCCTAGTTCTCTCGCCTAACAAGCAAGTAGACTCACTCCCGCGGCTATCAGGGCCTCGGCTTTTTGACACCAACGACAACTAAGTTCCTCGGGCTCTGACGATAATCGAACACGGTTTCGACCCAACAGTCTTGTACTAAATCGGAGTGCTGTCGTAGGAAAAGCCACCTGTCTGTGACAATCAAAGACTCGACAACAACGGCGCTAAACGCCATCAACGTCCAGATTGCACTAAGCTCTCTCTTGCGGGGGCCGTAGTGGTTCTCGTATCTCGCAATCTCTTCATCGGTGATATCGCTCATTCTTTCCTTTATTATGTCTCGTTGCTCATGGTAATCGGAGGAGGTAGTCAGCTTAGTGATCGCACCCCTGACGTAGCTGTGTAACGACTTATAGCAAGATTTGCTGAGTGACCCGAGAATCACGGGATTAGTGCTCGTGTTGAAGGGACTTCGAGCGGAACTATCTGTTCTGTCATCTCCCTGGGTGCCATCGTGGTATATTATTGAAATGACACCTCGGTCGAGAAAGATCTTCTGCAAGACAGCACGGAAGAAGTGTCGCGTAAAGAAGCCGTCGCTTTCTACCTCTGTCCAGTTGTATGGAGCCTGACAAGCCATCATCCGAGCCGTAATGTTCAAACGGATACCGTCATCCCTATAGGTACCCAAGCGGTCACTTAGGGGAAAGCCATGAGGATCATGTCTGGCTGACTCCCGAATCACACGGCCATTGAGAGCTTGAAGGCTAGGCCGCATATAGGGAAGTTTATAGGTTGGCGGCCCTAGTTTCTCAGTTAACAGATTATAGCAACAGCCCACAATAGCAATCGCCTGGACTGATGGATTGAGAATTAGCGAGCGGATTCCGTGGTGAGAGAGATTTCCGCAGGAATGAATCGAGATGGCCATCAACCTCAAATCCGACTCATGTGCAGTCGGCTCCAGGTGGGTGTTTTCTAACTGGCCAACAACATCTGCAAGGTCACCAGATTCCAAGCGTCCCTCAATATAGCGTATGAATCCTTTTCCTTCCTCAGGGGTATAGATGGTATCGAGTTCACTGCGGGATCTGAAATCAGCCACGTAGTCTCCGGACGATTTTACGGTTTTGGCCGCCCGTTTCAATGCCCGCTCATCCCGCTGGTCCTCGGGGGTCATGCTATCGAGCTGTTGCATCCAGAGCTTCTTGTTTCTCATTATCTTAGTTTTTTCCGCAACGCCTGCGAATACGTCGAGCTCTTTCGCACCGGCTATGTTGTGCTCTCTGCCTTCGACCGCGACAATTTGTTTGTTGTAAGGGGCGCTTGCTAAAGCCCGACCGAGGTAGTTTTGGCCGCTCCCAAAGTCGACAAAATGCGTAATATCGTTATTAAACTCGGTTTTGATATCTCTAGCCAGTTGATCCACATAGTTTGCGAAGTTCCTGACTTCGTGTATTTTCTTTGGCTTCATTCCCACTGACATTCGCCAGGTCAACTTCGGGAGCTTCTCTTCCCTCGAAGAGAATTCTCTGGCTAAAGAAAACCTCCTAATGTCCTTGATGTATTTTAAAAGGCTCTCTGGTGGTCGAGGATCCGGAAGCGTGTCAATGTCTTCTCTCATGAGGATGTCCAGCAATCTCATGGGATCGCACTGCAGAAGCCATGGCTGCCACTCGTCAGGTACCACAGTACTGAAGAGCCCAGGCTCACTGGTGAAGAAGTCTAAAACATGCACGCCGCCGCAAAGGATCCGAAAGGTGTCTGAGGTAGTCACAAATTGCAAGAGGTTGTCGACATAATCTTCCGCAGTGGCCCAGCAGTCAGGGTAGGGCAGAGGTTTGGGTGGTATCATTCCGCCCACTTTCTGTCACTGGTGTTGTCGAGATTCCGCCGTGGGCCTCATAGCAATCAGAACGACATTTGTGATAAGTTGTAGATGAGTGTTCGAGCAAAAGGTTCATGTTGTAGATTGCTGGCTTTAAACTTGGTACCCTTATAGATAAAATTAACAAGCCCACACACGAATGACAATGCCGCCCGCTGGTGGCAGCTGATAGATCTGGCCATCTGCAGCTCCACGTCATTGTAGATCTCGCAGACGCTACATGTACTGTACCTGAACATGTACCTTTGGCCGATCGCTTCTACCTAAAGCTCATGCAACACATTATGCAACACATTTGCCCAGGCGGAACCGATTGTTAAAGAATTGGATATGAGAGCACCGATGTAGCCATTGGATGACCACGCAAAGCTCCAAGTCCGCAGGATGATGTCCTCAATGAACGAGGAGGATCCCTTCCTCCAGGTCCAGCAGTACGCAGCGCCCATCATCTTCATCCCAAGCCCTCCAATCCCCCGTGTCTAGAAAATAAAACCCATACCAACCATCGTGAACAACATGCAGAGATGTCCTCGCGCAGATGCAGAACGCCCGCCCGCTCTTCGCCTCGTACCTGCGCATCCGCAGCCTGAGCAGCACGCCCGCCCAGTCGCCCGAAGTCGCCTCGGCGCGCGCGGACCTCGAAGCCGCGCTCTCGACGCTCGCCGAGGACCTCGCGGACCTCGTCGAGTCGGTGCGCGCCGTCGAGTCCGACCCCTCGCACTACGGATTGTCCGCGCACGAGGTCGCGCGCCGGAAGAAGCTGGTGGACGAGGTCGGCGGCGAGATCGAGGACATGCGCGAGGAGCTGGCGCGGCAGACTGCCACTCTGGCGTCTGGCGCCGCTCCCGGCGGCTCGTCAAATGCAGCAGCCAAAGCCAGGTTAGCCGCGAACGAGGACCTGCCGCCCCCGAGCGCGTTCGCCATCGACGAGGCCAGCTCCGCGCAGGGTGACGATAATTACGCCGAGTTCGAGCACCAACAGCAGCTGCAGATGATGCGGGATCAGGACCAGCAGCTAGATGGCGTGTTCGTTACCGTCGGCAATCTACGGCGGCAAGCCGATGATATGGGACGCGAGCTGGAGGAGCAGCATGAGATGTTGGAGCATGTGGATAACCTCGCAGACCGCGTGGGCGGGCGGTTGCAGACGGGCATGCAGAAGCTGGGCTACGTGATGCGCCGGAATGAAGACAGGTATAGCAGCTGCTGCATCGCCGTCCTCATTACTGTTTTAATTATCTTGTTAGTTTTGTTGCTTGTGTTATAGATACGGCAGGGTCTCGTTTTATGCTTTTGAGCAGGCAATGGCGCGGGGGGACATGATTGATTTATTTGTTTGCACCACTTGCACATGTAGTAATAAGGCAATGTTCTCATCACCAAACTGATGGTTCTACCAGAGTATCTGTCATCTTTCCAGGACGTTATATCAATGTATACCTTTGTCAACCAGAGCTTTAGACGCCGGATAGATGCTATTTGACCCCAACGCCAATTTGTGGTACAAAGTAGGTTCCTAGACCGCTATTTATATCATGCCCCCAAGTGGATGTCTTCCCTTGTGCTGCTCGCTACGAATAAATCTTTATAATTCCAATCCGATATCGCGCTTCAGGATCTGCGCTAAAACCGACAAGCCAGAACTGCCGGGTGTCTTAGTTACCGCTTTATTGGGGAAATCAATCAACGCCGAGCGGAGAGCAGCAATAGCAGCGCTTCCGTACATGTTGATAAAGCGCTCCTCATATATCTCGATCATGCCTCGTAGAACCACGCACTGCGTGTTGGATATTTCGGCCGGTGGCGTGTTGATGATCTTAGCCAAGCTTGTCCAGTACTTAGAAGGCGGCCAGGGGTTTGTGTTTGGAGATTTGGAGAAGTCTCGCAGGGCAATCGCCGCATACCCAACAGCTAGGCCTTTCATCCTATCCATATGTTGCTGTTCTGGTGCCCATCCAGCTCCATCTTTCCTCCATCCAAGTCGTAGACGACCTTGCTCGGTGCTTTCGCTCCCGCGATAGCCAAAGAGAACAGGACAGGCCACTCGATATTTGGCCATCAGAATATCTATAAGACTCTTGCCTCGCCATTGAAAGGTCTTGTTAGAGAATGTCTGCGCAGTAATCACACCGAGAGGGTCAGCTGCCTTTGGTTGAGCACCACATTCGTTGATGAATTGGTTGATAACGGTTTTGCTGAAGATATTTAGGAGATAGAGGAAGAGCGATGGGAGTTGTGCCTCGTTGTGTAAAGCTCCCTCCGTCGGTTCCCGTTTGTCTGTGACATATTGGGAGGGGTCAACTAATGTGCTGGGAACGCTGCCGCTAAGTGACTCCTGGAGTAGTGCTTGAATTGTTGCTCCCTTAGGAGTAAGTTAGCCTAGGCAATACGCGTCGGTAAGATAGTCACTAACCTGCTTCTTGTTGCCTCCCTTCTCGGTGACCATCTGGCCCAGAGTCTTTCTTAGTTCTCGCCTCATGTCTCCCATCCGAGCCTTAAGCGGTGGGGTAGACTTGGCTTGTTCGGCTAAAGAAGCCCGTAGCTTCTTTAAGTTCTGATGTATCACCACGTACTGATCAACTTGTAGTTGTGGTGTGTATGGGGCTTTTGTGAGAGCATTCTGCTGTAGAGCTGGGGGTTTCGATGTGGGAACCGCCGTAGCAGGGGCACCAAATGGCGAGGGTTTAGCTTGTGCGACAGACTGCGCCGGGGCGGGTTGAGCGAGCATGGCTCCATTCGCCAACGGTGTTGACGCATTCGAGACAGGTTGCTGAGAGATGCCAGGCGATGGTTTCTCCCCTGTTATTATTTGATTTTGTGTATTGGCCGAGGTAGTAGCCGTCTTCGAACTCACGGGTCCGGCGCCATTCGATTGGGAAGCCGGGGTCGAGTTGGACGGGGGGGCTGGGGCTGGTGCTGGTTCTGCGGGCGGTTCTGGAGGGAGTTTTGGCACAGTCTTCAACTTCAAGGCGCGCAGCCGCTCTTCCTCTGCTCGCAGTCTTTCTTCGTTGCGGATCCGCTCTTCCTCTCTTCGCTGCTGCTGCTTAATCGTCACTTCTCGCTCCTGTAACCGCCGGCATTCCTCTTGCAGCTCGTGGTCCTTAAACACACGGATGGCAGCATCGCGGACGCGGTCGTGCTCGACTTGCGCAGCGGCAAGCGCATCTTGGTAGCTCAGCTCGGTGTGCCTGTTCTCGGTGAGAAAGTCGGATATGCGGGAGCGTAATGGACTACTCCATTGTCGCGATCGACGCGTCGCCGGGGAAGAACCCGTCATTGGCACTTGCAGGCAACAAAGGCTATGAAAGTTGCATAGTATGGAAATGAAAACGAAGAAAGGGCAACGGCGCGACGATCAGGAGCTGTTTGGGCTTGGGAGCAATTGAAAATTGCAACAATCTACTTCCTAAGGTGACTGATTATTCAATTTCCCACGGCGAGAAGTTCGATGGGTAGAGAGGTAGGTACCTAGGTACTGGCAAGTTAGAACAGACTCAGTGAGGCTACCGCGGAAACAAGGGTTCTCCACCCGTAGATTTACACCAGGTCCTAGGTTACATGCAAGCTCGCGTATCGGGCTTAGAGCAGTTGCCGCTTTTTGCTCGGGCTCCCCGGCCAATTACATTGCAGTATGAAACGCGTGGAATTACCCTACATGCAAGGGAGCGTACCCTTCAAGCAAACCACACACTCTTAGATAATATTTCGACGAGATATCATACTACCAAACAAAGTAGTAACAACCTGAAATTGGAGAATAATAAAGAGATAAATATAGCGATTCTAGTGTTCAAATTTTCATTCGGGAAGATTTCGGAACTGATGTTTTAATCTCACGATATATTAGTAGGGGTTTGGCTGTTGTCACGGTCTGATGATGCCGAAGTTGACTTGTTGTTGTTATTGCACAAGGAGGGAAGCTCTTAGAGTTACACAGTGGGGTGCTTAGGGCCATGGACCAACTCTTGGGCATGGTTCCACGACCGCTATTTTTTGCTATACTTCATGCTGTAAACTCTACATGCATATGGACTCAGAGACTTTTAAATATGTACACTATTCTCGGCCTCGGCCCTTTGTTCTTGTGGCTCTTTTGTTTCATTGGAATAATGCAGTTGTATTTTAATGTTGAACAACAAAGATCTACTAACCTGCTTAATAAGGCGTGTGGTTTTTGGCTCCCTCCGCATCTACTTCGAGGTATTGCTCGAGATAGTTTAAATCTAGTAAAAGTCAATAAAAAAAATAAGACGTGTCTCAACGGCATAAACTTAATAGTAAATATGAGCTGTCAATGGACCCAGAAATTAACAACAGCAAACAGTTACCACTTTAAGCTACGGCGTCTAGAGAGCTACCAGGAGCCAGCCAGAGTTAGCTATGTGGTGCCAGATCTATGGAAACTCGCATTGATAAGTTGTGCAGGACAAGACCAGAAGAATGAATAATGATTGCCCAAACGTCTGGTTCTACTAAGTTTGTATGACAGACATATAGTATCGGGGATATTGTCTCTGTGTAGTGAACAGTGCTACTGACTGCCTTCATGGTCGCCGTTTGACCATCGTCGTTGCAGATTATTGCCAGATATAAAAGCAATGGCATTCTCAGAGAAAGAATTTTAGAATACAACGCCCTTTCTCTTCAGCATTGTTTACTACTTCCAAGGCAGCTTTCTTGTCACCCTCGAAAACTATTGACTCTCACCTATCCCCATACAACCATCATAATGGATCGCCGCCCAACAGTAACCTTGCCGTACGACATCTTGTACTTACTAGCTCAGGAAGTTCCTCTAGGGGATTTACTGAACCTTGCCCTAATGCGAAAAGACTTGTGGGAACCTTTTTACCGGATTGCTTTCAAGAGGGCCCTCACCGAGACACCGTTTGACCGCGACCTTCCACCCCTCACACACGCCATCAAGAAAGGAGATATTCAGCTGCTTTCTCGATGCATAGATTTTCTCGATTCTCGACATCCCAATGGATGGAATTGGTCACAGTTCTACGTGGAGGGGGTCGGTAGGATTCTAGTCCTTGCGGCTACTTACAATCTAGAGTCGTTACGATATCTAGTAGGGAAGTATCCGTTATGGCCAGGGTCAAGCGAGGACCAGCCACCACAATCTGTCCTCGATCACGGCCTTTATTCTTATAGGAACGCTCGCTATACTGCTTCCTTGGTCCATATAAAAAACCGGCAGTTGGTTATAGGTGCCCTCAAGAGAGAGAGATATGACTGCGCCTCTTTTCTCCTCCGCCATCAGCCACCCTTGTTCGCAGGAGGGTTCCCATTAAGCGGTACCCCAACATGTTACTCTTCGGCTACGACACTCCGGTTCCTGATCGATCATAACGCCTTCTTAGGCGTCAATCCGCTGCATATTGCCGCCTCATTAGCAGACCTCCCCGATGACCAGGTTTTCGACGTCCTTGTCGAAAGGGGTTTTGGTGTCGACTCGCCTAGCCACTCCTATGAGCATTCATCTTTGAGAGAAGCGATGACTCCATTGAATGCCGCTTGTGGCTCTCTGCAACCCACCAAAGTCGAAGCCCTCCTTCGTCTAGGGGCAAATCCAAACGGTGTTGCTCGCAGCATTTGGATTAAAAAAGTCCCGTTCACAACTGAGCTTCAGCACTACTCACCGAATCCTATCCTCACTCTCCTGTTTTCGAACCGATGGGATTTAGTGGCCCCAAGTGATTACGACCATATGAGCCACGGATTCACACAATGCCTCCAATCGTTGCTACGCCGTGGTGCTAGAACATCAATCCGTCTAGGCAATGGTAGCGTTCTAGAGGTCTTGGTGCTCAGGATGTGGAAGGTTCTTTGCAAGCAAATAATGAGACGGAATCCCGAGCTACCTCAGGCTCCAGACCAGCCCTTCGACAAGAACCAAGGGGTTCAATCATTGCTACTTGCTCTCAGCAGCATCAGTTTGTCGCCGTGGGATGAGGTGTACCGGATGGTTTCTGCTGTGGATTCCACACGGGGAGCAAATACTGGGCAAGGCAGCGCCCAACTTGTTCAGCTCTTCCGAGATTACCAAGAGAAATACGGTGATCTTCCTGGACCAGCCCAGCTACGGGGTTCGGTCCTGCTTATCCTACCAGACAGATTTGGAGCCCAGTAGGACGATTATGATGGGGTACAGCTTAAAGATGAGATGACGCAGGAGTTCATTGATGACATGATGGAGCGTTTCACTAGACTAAGGTGAAAGTGAGGATTGCAAGCCTAAGGAATCACTAATGCAGATGATGCAGATTGCATATTTCAGTTAATACTTAGGACTTGAGAATAGAAAAGAAGATAAAACCTTCGAAATAATGATAATCCGTATTTAAAATAAAGACTTATGTGAACATGCTGACGACGCGCGAGTCTGTGTAGTGTTAAGCTGGTACCTAAATCAGGCAGCACGCAAGGATAATAATTGATATTCTACTCGTAATTGCGCCAATTATTAATTCCAAGCTGCAGCAGGCAGCCACTTTCGGCAGCAGTGCAACATACTAGTTCAGCCTCAACGTACTGCGTGCCGGTAACCACGGTATCGCCGTTAAATTCACAAGCCCAAAGTCCTGCAGGACTTCATCTCGAAGGGCTGTGCTGGATATGGTTATATGAGTTGCCACGCCTGCGACAAAAAGGCGTGGTAGACATCATACCCCTAAAGCTTGCCTATTGAGCCGCGGACAATATGCCGTTGAAACGAGGACTGGAGCGTGAGTCGTGCGACTTCTGCTTTCGACGCAAGATCAAATGCGACCTTTCTTCTCGCGCTGCATCGGGCCGTCCTACATGCTCCCAATGCGACATACGCCAGATACCCTGCACTTTCGAATCGGACGATGTCCGGGTTCAACGGCGTCGGAAGAACTCACCTAGAGCTGGTCTTTCGAGCGTCGGCCAGGGCGCCAATACGACGACCGCGACAGAGGTCGGGCAACAAGCCGATCGCTGTTTTATTACAAGCGATGAGTTGAGCCGCGCAACAATTCCAGCTCTAGATTTTGGCAATGACACGTTACCCCTCTCATTCTCTGATGATACCGATGTCTCAGGCCAGCTGCCACTAGATGGTGTTATTGTCACAAGTACTCAAAGTCCAACGTCGAGATTCTCACCGCCATTATACTCGGACTTCGAGTTTGAGCTAAGCCATGAGAGTATTTCATTTCTCGACTCGATCTTCTTGCAAAGTCATGATGTGACAGAACCTACGACAAACTGGGATAACATCCCAATCCCAACCCTGCAACTCTTTGACGGATCGCAAAACAATCCGATCACCACCACAAATCCTTACAACTTCCAAGGAATCGAGTCCGAGATCCTAGATGTGGCGATCGACGCGTATTTCAGCTTCGCTTCCCTTGCTCTGCCTGTCCTCTCCAAAGATGGATTCATGACGGATTATAAGGGGCGCTTAAGCAGCCATGCACTCGTGTATGCTGTCGCCTGTCGGGGTTGTCCTTTCATTCAAACAGAAGAAAAGTGGACGCTGCAGCAGCGGCTTGCTTCACGGTTCAGAGAAACGTTCCTCCAAGCACAAAGCATCACGTCCGGTCAAAACGTCGTAAGACTTGATGACTTGGAAGCCTTGGCTCTTATGGTTGACTTCGAATACGAGAGCTCTGGGGGGTTTACTTCGCCGCTCCAGTCGCAGCTGCAGAGCCTGTTGTTAACACACGATTCTCTTGTCGTGATGACACTGCAATACCGCATTGAGATTCGCATTGCAGCAGCAACTGGCGGATATACTACGCTGTCTAGGGCTACACAGCGTCAAACGGTCCTTTTCTGGTATGTATATGGCTGGGATGCTTTCTTCAGTCTTGACCGCGGGGTCGCCTCGCGCATACGAGACGAGGATATTGATCTATCAGGAAAACCCCACGAGCACGAGAACCGAAGCTACTTCGATGCTATCCTGAGCTTAGCGGGTATTGGTCGAAAAATGGCGCGATCGCTCTGCGGTCCAGTAGCTAGACGAAAAGGAGCAAGTTATCAGGATATAGAAAGTCTTTATAGACAGCTTGAAGAGTGGCATACGAACATCTGCCCACCAGCTCTGCAGATCCAACCTTCCAGCCATGCTGGCTCTCAGTTGGAAGGGACTATAGCCCTAGGCACAGAGATGGAACAGTTTCTTCCTCTTCATAAAGCAATTGCCACATTGTTGGAATTAAATTGTTTTATGCAAATAGAGGCCTGTGTCTCCCAATACGGCATTGAGGATCGCAGCTCTTTGATGGGGCAGATTGTTGATATGCGGGTAAAATACGAGACTTTGCAAGCGGCGTATAAGGTAGTAGAAGTGGCTCGTTGGATTGAGAAGCTTACAATCAGTCAGCGGACATCGACGTCCGTAATCACCCATTACATGGCCGACCTTGCGCCGGGAGTTATACGTAACATTTGTGCTGGAGCTTCGACCTGGATATCCGGAAGAGCAAGAGAAATATTTCATCCCAAATCACATGGGCTATTAAATCCTGTACCTGGAAAACCTGACTATGTATTTGGAGACGGTGATATTGCGGGACTCCCAAAGGAGCGAGCGAAGAGCTGGATAGAGTCGTTATCTGCACTACGAGATATCGCCGCCACGGCGACTTCACATCGGGATACGGAACATCTGATCAAAAGATTAGATCAGCAACGAGGGTCTCTGGAAGAATTAATTAGTAGACAAGAGGGTAGTTACTTTGTTTGATAGGCCTTCCGACCTGCGCGGCATTAAGCCACTTAACCACAGAAGTCCCGTTAAAGTCCCGCGGGACTTAATACAAGGCTAGGGACCTAAGTACTCTATCCCCGTACTTTAAATTATATATTCTGATACATATCTCACTTCGAGGAAAAAGTATGTAGAAGCAAATACTTCGAGCTTCATTGAGCGTTACTTGAGATCTCTATCCACGTAGATACAACAATGTCATCCTTCCTTCTCGGGCCAATCTACGAGCCTCCCACTGGGTTGCTAACATCCAGTGTTCTAAACGCTTGGAGTTCTAACCTATCCCAAACCTTAACTCAAGTCTTGCAATCCGGCCATAGTGAATTTGGAGAGTTCGAAGCGAACACTTCGTCAATCTCCGTCACTATTGTCTCAACGAGGGATGATGAGAATACACCCTTCTTCGACTTCCACTACTCTTCCCCATTCCTAAACCACTCAGCTGGCGGCACAGACCATGTCACGAAGCACTCGGTTTACCGTATTGGGAGCATCTCTAAACTCGTCACTGCCTACACTCTTCTCGCTGGGTATGGACGGGAGAGCTGGAATCAGCCTGTCACGCGTTACATCCCTGAACTTCGAAAGGCGGCTTTGTCGGACACTAGACAGCCGATTGAAGATGCCTATTGGGATAAGATCACAGTCGGCGCTATGGCCTCTCAGCTATCTGGTATTGGGAGAGACTGTAAGTGGCACTTAACTCGCGTAGTAGCTGAGCGTTAATTCAATCTGGATGTGATACTGATATTCCCCAACAGATGCCAATGGAGATCTTGCTAACCAGAACTTTCCCTGGAAGGAAGCTGGGCTCCCAGAGCTACCCCCTAACGACATCCCTGATTGCGGTATTGACTCCGGTTTCCCTCCGTGTAGCCGTCAAGGTGTGGAATTGTTGGCATCCAGAGCTGTGAAGCATGCTAATATCTCAATCAGAGTTTTTCAAGGGGGCTCTGCAACGCCATCCCGTGTTCGCACCGCAGACAACGCCAGTCTATTCTAATCTTGGATTCAGAATACTTGGATACGTACTCGAAGCTATGGGTGGCACGTCATACAGCGCGCTCGTACAGTCTAAAGTCCTCGGCCCGCTTGGGTTAACTGATACGTCGGCGACGCTTCCCCCAAACCGAGGCTCTTGGGTGATCCCCCCTGGGAACGAGACTGGCTTTCACTACAATTATGGCGAAGAGACACCGTGAGTGCACCGCCACAAAAGTTTCTCTTGACACACAAAATTTAAATATGGGCTTGGCTGACCCTGACTTAACTCGTAGGACTGCTGGCATATACTCGTCGTCGGACAATCTGGCTAGGCTGGGACGTAGTATCCTACTCAACAGACAGCTCTCGGACCTCGACACTCGAAGATGGATGAAGCCTACGTCGCATACGTCGAGCCTATTCGAGTCCGTCGGTAGCCCCTGGGAGATATGGAGGACGAAGAGCCAGATCACCAGCGGCCGGGTCGTCGACCTCTACACCAAATCAGGCAGTGTAGGGCAATACAACGCAATGCTGATCCTCTTACCGGACTACGGCGTGTCGCTGTCTATCCTAGTTGCCGGGTCAGGCCCGGCCATCAACATCGCGACAGAGATAGTCCTCCAATCCCTCATCCCCGTGCTTGAGAATGTCACCATAAGCGAGGCGTGTGATAAGCTCTGTGGCACGTACGAGACATCACTGCCGAATACGAACTCGAGCATCACAATTGCCGCTGATGCCATCGGCTTGCACGTGGACCGGTGGATTAACCGAGGCGTTGATATCAAGGCGTTCGTGAATGCTTATGCGGTTGGGACTGGGAGCCAGCCTGTTCAGGCTGTCCGGATCCAGGCTACGAATCTACAAGATTCTGGTGATACCGCACAAGGCGGCCGTCGTGTAGCATACCGAATTAGTTTCGATATGTCGAGCGAAGACTCGGACGGGCCGCCTCGTATCTTGGATCCGAATGCAGGCCAGTGGGGTGTGACTGATTCGCCCCTATATGGAGGAATTGGCGTTGATGACTTTGTGGTTCATTTTGATGCCAATGGGACCGCGGTCATGATTGAGCCGAGGGTGGTGAGAGATACATTGCATAGGTCGAACTAGACTAAATATTTGGTCTTGAATCTGGTCTTTGTGGCCGTCCTCACTCGTAAGGTTGGGTTCATATGTCTAGTAGGGTGGAAATTCGTATGTAGACGTAGAGAACTTTAGAGAACTTGAAATTTCCTACCCCTCACGAATCTTACTTGTTCATGGCGTCTAGCCTCATCATCTCCTCCATCATTTGGAAGAACTGTAGCTATCACGGCTGGCTAGCCTAGCTGCGTGGATAGGTAGGTGACCTGACTCAGGGGCTGGCACCACAGGAGCTCTTACTGGCTTCCCTCCAAGCTAAGATGTGTTGTTCGTCACCGACCCATTGTTTCCCCCTCAAAACTGAGTTCCTTAGCAGCGAATAGAAACTGGCAGGTGGACGCTAGACTTGACGTCGTCTCATGGAGCTTCCCGAAGCTCCTCTCAAGATTTTGACAGCGTGAGGTTAAAATACTAGGGCTGTGGGAGATTGTGGACATTGCTGTTAGTTCCGCAAGGTCTGCATTTTAGACCCTTCAGACCTACAAAATCGTCATTGGATATGTCAGAGGTGTAATCAAAACTCACATGTAGGTGTTTATAGAAGTTAAATGTGTAGAAAGTAGCGGATGATTGGTCGCCACCACTGGCAAGAATAAGACGAAAGACGTTGACGGAAATAGTGGGCTAACCTGTGTAGATGAATAACACCTAAGCAGGATTAGATCGACATGACGATCAATCTAGGCTGGATTTGAAAGCTAACAGTTATGTAGGTATCCAAATTTATAATCATTACAACTCCAAAGTTACATCTTTGTCTTCGCTATATTAGTTTGAAATTATTCTTTCCCCTCCCAGGGTGTTGCTTTTTATATATACGAGCCCATATTAGCGTTGCAAGCGGAGGGGGATAATAAAACGAATAAATGAGATGAAAACCCAGTAGTTCGGATGGTGGTTCTGCTACCTACTCAGCGATTTGACATCATGTACTTACGTACACACGGTGCTCTTCTTGTCCCTTTCGCTGGGGCTTTGTTCACGATGTTGGTTCTTGCTAAGTACTTGATCCATCGGCGTGTAAGCGGCGTCAACTTTCGGCTTGAGGGATCTACTTAGTATCTACCTACGTCAGTCTGCAGACTCCCAACCAGTTGGATTCAATGCGGGCATGCTATTTGGCATCCTATTTCTTTTATCATAGGACATATGACCTTTCTGCCTCTTGAAGCAATTTTATAGGACCTTTTTTGAAAGACACTGCATGCCAGTCAGCTAGTACTGAATAACGTTTGCTGTTAAGTAGGTACAGCACTATACCTGTCTATAGTAAGTTTTCTAGCTGGCCTCATGCGCTAGCCTTAGTACTACGATGTACCTGTCCAGTACGTAGGCGTTAATCTACTCGCCATTCTGGCCACCTAGCTCCCGGGTTTCGCCCCATTCTACCCCCGCTCCCCCACTTTTTGCAGCAGCCCCTCGTACATTGGTGGTGAGATGCCTACGTGCTAGTGTAGTGTAGCGTTGGTTACGGTCTGGCCAGAGAGGCCTTGGGCCAAAGCTTGGGTCTCTGTGGCCGCGCTGGCTCATTCCTCCCTGAACCTTGGAACCCTGTGCCATCCCAAGCCAGGACCCAAGCCCCAGGCCGCAAGCTTGCTCGTGTGGGCCCCGCCCTGACCTCACCAAACCAGCCCAAACCCGCCTGACGACCACTGTCGGCGCAGTATCCACGGTAGGCATGCGTAAGTCTCTATGCGGACGGTGTGTGGAGAGAATAGCCCAGGAAAGGACATCTACGCACTATCGACCTCCCCTACCTGGCCGACTTACCTAGTAGTATACCTACCCTGCCTGTCTTCCCAAGCCTCCAAGCTCCCGTGGGCCGTCTTCATCATCCACCATCAACAACACCCCTTCGAAACCTCTCTCTCTTTCCAAACTTCCAACCTCTATCCCCTTCATCTAGCCTATCTAGCCACCACTCTCTTGGGTTTGCTTGCACACTCCTTCCCTTGGGAATTTTAGCATCACTCTCCATCATCGAGATCATCCATTTTCATCCTCTCATTTAGCTAGCCTACCTCCTTTTCTAGTCGCACAAGGCGTCTACGCAATCAACTGTCCCCAATTAACTAAACCATCCATCAACGAGTGTTGCTAGCAATACCGTCCACCTCGAACACCGACAAGACAACCCCCTGTCATCATCATCACGGGAGCTCCAGAGAGCATCCCCCTTGGTCTGTCCTCTCTATCCACCTCCTTAGGATATTGCTACCGAACCACGTCACGGCCTGTCGCACCCAGACGTGCAACCAGTGCCCGCCATGGACCAGCAGCAGCAACCTCCCCCAACTGGAGGTGTTCCTGGGCCAACTGGACGCCGTCTTCACATCGCCCATCGTCGAAGCCCATCTGAGCTGACCCCCCTGATGAGCATGTTCTCCAATCCTGGAAGTAAGCTCCCCCTCTTCTTGCTAGTTACATCGTGTCTTCCTATACCCTGATTGCACAAGGCTGCTACTTGCCGCTGTCGTCATCGCATTTGTTATACCTGAGCTAACTGTGTTGTGCTTCTTTCATCAGTGGAGCAACTTGCCATCCAACAACAGATCGAGCTGTTACAGCAGCAGCAACAGCAAATTCAAGCTACCCACCAGCAATATGTTAACATGGGAATGATGCCAGCCGGCCAGCTGGGTGCCGGCGGTCAGTTCAATCCTTTGCAACCCAACATGGCCAATATGTCGCAACAGACGGCCTTTCAGTTCCCCAACCAGCTTCCACAGCAACAAAACATGCAGATGGGAGCACCAAGCCAACCGATGTCACACCGTCGAAATCAATCCGCCCTTCCTAACATGAACATGGGCCCGCCCCCCGCACCGTCCTCTGGAGCCTCCGGCTCTGCCTTTGGGCATTTTGATAACATGGCCGGCCAGAACCGGGAGAATGCGCCTCGAGGCGGTCGAGGTGGCGGTGGCGGCGGCGGCCATCAGCGAAGGCATTCATTGGCTCTAGCCGATGCCAAGAAAGCCGCTGAAATTGCTCAACAGAAGCGCACTACATCAGGCTTTCAATTCCCCGGCCCCGGGGCTGATGCGAGCTCGCCCGCCGAAGAGCCTAAAAACAATAGTGTGGCAGATACTCCCATAGCCCAGGGGTCGTCTACTCGCGGCGGACGCGGTGGACATGGCCGTAGCCAGAGTATGGCTGTTCATGGCCGCGGGGGTGCACGCGCTGGCGCACCAAGCGATAGTGGTGACTTTGCGCGCCGTGGGGGAGGCGCAGGTGGCCACGCTCGATCATCCTCACGCAACTTTGAGGGCAACTGGCGTAACCAGAACCAGAGCCAGGATCAGTCCGCTCAAGGTCAGCAGGGTTTCCAACTTGGCCACCGCCCTCGCGGTTCAATCAACCAGTCCATCTCATCAATTGGTGCTTTTCAGTACCCCGGTCAACCTCAATTGATGCAGATTCCTGGCCAAATCCCCATGATGCAAATGTATCCTGGCCAGCAAATCAATCCCATGCAAATTAACCAACTTCAAGCGCTCCAAGCTGCTCAGATGAATGGCCAGCACATGGTTGGTCTCCAGGCTAGCCAACACGCTCCGCAACTCGGAGGCCAACAATCTCAGCAACAGCAGAGGAAGACATTGTTCACTCCTTACTTACCTCAGGCCACTTTGCCTGCCTTGCTTGGCGATGGCCAGCTCGTCTCCGGAATTCTCCGTGTAAACAAGAAGAATCGAAGTGATGCTTATGTGTCGACTTCCGACGGTCTTCTCGATGCTGATATCTTCATTTGCGGAAGCAAAGATCGCAACCGAGCGTTGGAAGGAGATCTAGTCGCTGTCGAACTTCTCGATGTTGATGAGGTCTGGGGTCAAAAGCGAGAAAAAGAGGAGAAGAAGAAGAGGAAGGACATTACCGATACTAGAACCGGTTCTACGAACGGAAATGGACCATCAAATGCTACTAATGGAGAAGATGCTACAGCAGCCGACGGAAGCATCCGCAGGAGAGGTAGTTTACGCCAAAGACCGACTCAGAAGAAGAATGATGATGTAGAGGTGGAAGGCCAGAGTCTTTTGCTCGTTGAGGAGGAGGAAATTAACGATGAATCGAAGCCTCTCTACGCCGGCCATATTGTCGCCGTTATTGAACGGGTCGCGGGCCAAATGTTTTCAGGTACCCTCGGTCTTCTGCGGCCGAGCAGCCAAGCAACCAAGGAGAAGCAAGAAGCTGAGCGAGCTGCTAGGGATGGCGGTCGGTCTCATGACCACCGACAGCAAGACAAGCCTAAGATCGTTTGGTTCAAACCTACTGACAAGCGTGTGCCGCTAATTGCTATTCCTACCGAACAAGCCCCACGAGATTTTGTAGAGAAGCATCAAGATTATGCTGACCGAATCTTTGTTGCTTGCATCAAACGGTGGCCTATTACATCACTGCACCCCTTTGGCACCCTAGTTGAGCAGCTTGGCAAGATGGGCGATTTGAAGGTTGAGACGGATGCACTTCTACGTGATAACAATTTCTCTTCAGATGAATTTTCTGAAGCTGTTCTTCGAAGCGTTGGCCTCCAAGACTGGTCTGTCGCTAAGGAGGATGAGGCTGCCATAAGTACTCGCCGAGACTTCCGTGATGAGAAGATTTTTACATTCGATTTGGCTGGTACCGGTGAACTAGGCGATGCCGTTCACGTCAAGACCCAATCTGATGGCAAGATTGAGATTGGTATCCACGTACCTGATGTCACTCATTTCGTAAAGCCCAACTCGCTAGTTGACCGCGAAGCAAAGAAGCGTGGTACTGCCGTCCATTTGGTAAATCGCACATGCGCATTGCTTCCACCCAAGATTGCGTCCGAGCTTTGCACACTCACTCCTGGGCAAGATAGGCTCACCATGAGCGTTGTCTTTAACGTCAATCCCCACACGGGAACCGTTGCTGAAGGTGACGTCTGGATCGGCAAGAGTATTGTTAGAAGTAACGGGAAACTGTCGCTGAAAGACATTGATGAGGCGTTGGCTGGTGGAGCCAACTTCCAGCACGAGAGTGCTGAAGTTAAGGACATTCAAATTCTTAATGTAAGTCTCCTATATCCTAACATACGACTGTTGCTCATTATTTTATAGGCTATTGGGCAAAAATTCCAAGAAGCCCGTCTTGGCTCGGATGGTGAGGTCACTGCGCCGCTGCGCCTGCTTCACCACCTTGATGACGAGAATATTCCCATTCAGCACAACATATTTGATACGACGCCAGGAACCGAGCTCGTAGAAGAGCTTCTATACAAGGCTAACGCTTATGTTGCCCAAAAGCTTGCTAGTGGGCTTCCTGAGAAGGCACTACTTCGGCGTCAAGGCCCACCTAATGCTCGACGTCTACAGACCTTTGTTGAACGCATGAGGGCTCTGGGATATGATATTGACACGACTAGCAGTGGAACCCTTCAAAACAGTCTTTTCAAAGTTGATGATAGTGATATCCGCAAAGGCATGGAGACGTTACTTATCAAGAGCATGCAGCACGCCAAGTACTTCATTATCAGTAAGATAAACCAGCAATTACGGCCTCATTACGCTTTGAACCTCCCTCTCTATACTCACTTCACGAGCCCTACCAGACGATACGCGGATATCGTTGTACATCGTCAGTTGGAAGCTGTCCTATCTGACGGTGCCATCGAGTATAACGACGACATGGAGAGCCTCGTGAAGACGATTGAATCATGTAATATCAAGAAGGAATCAGCTCAGAATGCCCAAGAACAGAGTATCCATATTGAGTCCTGCCGGATCATGGACAAGAAACGACAAGAGGTCAATGGGGACCTCATCAGCGAAGGTATTGTTCTATGTGTCTACGAGTCTGCCTTTGATGTCCTGATCCCTGAATGGGGCTTCGAAAAACGAGTTCACTGTGACCAGTTGCCACTCAAGAAAGCAGAATTTAGAAAGGAGAAGAGGATATTGGAATTGTACTGGGAGAAGGGCGTCCCAAGCTCTGCATACGTACCTGAAGATGAGCGACCCAAGGCGGCTGCCTCACAACGAGTCTCAAATGCGATGGCTGCTGCGCGACAAGCTGAGGAAGCTGAGCGCGTAAAGAAAGAGCGGGAAGAGGCTGCGCGGAAGCAGACAGAAACCGGTACCATGTCCACGGACGATGTTGATGCGTTGTTTGATGACGACGACGATAATGTTTCCGATGTCACTGAGGCTATGGCGGGAGCATCGTTGGCTGAGCGCCCTACCCAAAGCGTCCCAGGGTCACCGAACCGGTCCTCGTCTAATGCAGCAGGCGTATTGCACCGGACTAGGTCGGACTCGAAGGTTCCCATGGCCGAGGCTGTTGAAACCCGTCTGACGAACAAAGAGAAATATCTCAAGCTATTCTCGCTGAGAGAAGAAGGCGGGGAATATATCCAGGACGTAACCGAAATGACGAGAGTACCCATCATTCTCAAGACCGATCTAACCAAGAGCCCACCGTAAGTTGATGCCCAAACAAACTGCTTTCAGGTGAGATTTCGAGTGCTAATATTGTTGCAGTTGCTTAACCATCCGCTCGCTCAACCCTTACGCCCTCTAAATGTTTGGCTGGTGCAGCAAGAGTTGCTGTGGTACTGAAGATCCTGGAGTGATGGAGCGGATGGAGCATAGTATCGTCTGGGTCTGCTAATCGAAAGCTAGAGGAGCGCAAGGCAAAGGTAGAATGTGTCCGAAATTGTAGTTGGAGCCCCCACGCCCAAGAGCATCTCTTATTCGCGTCATCAAAAGTTGTCATGGTGGGATCAAATCATCAGATAGAAGAAGAAATATGTAAGGAGTTGCTGTGGCTAGCTACGGCATGACGCGCTAAAGCTGGGATAGTCGGGACCGGGACGGCCGGCGATTAGTTTCTCCTCCTTGCTGTGTCTGAGAATAATATCAGGCAGAATATGTCCCCCCAAAGTTGTTTTGACCGGCATGTTTCTTATCTAACACCTACGCTCTGTTAGGATTTGCCAAGCCCTAGACAACCGATAACTTCTCATATCGGTTTGACCCCTTGCCACTCTTCGATTCCTAGCCTAAGGCCGAGGAAGCTGTCCATTGGACTTATAGCTTAACCAGTAGAAAGAAAATTTAACGTTTTACCTTCAGCGGCTTGTTGTTGACCTACTTCGTTGCCTACTCCTTCCGCGAACAGTCAGTCATCGTTGGGATTTCGTTCCGGAAACTTATCTTGTAATAGGTTGATTTTTATGGACGCCACCCGTCACATCTTATCCTCAAGAATTCCTACTTGTCTTTAGACCAGCTAAAATGTGCTGTTAAGCAATTCGCAACTATGTAGCGATTTGGTGAATATGTTGGAACTTGCGAGCTATGTCTGTTTCGTCAAGCAGCTCGTGTTTTAGCTCCAAGCGTGAGCTTGGCCGGAGACTCCAAGACCCGTGGATCCATTTTTTGGCGTACGACGCAGATCAAAGTGTTACCGTCTAAACCAGATGGGATTTGCAGGGCGCGGTTATGCCTATAATTGACTTTTGCAGGATAAATGCGTAGTTCCAAACAATTATTGCCATACTTATCTGCAACTTCAATCTGCAGCCCTCCGCAAGCCAAGTATCGTATCTAGATAGGGATTAGATAGATACAACTCACTTCCTCTGGGAAGATCTGGGATCGACGTAGGGGGTTTCTAATTCTGTGTTCTGCAGGCCAGTGTGATGAATGGCCTGCAGACGACGATCGGCTTTTCAGAGAAGATTACGACTGCCTGCATGCCTTAGATATGTCTATCTATAACAACAGAATATGCCAGGAACAGATGAAGAATGCTGCTTCCGTCAGCGGCCGGGGTGTCAATGTCGCAAGTCACGGGGTTTTGGTATAGGGATCCCGAGAGATCACGAACAAATCCACCGTCGGCACAGAAAAAGATATGGCAGAGTTAGTTTCAGTGCTTCGGGTCGATGCTCCCCCGTGCAGAAAGGCGCTGTCGGCTAGAGCCCCGTGAAACGACATCTGAGGCAGATGGTCCGTCAGCCCCTGGACCCCTGGCAATCCCCGCGATAACGTTCTCTGCTGCACTGCACTGCACTGGGCCTGCCACAGCCAGATCTGGGTACTGATCTGGCGGTAATCTGGGTAGTAATCTGGTAGGTACCGTGTAGCGCCCTGCAGTACTGTAACGGTACTGTATAGCATGCTATAATTATAGGGTGCCGGAACTGCCAAGACCCCCCTGGTGCTACCCTAGCGCCTCCGTGCTAGGCCATGTGCATTCGTGCTGCCGGGTACCCGACTGGGATTATTTCGACTTCATCTCAACTCCATCCGCCAACGCGCGAGGCACCAGGGGGTCCCCATTGGCTGGATTGGAGCGTGCTTCGAGTTTGTTTCGTTTCCCACGACGCCGCCAACGTTGTGCGATTTGACTGCTGTCGGCGCTCATCCTACGCGGGACTAGCCTACTTACCCACGTACTGCCTACGCTATCGATTTATGCTACTGCTACCTCCCATACTACTATCTATGGGTGGTGATGTATGTAATGTAAGGACAGGACCCTAGCAACTTGGCTCCATCCGTCCCATCTCTTCCCCCTGGCGCACATCTGCACCCGGAAGCGAGTCCTTGATAGGAAAGGAGCAATGCCGGTGGGAGGAAATCAAGGAGCGTTGGGGAGCCGCAAAAGCGCTGACTGTTCCCCTCTAGGGATCATCGCATCCATCACATCCATGCCCGGCCAGCCTTCTTTCCGTGAACATCCCCCCCCATGATGGCGTTTTGATTTGATTCCGTGCTTTAGGCTGGTCTACTGCCATGCTCCTGTGTGCTGTGCAGGTTGGTTTTAATGCGGCCGTGTTTCCCACTCTCTCGACCTGCCTCTCCCCTCCCATTCTCTTCTTCTCTTGCCATCCCTATCCCGTCGTTCGTGTGCATCAATACTACTCCATAAGCGCTGGTCTGCTTCCCTGGGATCAACGACTTTCACTCTCCTTTATACCGTCTAATTCTATCTAATAACCCAGGTGGGAATTTTATATACACGATTTACATTTACATACAGGACAGCCAGGCTGGTTCTTGCTTACATCAACATTTTATTTTCATCACCAACAACGACAAAACCCCTCCTCGTTAATTCAACCGCCACTGTCGCTCTTGTGAACGGGTCGGTCAGAAGGAAGAGTTTTTGAAAGGAAAAAGAAAAGAGAAACATAGTCAAAGTCAAAATGCCTTCAATCTCGAAGACTGCAGGGGCCCTGGCGGGTTTGGTGGCTATTGCGTCGGCTCTTCCAGCTCAGCCCAAGCTCTCGAGAAGCCAAGAAAATCTCTACAATCTGGTAAAGAGGCAGAACGCTGCCGCCGCCGCCGCCGGTTTACAAGATGTCGATATCCTCCAGTTGTAAGTTGGCTTCTATTTTTAAAAATATATTACGTGAAGGTCAGCCACTTACACAGGTATTAGCGCCCTAACTCTGGAGTGGCTCGAGGCCTCTTTCTACCAGCAAGGCTTCGCCCAATTCCCCGATGACCAATTCACTGCTCTCGGCTTGAATGCTGCGCAGCTCTCTGATCTCAAGGGCATTGGAACGAGTGAGCAGGCGCACGTTGGCCTGCTACAGAGCGCCATTGCCCAAGCCGGTGTTCAGCCCGTACAGCCGTGCACGTACAACTTCGGCTTCACAGACGCCACCGGCATGGTAGCCACTGCTGCGATCCTCGAAAGCGTAGGCATCTCTGCGTATCTAGGCGCAGCACCCCTAGTGTCAGACGGCGGCATCCTCAGCACGGCGGCGTCGATCGTGACGGTCGAGGCCCGCCACCAGTCGTTCATCCGCAGCGCGTCCGGCGTCGCTGTCTCCCCCTCGCCGCTCGACACGCCGCTAGGCCCCAAGTCTGTCTTCTCACTCGCGGCACCATTCATCCAGTCATGCCCGGAGGGCTCGAACCTGATCCTGACGGCCTTCCCCACGCTGACCATGACGAGCCCCGCGCCAGTCGCCGGCGTCATGAACATCGTTGCCGGCACCAACATCCAGGTCCAGAGCGACGCCGCCTCGACGGCTTCCTTCTGCGGCTTCACGAACTCGGCCGCGCCCGGCGGTACCGCCTTCACGCCCTTTGACGCCACCAACGGCTGCGCGCTGCCGCCTAACCTAGCCGGTATCGTCTACGTCACGCTCACCAGCAACAACCCCGCCACCGGCGTCCTGACGGATGACATCACCGTCGCTGGACCCATGGTCATGCAACTGAGCTGAGCGTGATTTTAAGTTTAAAATGTCTTTCTCTCTCTTTTTTCTCTTCAACAACAAGGCACACTGCCTTCTCCTCATACACAGGGCACCAATCGCATTCATTCCCCGGGGATATGGGAGGCAGACAAGACAGACAAGGCAAGGCAAAACAGTAGACGGACCGTAATCAAGGACGACAAGAAAAGGCAGGGAGGCAGATTGGCAAGAAAAAAAAGACAACAACATGGACGGAAAAGCGAGCGGGTGGGGGTTCTCGGTAGCTCCCTACCGTTCCAACCGACACCGGCTTAGCTAGCTTCTCTTCCCACATCAATATATGTTGTTTGTTTCTCTGCCTTCCTGTCGCCCGTTAGTCTGTCCTGTTCCGTCCTGTCTTGTCTGCCTCCCACCAGCATACCATATCATCCTCCTCTTCTCTTCTTACGCTTGTCTTCTTATCCTATATCGTTTACGAGGTGTCCCTTGTACATAATATTATTACTATCATCAACATCTTTACCACCTTACCCGCCTCAGCCTCTGCGCGGACAGAAGCTGAGATGTAGCGGGAAAGGAAAGGGTGGTGCACATAGAAGAGAAAGACATTAGGGGCGGGGAGACGATAAGCAATGAGAGGGAGAGACGGACTGGTAGATAATTGTGTAGATGGAGGAGGAGGTCCGCCAGCGATACCCGTATGAAGACTTTATTTATTTATTCATTTATTTATACAGGAGCATAGTCAGTTTTATATCATCTGAATTATTACTGTTCAAAAAGACTTGATCATCGCCTTCATCTGCTAGTGATAGTGATTCTGTGATTAGATAGGATGTTAAGAACATACATACGAACAAAGCTGTATGATTATCTTTGGAGTCTTGCCGTCCGCCATTCGAGAAACTGGAAATGTTGGTTTGACAGGCTCGAGCTTTCCATGGTCGTGTTATTCCCGGATATGGGGATACGGCTCGGAACAGCTGGCAGGTCGCTATAAATCACATACGAGAAAATACAACGCAAAGTTTCGCATGTCATATGTTTTTTTTTTCCCTTCCACCAATCGCACCCGGTATGATTGTCTCCGACTCGCTGTAGACATGACAAAACCTTATGATTTTCACGAATTACCGACTTACCCCCCATACCCGCCAGAAGAGCTACGATGAATATTATCGCGACAGTATAATACTACTAGATTTAGGAATTTGGTCCTCACTTTTCTTTGCACACGGTGAAGCGATCTCAAAGTCTTCATTGTATTCATTGTAGAAACGAACGAGACATAGCTATCCGTGCCTTTTTAGCCCTCGTCCTATCGTGTCACGCAACCCGTCTCTCTCTACCAAACTCGCACTTATCGATTCTCGTTCCGTACCAACCGGGCGCCTAGATCCGCCTCCTCCCCTATATTGCAAAACCAATAACGAACAACTGACCTGGGAATACATTGCGAGGAAAAGAGATGAGAAGGAAGTACGCCACCAACTCCGGTATTTAGCTGAGATGTGATGCCTGGTATTGTTATGGTGGTGTACAGTAGGGGGGTAGGTGGGTAGGTGGCGTCTTGCACTGAAACCGACGGTAGAACTGACTTTCTCAAAAACGGTTCTTCCAACTGGCTGGTTGACTGACTGACTGTCGGTTCCATCTCTCATTTGAACTGATGCGGGCCGTCACATTCGTACCTCCCGTTTTAGCCCGTTCTACACAACCCAAGAAACAAGTAATTTCGTCCACCGGAGCAGAGACCCTTAGGCACCGCCGCCGAAGCGCTTGGCTCTAGCCTCTGCCTTTGCGCGCTCCGACGGGTCGTCAAGGACGCGTCTCGGTCTCCCAGCACCACTACCGCCGCCGCCGCCGCCACCACCACCTTCCTTGCGTGCTGGGCCGCGATCGCCGCCTTGACGTCCACCCCGGCTCCGGTTATCTCTGCCCCCGCGTCGTCTGCCGCGGTCGTTCTGCTGTCTCTTGGGACCGCGTTCGCCCTCCGCGTTCGCATTCGCGCCACCCTCGCGACCGCGCTTCCGCTCCCGCTTCTCGGGCAGCGCGGAGTCGAGGCCGGCGACCACGGAGCTCTGGTCGGTACCGAACCGTTTCGCGCGCTCGGCTTTTCGTTTCGCCTCCTCGTCCGCATCCTCCACTATGCCGAAGCGCTTCGCTCGCTCGGCGCGCTTGCGCGCCTCGTCGTCTGCGCTGCTGGCGGGCAGGTGTGCTGAGAAGTCTGTCTTGGGCACAGCTTCCGCTTCTGCTTCAGCGGGCTTCGCTTCGTCTGTGGCTGCGGCTGTCTCGGCGGGTTTTTCGGCGGCTAGAGCTTCTGCTACGGGTTCCGGTGCCGCGGGCGCGGGCTCAGCTGCCTTCTCTTCTACGGGCGCAGGCTCTTTGGCTGGCTCGGCGGGCTTCGATGCTGGCACATCGTCGTCTGAGTAGTCGATGGGGTCTTCTTCGGCGGATACTGTAATGTATTAGATAGGCTCGCGAGGTTTTTGATAGTCTAGTATGTGTGCGTAGGAGCATGATTGCAGTAATATGTACGAGTGCACGACCGTGCGCCTTAGGACATCGAGGATTTGAGGGATAACAGAGGGCGTTGGGCGGGACGAACCTGGTGCAGCAACGGGCTTGGGCTCCTCAGTGGCCTTGTCGTGCTCCTGCAGGCGCGCAATCAAGTCGGCCTTGTTGCCAGTGACGGGAAGCTGCTTTTCCTGGAGCAGCTTCTTCAGCTCTGGGACCTTGAGTGATGCGTAGTCGACCATGATGGCGGATTACTTGAGATGCTTGGTAGCGTCGGTGCGGATGCGAATGCGACCGCGCAGGGATGGGAGAAGGAGGTTAAGTTAGTCCGTTTGGGGTCCGAAATGGATGATAGAGGATAGATGAGGAGGATGGATGGACGCGCAGCGCAAGGTTGCGGCGTTCCGAGAGGGCGGAAAGAGAAACAGAAATAAGTATAATATTTGTTGGTTTGTTTGTTTGTATGTATGTATGTATTAGGAGGTATATGGGCTTGGACGTGATGGCGACGTGTGCAACAAGACCAGAGTCGAGGTTGGAGTGAGCTGGACCGACTGGATGGATGGATTGATAGCTGGTTTGGTTTGGCCTTTGTGTTCAGCTGGCGCAGCTCTTTGGATGCCAGGTAGGTTTACGGGTAACTATGATGAAAACAGGAACAATGCAAAAAGCGCGTCGACAGGCGGGTCCCGGGGGAGCTAATCTAGACTCGCCCACAGCCTTTACACGCGCGATCTTTGTCGCGCACAGACCATGCGAGTGGACCTCTTCCCTATTTGGATTAGCACTCCCTTTTTTCCTCCCCTTTTTTTTTTTCATTTGTTTTATTTTTAATTTTTTTACGATTTAGCGTCGAGCTTAGTATTTTAAACCACCTATATAGTTCTGTACAGAGCTATTTCACGAACAATCTGATTGTTATCACTAAGAAGCAGGCGAGAACAGAGAAATAAGCTGCTAGTTCAGGATTATTATTCTTTTTTTTTTATTAATTTAGTATCTATGGGAAAAGGGAAGACAACGCCGCCAAATGCTGTTAGGGAATCATCGTATAGATAGAGATACTATCTATTTCTTAGGGCGTATTAGGGCGTTCTACAATCTCATACCCATCCTCAATATCTGGGAGGAGCACAAAGTCGTCATCCGTCTCAGTAGGCGTGGACGGTCGGTCATTGCGTGGAGTCGAAGCCGAGGGGCGATCTGCTACGGCGTCAGCTGTGCGGCTCGTTGTGGCCGGTTCATCAATCGCATTTTCTGTTGCTGGCAGCTCATGAATAGCGTTAGTTGTTGCATCCAGCTCAAAGACAGCATTGATCGTCGCATCCAGCTCGTGGATTGCATTGGTTGTCGCATCTAGCTCATGGGCAGGATTAGGCTCAGCAGCTGTTGCTCGCAGTCTATGCCTCCATCGCCCGCTTCTAATAGCCCGTAGAATAACAACGGAGACCGCAATAGCTGCGATGAGTTGATCCACAGGGGGAATCACAGAGGAACTGCCGGGAATTTGGCTGAAAGGCATCCTGACTAGGTTGCGGAATTGAGGGGTTTTGTGAGTTGCTGTTGTTGTTAGTTGAGTAAGTAATTGTTTTGGAGTCCCTTGTCTGATGACTTAGAAGTTGTTGAGAAGAATAAAGAAGTTGAAGACGGAATAATTCAACCTATTTATACTAACAGCGGCCCTCGAAACTGTTTCTCTGTTTTCAAGTAGTTTCAAAAACTCCAGACGTTTTATAGACTACAGTGATAAAGTAATGTAGACAAGCTATGTTAGTATGGGATGTCTTGTTCCGTGTAAGCTCGTCTTAAGAAGCGAATATTCAATATTAAGCACAAGATGACGGGAAGAGTAGCATTTGAAGCGTCTATGATAATATCGTATGTCTAGTTACACTTGATATTAGCTAGTGAAGAAACTATAGGGGAAGCAATCAGATTATACAAAGTCAAATTTGAGTCTAGTTTGAGTCTATCTAAATAACTGATCATCGCTATTATACTAATTAGCGCGCAGCATTAGTCTATGGGGATATATACAGATAGAGAAGAGGGAGAAGGGGGGTAAAAGAGAGTTGAGTGTGTATACATAACCCCTTGTCGCGTATTGGTATGGGGTAGACAACGAGTGTTGTCACCCTACTAAGCCTTCAGGCCCAATTCTTCAAACTGCAAAACAAAATCCGTCCAGTTTTGGGCGCGTGAGAGAATCAGCCCCGTGGCGAAGTTAATGACGAATGATTCTTCGTGATTCGCAAAACTGCTTGCAACGGTAGCGCATAGAAACAGTGCCGTGGTCAAAACCGGAACATACTCTTCTAATTCTACCCCTAATTCCCGAACCAAGTCAATGAGCGGCTTAAGCAGATAGTGAAGCTTGGCGTCTAGCAGGGCCTGTGATAGAGAGTCGACTTGAGGATTGAGCTCGACAACTATCGTGTTAGTATGTTTACTTATCTTGTATTTCAGGCCGTTATTGGTATTTCCTATAATGAGATGTCGATAGTACGTCTCGAAGAAAACGTCTGCGTATAGTTGCTTAGCGAGGTCAAGCATTACGGGATGCCAGTCCCCAACCTCGAAGTCAATGAATAAAGCATCGCTAGGGCCTCCCTTTTCATTCGAAGGGTTGAACATTACGTTACCGCCGTGGGCGTCACCAAGTCCGAAGACCAGTGGGCATGACAATATCTTTGCCGAGTCGGGTGCGGTAACTCGCCTGGCTTCGTCAAACGCCTCACGCAAAGAAGGGAAGGGCCGGTCGTTAACGCGCCAGCGGAGGTTAAGCAATTGATCAAGAGTAAACGTCTGGCCGGCTATGGTCATGCCTTTCCCATAATGCTGATGCATCCTTGAGTCATTTACTAACCTATCGTGGAAGAATCGTTGGATATTCCGGCGGGGAGGTGTGACACCCTGCTCCTGCAGAGTTAAAGACTGTCGGTATGCACGGAGTGTGTCCTCGGATCTCACAAGCTCAACATGAAGAATCGACTCTAGGAGCTTCTGGTCTTGTCGGCCGCCATTAATGTAGGCAAGCCGACCATCTGAAACAGTTATCCCGCGGAAAAGGGGGTAGAGTAGCTCACCTGAGTTCGCAAGACGAGGGACGAAAATACGAGGGAAAACCCGTCTGGCCATCTTGGCCGACCGGAGCTCGTCTTCGGCGTATGGAGTGGACTTTACGAACATGTCGACGATATCACCTGGTCCCCTTGTAGTGACTGTATAAGATGCCGAGTTCCGAGAGAATTGAGGGTTATGCCCGGAGTGTCGAATTACGCGACCCTCGTTAAATTGGGCCAGAGCTTCTCTCGTGATCTTTCTGTTATAGAGCGGCTTGTTCAAGAGGGTACTTACTTGTGTCTGAATTATGTCACCAAACATATAAACGTCCCTGTCCTTCTGTAAGCTGGGCTTGCGGAAAGCGTCTGCGCTCGTATCCGTATCAGAACCAATTTCAGCCAACTCGTTTTGAAGCATCTCAATATAGCGGGGTGAGAAGTTTGGATACCTAGTGAATGTGTCAACACTCGGGTGATATCCGGTCTTAGAAACATAGTGATCTACAAGTATGCGTTTTATCCTTTGTCCGTAAAGTCCCTGACCGTGAACACAAACCCCTGTCAGGATTAGGTCACTGATGACACCGAAGGCGCCCAACTTTGTCCCGTTCTCCAAACGCGCTGTATAAACCATCTGGCCATGGGAGATAATGAAATCATCAAAGGTAGTCGATTGCGAAAGTTTTGTTACCGACCGCGCATAGTCCATACCGGGATTATCATATATACGCCTATCCTTAGACGAGAGAATGTTCAGAGACGTCCTCCCGTCAAAAAAGGCTTCCAAACTGACAACCTTAGTTGATCTTTTGATATTGTCTCCATCATACCCTGTGACTCTGACGCCATCGTACTCGGCATATAGCGGCGAAGCGGGCGGAGGGATCTCGAATCGGGATTCCTCACGCTCAATGCCCAGCAAATTTAAAAGCACTTCCCGCCGACGTATGTCGGAAACGAGAACATACATGTCGTACTTTGATCTACAAACTATAATACCGTCATAGTCGCTCCGTGAAGCATTCTGAGGTGAGTTATGCGGTCTTGGGTTGTAAAGTCGGCTTCCTCCTATGAAGACGCAGGCTATCTCCGGGATAGAGGCTGGGTTGGTTTTCAGGAAGGACCAATGGAAATCCAGGATAGCCCCGGAGAAGTCATCCTGATTCATTAGGGAGGATTCCAATATGTAGTATTCCATGATTGTGCGATTGTGAGGTTATGAGTTTTTATTTTAAGTGTTGATCTGAAGGTGGTGGTTAGTGCAATTGCGAACATAATTTGCGACGATTTAATATATACTACAGACAGCGGAATTATACAAAGCGAAACAATCGCATTCATGCATGCTAGAAAGTAAGCGACTTGTCTTTGCTGGACAATTGGCTTTTGTGAATTCCTTGTGCGTGGCGGTCGACCGGGCCAATAATTGTCTGTCGTGGAACAAAATAACCAGAATAGTAACGCAATCATGATGGATCATTGTTTCTTTGTCCTTCACCTGGATACTAAGGATAGTTCATCCAAGCGAGCATTGTATTATCTACGCGAATGCGAGCAGCCACTCGCCTACCAATAAATGGCTGTCCTTTGCATCCTGGATTTCCTAATCCCGTAATGTACAATCCTGCGGCCTGTACGCTTGGCTGGACTCGGGTGGAAAATCCACCGAATCCTGGCGCTGTGGATGCGATGACCTTACATTGCCGTACCTATGAGCGAAAGACACTGGGCGACGTTAGCTTACGTACTCGGCTTGCTCGCATTCTCTTATTGTCCATGACGTGGTAGCATAAAATGCGAGTGTAGTCAGATGCAATTCTCTTAGAATTGTCCCGATCATGTCACCTCAGTATCGTGCGTATCGTTCGTTTCATGCAGTGTGCCTTAGAATGAATCAAATGAGCAATGAACCTCAGCTCGCTATGAGGACTATATATGGTATCGCAGACACCCTCAATTGCCAGTTTCTTTCACGCTTGCTGCAGATGACTTTCTTTTTGCACTAACCCTAGCCTATTTTACACCTCCTTCATCTTGGCCCCCTTACATCCTACTAAGAATTTTATATCTCCGACACTGCTCAGCTATCAGGAAGCCCAATCCCAACTCCAATACTGAGATATATCATCTCTACCAAGATGGCCATGTCCGCCAACCCCCTCAAAAATGCTTTCGTGGCCCAGGCCAGAAGGATTTACAAGTCGATCGGTTTCTCAAAAGGCTATAACTTCGTCTTATGGGTCATCTGCGTCGGCGCGCTCTTCGCGTTCTCCCTCTCGCGACTCGACTATCTCGATTTCTGGGGCGTCTTTTGCAACCCGGACTCGAGAGGAGGGAAGGGTGCGATGCCCGGGGAGTGCTACTACTTCACGAAGCCGGGGCGCTACCAGATCGGCATTATACTGCATCTCGCTACCGTGCTTCCTGCTAGTTTGCTCGCATGTGTGCAATTCGTCCCTATTATTCGACAGAAGGCCATGTCCGTACATCGCATCAACGGGTATATCGTGACGTTCCTATCTCTCGTGGGGACGGTGGCGGCGCTTATGATTGCACGACATTCGGCGGGAGGAGGGGTAGATGTGCAAGTCTTTGTCGGCCTACTTGCTATCCTCTTCGTTGGCTCGACGGTCTTGGCAATCATCAACATTAGGCGCTTGCAGATCGAACAACATCGAGCTTGGATGATTCGCGCCTGGACCTATGGATCTATAATAATCACGACTCGTATCGGTCTAGTCATCGGTGCCCTGCTCATCTCAAGAATCGGTGGCCACTACATGGCCCAGCCCTGCGCCAAGATCAACTTCACGCTCAAAAGCCTCGAAGCTACCATGGCGTTCTACCCTCAATGCGCGGCTTTCTTCTCCGGCGAGAACCTAGATCAGCACGCCGTGGTCAAGGCGAACTGGTTCGGGAATAACATCATGGAAACCGGTACTGCGCTCAACATCGTCTTCGGCCCAGCAGCGTGGCTGGCGCTGGTGCTTCATGTTGTCGGCGCTGAGCTATACGTAAGACATTGGCCTGATTGACTGTGACCGGACGCTGTGAAGAATCTCACGCTGATGTCTCAAATAGCTTCGCCTCACGCCGGCTGAGCACGAGCGCCTCCGGAATGTGTCCTACTACCGCCAGCTCGCGGCTGGCATGAAGAACCCCGGTAGTGCTGGGCGTAAGTAATTCTCAATGCCCCTTTCGACGGCAATGACTGACATGAGTGCTGAAGTGACTGCTGATCGGCTCGGTGACGCGGATAAATGGGTTCCCAAGCGAGCGGTTAAAAAGGTTGATGACGACAATAAATCTGCTAAGGCGGTGCGGCCTTCTTCTAATAAATCATCATGAAGTTATAGATCATTGGGGTTATGTTGTCAAAATTGAAAACTGTCATATAATAATAGCTTATACATTGGATAGAAAGTGACTTCTGGATAGACGGAACAGGGGGTTCAACAGGCCTCTCAAGATACCAACTTAGATATAGGATATAGTGAAAGATTTTAAAAATGAACAAGCAATTTGATCGATAACCTAGCTTTGGTAAGTCGAGCAACGTTTGCTGCAAATACACATGGAAGGAACTGTATGGAGGACAGCTAAATACAGATAGCTAAGATATAAGCACTGAGGGGGACTTTTGTGTGCAGCATATAGCCAAGAACTATTTCAATAACAAGTAATTTGCGGATTATCATGTTGATCTAGTGCTGGACAGCCCATGCATAGGTAAACTTTCCTGGTTACCTATCAGACCTACGCGCCAGTCGATTTTCGGAGTGACCTGTCGCCACTTGCATCTACCCCAGCTCCCTACCTCGCGACGGGCTTTAGATGTACGTTCAAAGCGGGCTTGTCCCAAACGTTGAATGCCTTCTGGCCTTCTAGCCAGTTGCGGCTGTCGTCGGCTAGGGTCATGTCGAAGTTGTACACGAGCCTGGCGAGGATCAAGCGCATCTCGGCATAGGCAAGACTGAGGGTAGTGAATGGGAGGTTAGCTGATAACTCGGATCTTGCGTAATGGAGAGGGAGGAGGGATGGAATTAAAATATTCAAGGTCGCTGAGACTCACTTTTTGCCTAGGCAGTTACGAGGACCGACACTGAATGATTGCATGGCGTCTAGAAAACAAGTTTAGTGATTATGTTTGATGACTGAAGTACCGTTCCCGAAGGGCTGGAGATATGGGTAATCACTCACCGAGCTGGTCTCCCTTGTACTTGGGGTCACCCATCCACCGTTCAGGCGCAAACGAATAAGGCTCCCGCCAGTAAGTCTCGTCGTGGTTTACGGCGAACTGGTAGACGGATACGATAGTCTATCAAAGTTGAGCTCATTAGTGACACTTCCTCGGACCCCTTTTATTTTGGCTCGTTGGACAGGCAGTGCTTAGGGACACAAGGGGAAATGATTCCGGCACAGAGTGAGGAATGCAGGGGCTAATAGCCGCGCGGAGTAACTTACTCCCTCGGGTACGAACCCGCCGTCGACCATCGCACCGCCCTTTGGTGCCTGTCGGGGCAGGCCTGAAGCAACTGGCGGGTAGCGGCGGAGGGACTCATTCAAGCAAGCCAGCATCTATAAAGCAAAA
This sequence comes from Nemania abortiva, assembly GCA_022578505.1. Classification (NCBI taxonomy): domain Eukaryota; kingdom Fungi; phylum Ascomycota; class Sordariomycetes; order Xylariales; family Xylariaceae; genus Nemania; species Nemania abortiva. The sequence goes on from MU392551.1 coordinate 101,018, forward strand.
GCGTTAGTATAGTGCTCCGTGTATATGTTGAGGCTTATGAGTGAAACAGTTCGTTTCTTCGCAATTCTCAACTCTAGAAAGAATAGAGTCCCTAAGAGCTTACATATGTCAGATTTCCAACGCTTGTCAATGTGATTTCCTCGTCACTCCTAAAAGCAGACCGGACCTCTTGCTGCAGCTTCTCCAGCGTCTCGGGGTTAGTCAGGAGTAAGAAAGTAGCACCACTGAGCAGTGTAGCAGTCGTCTCCGAGCCAGCTACAATCAGAAGAGAGGCGTTCATAGTCAGGTGGTTTTGGCCGAGTTTGAGCTCCTCCTTCTTGCGCAGGAGACCCTCCAAGAAGTCAGGTCGTTCGCTGCCTTGCATGCGCTGCCCAACCTTGTTATACACCAAGTCGCGGTGCTTGTTTTCGGCCATGATACCCAGCTTATAGATCCACGAAATCGGCCGCTGGAGCCCAAGTCGGTACATGCCTTGAAAATAGGCGCCCTGTTGGATTGTCGCCGTGATCAGTTTTATCCAGGGGTGGTAGTTAGAGTTCTCGAGACAGCCAAAGCCGCCGGGGACGCCGAAGCTCAGGTCGCCTATAATGTCGAAGGTCGCGAAGTTGTACCATTCGCGCAGGTTCTGGCTGGTATTCTTCTCGATAGCCTCGTTTAGACGCTTGATGAGCAGGGTGACGTACGAGCCAATTATGGGCTCCTGTTCACGCATCGAGCGGTCGCTGAAGCCGTGGGCCATCTGCCGGCGCAATATGCCGTGGTCCTCGCGGTTGGAGTTGAGCAGAGACGTCGGCAGTTTCTTGCCGAACATCTTGTAAACGCCATCGTACTTCGGGAACTCCTCCTCTCCGGCCTTCTTGTGGCCGTAAATGTCACGCCAACCTTGAGGGCTGCTGAAGGCGAGCTCGTTGGGCGCAATACGGACGACCGGGCCATATTGCTTGTGCAAATCTACGAGATGGAAAGGTAGAACGCCTTGTAAGTGGAGGATAGTACGTGGGAGAACCGACACGCGGTGAGAAAGGGGTCCGGGGTATTTTCGCAGGGGGTGTAAGAATAAATTGTACAAGAGATTTCCTATGATGAACACGACCCCCTTAGATGATGTCTCTTGTTAGCCTATACTTTCCTGTCTCTAAATAGACGTAGTATGTAGTTATTGAAAGTTGCTAGCGCTAGAACGCGGCAATGGACGAAGGCTGAGCTTACAAGCACAAGTCCATTTCGGGCTAACTCCGACGCACCGATCATGTTGCTAGTTTCGATAGTCTATAATCTGGGCTGCGATGTGACGATGCTATGCAGACCGTTGACGCCGTGTCGGGAATAGTGTTCCTGGGGCGTTGGAGGGATGAAGTAGAATTGTACTTTAGAAGGGCGGACTATTGTATGTGGCTCCGTAGGTCCTGTCACGACGGGCTCGAGGTTAATATATATCCGAGTCGTTTTGTGTTTGTCTGATAAACTAAAACGACTGTGTTTTGTTACCGTAACAGGGTCTACAAGGTAGCCTAGACAAGGGCTGTACGGGAGGCACCATATCTTTGCGGAACAAGCCAATATCAAGATGATTCACCTAATCTAGGTACATAGGGCGGTGGAGGTAGGACGTGGAGATTTGGGACATGTAACCGTAACCAGGCTGGGCGGCACCGGCAAGCATAGTCCGCTGAGTCGGCCCTGAACCACAGATCCGACCCTCCATGATCGGGAGGGCGGGGTCTCACCAAGCTCCCGAGGCCGTACAAGGGAGTAGTAGTATTAGTATGTAGATATGATGTAGTAGTGATGATCATCTGAAACGAGGATCTGGCAGGTAGTATCTGGGTAGAATTGCATCGAGGGCGGGATTCCGCTTTGCGGTTCCCGCTACTAGTCTATATGCTTGCTTATTGACCTCGGAGACTTTATTATTAACAGGCATGTTTACCCGTGATCTGCTTGGGCTGAAGCGGTTGGAGTCTTGGTAATGTAGGTAACTGACGCCATGACTTGTCTCAACGAAAATCCGACAAAATCCGACTCTCCGTAAATTGCGAAATACGCACATCTCCCTCGCCATGATAGTGGCATGGCCTGGGCTTCTTCAATGGCTTTCATAGGCGTGATTCGATTGCTAACTCCGCCCGGGTGCGGCGGCCGGTAGTTCTAATATCCATCGAGCCCCATTCTCATGCAGTGGCATGGACATGCATGGCCTGATTTATCAAACGTGTACGCGGCTAGACTCACTGCCGATGGACATGTTAGCGAATAACGAGTACAGGGAGCGGTAGAAGCACGTGAATGCATATGTACGCGTGAACACAGCCTCCGGTATGCTTACCTTGTCTGTATGTGTATATCCACTAGCTTGTGTAGTTACAGCATTATATTAGGTAGAGGAAACATTCATCCTCTCCCTAGGTATCAAGTATCTACAGTATGCCAACGAACATGAAGTCATATACATATCATAGCTAGTCTAGCATCTTAAAGTTAGCTTACACGGGACCATCCGTCTAATGGTAGGACCTAGGTATGCCTAACTTGAAGTAGGTAGTGTGGATAACATCCGGTATGTATTGTACACCCATCACAATAACTTACACAATCTGTGCGTGTACAGCATACGAACGGGTCACCCCTTACTGATCCCTGACGACACATCCCTTGGCGTCTGACTACCTACACTAGGTATTGTTTGCTCAACCCGTTGCACCGAAACCCGGCGCCGTCGAGGTCGAATATCGAGATCGACTCCGCATTAAGATGGGAGATGCCGATTGGATAGTTCGGCATGGTTTATGCGTGATTGGTTAAATGCCGTTTTATGAGCGCCACTTATGGAAAAGAGGTCGAAACAACCGAAGTAGTCTGGCATCCCTAGTGTATCTAGGCTTTAGTCCCGCTCACTTTATATTATTAGGTCTTTATGTATATGATCCTTCCCTACGTAGGGAGTCCACCTCTAAGAAGACCCAAGCACAATATGCAGGTATAAGAAGCTTTTAAAAACAAAATGGTATCTACTTATTATGTATATACTAATATTGTGACACACAGCTTAGTATTGTGGCGTGTGGCGTATGACATACATGAACGCATTCTGCTAAAGACACCAATCGCATACATGATATGTAATCATCGCGTGAACCAGTTTGGTCATTCACGTCTCGCGGATGACCGCATTATGTATATGGTAATGATATTATACACCATGAACATGAAAAGCAATATCCTATCCAGTAAGTAGGACAGACTACAATTATAGGGATAAGAAACCAAAGAGAAAGAGAGAAACGCTAAAGCGAACATCACAACTTTGATAACGCCCAAAGTCTGCCGACTATATTCGGGTAATTTCGTCTTTATTTTTGTGCTTAGCTAATTGGGCTAATTGGAGGCTTGACGTTGGAGGTTGAGTTTGGAGTTGGTCTGGGCTGAGGCTTATACTTAGTGCGTAAGATTCTTAATCGTCGAGCATGTCGATACGAGTTGCGATTGGGTGTGAGGTGTAAGTGAGGTGTGGTATAATCTTGCCGTAGTATTGCATACCTAGTGCGCGGTACTCCGTACACCGTTGTTCTTACTTAAACATACCTATCTGAATGCGTACATGGATCGGAGGTTATGCGGAATTCGGAGCTCGCTTGCGGAGAATGAAGTCTACCCCACGCAGGTTATGATATCTTGATACGGGTTAGTTTCCAAGAAATATGCCAACCATACCCCCCGTTAACCCAGTCAATTTGATTGGTTATCACCAGGTGCTTGGCTTGGATTGGAGGTTCACCAAACCACACCGTTAGCCAAGTCACAGACTCGAGCACGAAATATGAAGTGTAGTGACAACTGTAACTGTGATTGAAGTCACAGTTTCAATAGATCACCTCTACTACCTAACTATTTCCCATACGGCGGAGGTGCGATTCCCGCGAATTGCCGACTGCGCCCAGCTTTAAAGAGTTGTCTTGCATACGAACCTGGTCCATGATGAACGCCGATCCTTCCAAATCATCGAAAGGTTCAACCCGCATCTTATCGCCAATTGTAGGTATCAAAGTAGGCAGGCATTTTGGTCGCGTCGAGATTAGATCCCGTGGATTAACCGCGTTACGCTGGGACGCTAGGGTTGCGAGTCAGGTGCGGTAGATAGCCAGCCTCAACTTGAATCAGTCAAGACCCTGTCCGCTTGTGAGCATCATATTGCCAAGAGCGAGAACTAGTAGGCAGGGCCATAGCGGTGTGTCCTAAGTGCTGGACATCCCCCAGCGTTTTCTACGTCTCCTGGTGCTGTCCAGGGGGGTCGCAAGAAGATCTCCATATCTCTCTACCCCTGTCAAGGTCGCGACCGGCTAGGGTGTAGTTATTGCCTCGTGTCGTTGAAACTTCGCTGAGGATGCCTAGACCGTTCTATTGCTAGTTCGAAGACAATAACTGGGAACGGAATCATGTTCATCACATACAGAACGAAGCATGAAGTCATGCAACTACTTTGACTTAACATTCAACTCGAATGCAGTTCCCTATATTCATGGCGGCTCGTGCCAATGACTTAATTCGGTATATCCCAATCGGTTCAGAGCTTAAAAGTCCAAACTCCTTACGATTATTCGAAGAGGTAGTGAGGCAGTGCTTTTATTTGCCTTTATATTTCTCTGGTTCGTAGTCGTAGTTTTTCTCGGTTGATAGGTAGGCTGGCCCAGAGGGGTCTTCTCCACCCAGAATTCAGTATCGTTTTACCCCTGTATCCCTTAAAATCTCTGGAAGTACTTAAGTACGAAGGTGTTTGGGCCTCTAGAGTGCAGTACGTGTTGAATAGCACGAGCCGTCTCAGTAGTAATCTGAAGACTGAAGAGTGCTGCACTCTGGCCTAGGCTAAAAGGTAGGTAGGAGAGCTTTTCTTATATAATACCTTTCTCAGCTCGAGGGCAGAGCGATGCTAAGTACCTAGTTGCTATCTTCGAGAAAATACAAGGTAGATTGTGGTCAAATCGAGTAATGCATGGCGCTATATATAGAGGACTACGAGAACTGTATTATTTGAACTGAGCTGCCGGTATCCATGTAACGGTATGAGAGGGAGGGTCAGCAAGCCAAACACTTATTCAATAATAAGAAAAAAAAACTTAAACTTAAATAGAGGACTACGAGTTTATAAGAAATTGGATAGCTGTTTATATGTGAATTTCTAGCTAACGAGACACGATGAATTACAGTATACCAATCCTGCAAGTAAGCGCTTATTGATGAACTTAAAATTGAGAAGTACTTTTTTTTTATTATAATTATAAACTTATATCTCTGAGTGGTATCAACATATTCGCGTAGAAAACCCGAAACCGTCCCCTTGATATGCAACCCATAAAATCCATTCACCAAATCCCAAGATTGAACGAATCCTATACCGCCCACTCTATGCGCCGTCTCGGAACCCCAGCGCTCGCCTAGATGCACCTGTTTTGCCCAGAATCCCTCCGCCGTCGCTTGTTTATGCTCCTTAATATGACACTAGAGAAACAATACAAATACAGAGGGGGTGTCCCGTCATGTAACCTGAACCTTACGCCCTCGCCATGACAAAACCTCCGCTGTTGACCAGATAGAAAAAGAGAAAAAGAATAAGAGAAGGGGTATCAAAAAAAATAAAAAAATCAGCCGATAACAACTTCTTGCGTAACGAGCCCATAAATCCAATTTGCCTCCATGACGGAAGCGCACTGGAAGCACCACTTGTTAACATTACCACCGCTGCCTCCTCCCTTGGGGGCAACACCCATTTCACCGCGCTCATCGCGGACTTCTTCCCAAACGTTAAGTAGAATACCCCGGCTTCCAAGGCGCGAGAAACAGCGGCTACCTAGCACGATGTCTAACACGACGCGGGCATTGTCTGTTGTTTTCTTCGGGATGGTGCCTACTATAATTCGCTTTTCCATGCCCTGGTATTTCCTCAAGTTCTGGCGCGTTCCCTGATCTGGACGCGTCACTTCGAGATAGCAATTACCGTAATCCTCCCATTTGCTGGCTGACACGAGTAGATGTAGCCGAATCTTGAGGTTGTTGGTTGTGAGGCTCATCCTCGCAACAGTTGCGCTGTTGGCGGCACTAACAGATGGTGAGCGGGGTGGCGTGCCCGAAGATGACGTATACAACGAATTCTCGCCACTGCCGAATCGCGATTGTCGATGAACCGAGGACATAGCAATATTGAACTGGCCGCCACTGCCCATGAGTTTTTTGAGGAACGAGGAAGCTGATACACTGGAGGGAGATGTACTGCCCGCGGATTGTGAAGGCGCTCGGGCTGAGGCACGGTAACTATTCTTACGACCGAACCAGCTTCGGCGATTGCTGCTCCCGTCTCCATCATTTTGTGCTGCATGACCCTGCCCAAAAGCCCGGATCCGGGTCTCTTCCTCAAGAGCCTTGTATTTCGCATTGTCCAAGCGGGCACGGTGAACCGCCATATATAGAGACTCGCATTCTTGGAGTGAGGTGGCTCGGAAACGAAAGAATGAAGTCTCGATCTTGCTGACCTTAGTATATAACCGAGCATAGCTCAAGACCGGAGACCTTATTTCAAGGTCGAGAGCTGTGCTGGTCCGCAGCATGACTAATGGTGTGAGATCCAGTGCAATGAGGGGGGCATCCTCCTCATGATTGCCCTCTTCTGAGGAAGTGTGCGTGCGTCGGAAAGGATAGGCTTCGATCAGGCCTGGTGTTGTGACGATGGAACAAATATCAGGCCAGAGATCCTTCCAGCATCCGCGTTTGTTGTCCCAATATGAAATCGTAGCGAGGGACTTGTAGACGTATTCTGGCTGCTTGCTAGTAATCTTGAGAGTATCCGCTTCAGAAGCTGTTACAGAAGACGCAGAGCTTATTGAGCTCTCAGAAATAACGGACTCTACGTGGGATCCGGCTTCTTTCTTTATACTTATAGCGGGAGCAGCATCGGGCATCTCGGCGGCCTCGAGCTCATCATCGGAAGATTCCTCAGAGTACGAGTAGTCATCTTCTGATGCTGATGTGGAGAACGAACTCTCAGATGATACGTCGGAGGGATAGTATTCGTGTTTGAGAGGTGAAGAATTTCGTCGCTTAAGACTAGAATACGCTTCCTCCGGGGGAGCAAGTGGCGGGGAATTCTTTGCGTCTAAAGTTCGATGAATTGGTGGGGGTGGTGCACCGTCATCCCTATACGGAGCGTCATCTGAATTTGCTTCATTGATAGTTGGGAGATTTGGATGTAAGTCTTCCTTCTGTGTGTAGGTAGGTTGTTCATGCTCATCTTGTGTAGGTATTGGTGGTGGCTGGTGTTGAGATTTTGCGTGAGAGTCCCTACCGGGGGTTCTCTCTGAGGATGGAATTGCTGGAGGTGGTCGAGTTGGTGAGTTTAGGTGTGGTTGGTGATACCTTTTGGGAGAAGAAACAGCTGATTTGGAAGAGCGTTGAGAAAATCGTCTCCTCTCTCCCACTGGCGTGTCTGAAGTTACAGAGCTTGGTGATAACAACATAGACGTTGAGTCAGATCTGGTAACTTCCTTGACGGGTGGTGGTACTGGGGTACTGCCAAGGATCTGCAACCAATCCAGAACTTGTTCTTCGTTGTCTGTCGCTAAAGTGACAAGTTCAAACCATTCATCTTTATATCCCCTGACCATGGCGACTAACTGGTGCTTATTGTCACCCCTTCGAGCAGAAATATGATTGCCAGTAATAGGAGCAAAGAGTAACCATGACCGGCCACCGCTACCAATTTCCCTGACAAGTAGATCACCGGGATCTGATTTAAAAAGTTGGTTGTCTCGATAGACTAGCTCCACTTGGCAATTCAGCCGCTGGCCATTTGAGTGTCGAAGGTCGAGAGAGAACGAATCCTTAGCATAGACTTGTCGAAACTTATCAATCCTAACGTTATCGGCAGCTTCCATGGTTTCCAAGTCACGAGTCCGGCTCGTGTCGGTCTTTCTTGCGTCTTCGTCAACAATCCTCGCAGTTTCTTCTTTATGCCGTTTACGTGCTCTCTCTTGAAGTGCTTGCCACTTTGACGCGAGGGACTCATATTGTGGAGTACCCGCGACAGCTCGATATCCCTATTATAGTTAGTTTCAAGATATGCAATAGATGATTGACATGCGCCTACCTCGATGAACTTGGTTATCCATTTCGTGCGAACCAGGGGGCGTTTTAGGAGGTGTGCTACATCTATACGATCTCCATGTTCGTTAAGAATATCGCCTTGCTCGTTCCGGGGCATCGCATCAATAAGTGAATCCTCGTCGTCGGGTGATGCAGGCGCTAAATTAACGATAATGCCTTGGAATCCCAGGCGCCATACATCGATATAATCCTGATAGGTGGGTGTGATGGTTTCGAGCCATTGTGGTAGTCTATGTATATCGGTTAAAGGGCATCGCCGATGGTGATTCTTGAGCTTTTCAAGAGCTATGCCCATGCCAACCACTGCCTTTGGTAGGGGATCTTCTTTGTGTGTGCCCCCTGGAGACGTGAAGAGGTCTCCCGACGGGTCCCTTTTCCCATGGACGAATTGGGATAGAAGGACTGGAATGACGCCGTCGACGAGTGTCTTAAGTTCTCGCGAGTATAAATTCTCATCCCTCGCAAACTCCTGCAGAAGGTTCTCCACGGTGGCATCGTGAAGGTGATTGGACACCCGTCTTACGCTATGGGCAGAACGAAGACTTCGGCTACGGCTTGGAATTGAAGACTCGTTGGGATCGTCGGGCAATGAAAGGACTGACACCAGATCAGAGTGCTTTGTGAGTCGCCTTTTTAACCCGGACTTTTGACTTCGTTTACGGGAGACTGCCGAACTTCTAGTTAAGCCTGCGTTCCGTGCCGTGGTAGTCTGAGTGATAGTCGAGTCGGAGAGCCTCGAAGACAATTCCGATTCTAACGTGCTAAGCGTTCCAGAATCGGAGATGATTATGGAAAGCTCGTGGAAGCCGTTTGTAGGTGGTCGCCGTTTTGGGTTGAGAGGACTTGGCTTTAACTGTGAAGATTCCGTTGAGATATATGAGTCTTCCTCGTCAGAGGGAGTTGGGCTACGCCTTGTGCTAGAAGGCCGGGGTCGCTCTTGGTGCCCAATCGTTCGATCACTTTCATCATCTACTGACTCGTCGTAGCTAGAGTAATCCGTTCGGCCGGGGACGTGGACAGTAGACTCCCCGCGAAATGCATCTCGGATCTTCTCTTTGAACCCCCACTTTGGCGCGTTTTTCCCAGAAGACGAGGCTCTCGTAGCTTGACTCCTTCTCAGCCCACTTGGCGATGGGGTCATTTCTCGTTCATCACGAGTGTCTTCATTTGGAAGCCTCGAAGTAGTCTTTTGTTCATTCGACTTGTAATAGTTATCATCATCCTCAGTAGGATCTGAAGACAAAAGTTGCGAGGGCGAGGCAGAGCGTCGTGCTCTACTCTCACTTGCCCATTCTTTCTCAACTGACCTCCTTTGGGGCTCATCATTATCTTTGACTTGCGCATCAACAAATGGGTCCACAGTATCTTTCAGCCAGTTTTCAATGCTCGGCGGCTGGTTGACGGCGGGTTTTGGAGGGTCAACTGTTTCTACCAAGATCTTCTTACCCTCAGTCAGTGCTTTCTTAAGGACGTTAGTAGCGCCCTTGAAGCTAGACTGCCTTTTGGTCTTCGGCTTCGTTACTGGACGGCTGCCCCGTCCTCGTGGTAGCTCTAATTCGCTGAAAGCAGAATATCCAACTGGGATATCTGCAAGGGGTTTTTGTGGTACGCTAGATGGCACGTCCGACTCAGCCTCTGAACCACTAGTCCATGAGTCTCTATCGGACATATCATCGTTTGGTGTAGTTTCGGTCTCGGCCATGCTCTTTGCGCGCCTTGGTCGGGTGTTGGATGGCTGTTTCGAGCTGACTTTTGTGGGCGCCTTCACTTTTACTGGTGTTTTAACCCCATCCGACCCTTGGTTTTCTACTGTAGCTTGCCTAGCTGAAGGCGACGGTCGAGAGGCGCTCGTTGCATTGTTGTTTATTACCTTTGTAATCCGTGGTGAAGGCGCTCGAACAGTGCTCGAGCCCCTCGATGCTGGACGAATGGGTCGGACTCGAATCCCGTCATCAAAAGGGGTCTTTGATTGAGCATTTGCCTTCTTGCCACTATCGCGTGTTTCACCCGGGGTAACGGGCCTAACACGGATACCATCGTCCTCAATTATTGTTGACTTAGATTTAGAGACGCTGGCGCTGTGTGTTGTGCTGGACCTGCTGTCGACAGCATCGCTTTCGCTCATGATTTCGCTGGGCATAGGCTTTATTCGTATACCATCGCTGCTGCCGACCGACTTAGTATCGACTGATTTGGGAGTGCGAGGGCGCTTGCGTGGCTCGTCTGGTATTTCTACTCTGCTCGCCCACTCTTGGATTTTCTTGGAAACAGGCGGATTTGGGCTGGGCCGTGACAGGAAATCCTTGGGGAGAGGAGAGCCACCGCCTTCCGGCTGTTTTATTTTGGGCGCCGCATTTTTTGAGGGACTCTTTGATTTGTGATCCTTGACCCAATTCGTATCACTCACGACGCGCTTCTTAGGCGGGCTCGCGGGGACGGGTTTTTTCTGATCCCCCTTATTAGAATCGTCGCCCTCTGTGCTCTTTGTGGCAGCTGGTACGTTCAGTGGTGGTCTTTTCTTCTGGCGCATTTTAATTTTCACGCGGTCTTCCTCAGTCACACTTTCTTCATCGACCTGAACGTGGACTTCGCTAGGCTCGGACGGGGCAGCGAAGGGATCAGCTCGAGCCATTGCGTCTGCGTTTGCTTTCTGCCATTTTGTAACTCTATCACGCACGCCTCCGGGGGCTTGGATCCGCATCACGGCGGCTTCCCGCATCTCTTGTTTGACGGCTTCGAGGCTCATTCGCCGTTGCCGGACCATTTCCTTGGCCGCCTTTTTGTCTGCTGCAATACGAGCTGGGGACGGACGACCGAGTAAGAAGTCGGTTAGAAGTGACGGGGGTGGCTTCATCGTTGTCGCCCGGCGACGAGCGGCAACGGGCGTTTTCGTGGCCGTGCCATCGTCGCCAGTCGGCGTGGCACCGGTGTCCACGGTATCAGCTGTGTCGGTGGTAGGGGCATCGTCCTGTATGGTGGTGTCGGGCTGAGAGGATTGGGGACCTGAGGGGTCAGTTTCTTCGTCGGCTGATTTCGGGGCTGTCATGATCTGAATGAGGCGTCAATAGAAGGCTCAGTCACATTCCTGGGGGTTTTAGGTGGCATTGAGGGTCGGCGGGGTCCTCCGTATGACTATGAATCATTATGGCCCGATGGAAAGACATGCTAGTGGAAACACAAACACTTGAAGAGATGAAGAATTGAATGTGCTTACCTGGCTGCATCATACATAGCCCTCGCTCAAACTGAGTACACTCAAGACTATTTATTATATTGGCTGGCCTTGTTTATTTCCTTCTGGTGCGCCAATTGAAGGACTGGTAAGGGAGGAGAGTCCAGCTACCCAATGAATTTTGGGCCCAAGCACTGCTGATTCGCATCCAGAGGGAACTTCAACCATTCGAGTTGTCTAGATCGCGGTTCGAGCTGCGCAGGGCTTTAAAAGACTCGAAGGATGAAGAATTGGCTGTTATAAACAGCAGTGGTAACGAGTTAAAGGCCTTCAGAAAATCCGAAGCTAATCATGTATGTCAGGTCAGTGTGGCTGACGTGTGCAGTCCAGTCCAACTGCTTTTTGGTGTGCTCGCGCTTTTTTGTTATTGTTCTCGGAAAGTAGCAGAGAGAGATGGTCATAGGTAGTAGAATTTTGGAGGATCTACTGTCCAGAGATGCAGAGAAGGTGGTTCATGGAGTGTCCAGTTGCTTTCGCACCTTCCCTGTGCATATGAGAGCTCTTAGTTTACCGACTAACTAGTGTACACCATCGTCATCGCCCGGGTTGTGTTAGGTTAGGTGGAGCACAGAGGCAGATAGGCAGATAGACAGGGCACAGCAGACGGGATAGAAGCTGTGCTCCCCTGACAACCAATAGTGGGGTCTAAAAGGTAAACAATGCCTGGCTTGAATCGAATAATGCCAAGTGGGATGTAAGCGGGGCTTGTCGGCCAGGGGCTCGCAATCTGTACAGGGAGCTTCCAAGGTTGTTAGTGGGGATAGTGGGGTCTGCCAAGTTCAAACTTGCCAGGTAGTTCCCGAGAACTTAGTGGCCTGGATAACCAACAATGAGGCCATAGATCCTCGAAAGCCCCTCCAAAGGTTTGAAGGACCTTTCGTCTACTTGTAGGTACTGTTTCAACCCGACTTGGTATGATGTTCTCGTCTGAAGCTACTGAACACCCTACTTACATAACTATCGGTGCCTCTTAATCAAGTCGGTATTACTGAGTCTTTATCTTTATAGGATGTCCCGTCGCGGACCATGCGAGTCAGTCAAAGTTTGCGCCGGCTGCTTAAAAAAGCAATATTCATGCGATAGCTTAAGCTGAACAATGCACAACAAAGCCGAGCGAGTGCTTGGCAACACCTCCATCCAAAAGTACCTATCGGCTTCGATACGCACCTTGGACATTGCTAGCTATGGAGGGGCACATTTGATGGTCTTGCTGACCCTCCCCGCAACACTCGCAAACTCAGGCAAGCAAATCTCAGAAGGAAATCATCAATCAAGAAACGCCACCAAGCTCATCGCATGTGTGCATGAGACCTTCAACAAACTGCATCGATACCCAAGTAATTAGAGAAAGGGGATCCATGCATCCGTACGTATGTAGTAGCACTTGACGGGTCAACTCATGTATAGCCAACGACAATCGCATACGAATAGTTCTTCAAGATATCTAACACCTTGGACAGATGGCTTCATAAGTACTGACTCGCTGGGATGCTGGAATGAGAGGGGGTACCGAGAATCGGCCCCTGAACCATCACCAAACCTTAGGCTTTTGGACTGCCACTGGTCCCCTCAGTTTAATTAATTGTGAACATTCCACGGGTCCGAGCCCTGGTACACTTGGGAGATAAACGACTCCACGTGCCGTTCCGCTTTGAAACAATGCCCACCATAGCGTAAGAGGGTTGCCAGCTCTATGTAGCTGTTTTCTCACCCGGCGTGGCTGTCGCTTATAGGATGCCTTGACTTCTTTCCTAGGTTACATCTCCCATTCTGTATTCGTACAGCTGTGTATACATGTCATGGTTTCGTTCCATTCTTGGCACGTGGCATTCGCCTCTCGTTTCGTCGTTTGGCCAGGCCCAGATGAACTAACTATCGTTCTCTCTTGAGTCTCGAAGCCAGTTGCAGAGAATTTGAGAGAAATAAAATCGCAATGGCGTGCGACAGCTCCCCGACCCTGTAAAAGAATCTTGAATCACGTTTAAAGCAAACGAGCTCCGGTAATTTGGACGCCTCCGTGAAGGCAGGCAATCTTTAGCCTCGAGATAGCATCATGCATACCATCGCTGATGGGCAGGTCGCCGTTAGCCATATGCTATTTGCGAGGCGCCTTCCTTATTACTATAAACTAAGCCTCAGAATGAAATTCGCATGCCCATGCCCGAACTGAGCTATGAGACGGAAAGGAATAGCGACCGGAGCGCAATACATTACGCCGACAAGTTCTTTCCTATTGCCAATTACTTGCTCGGGTGCTAGAAATGGGGGTGCGAAAGAAGCTGAAGTCTCTTAAGTCTGTTAGTGACTCGAGGCCATCGCCGTTCTTTCAATTGACATACGCGGCCGAATGAACCTGGGAGTAGAAATTGATGGCTTACCATCGCCTAACTTATAGCACCGACTTCACGTGGAATACGTTCTAGACCCATGGCATCGCAGCATTTTACCATAACTGCCGAACCAGTCGCAAGCGACAGAAGCACCCGTATTACCGGCAGCCGATAGCATAAATGGGAGCCTATCTCCGCACTTACTCCAGGATGTTTAAGATGGCTGAGGAGAAACGTCAACCCATGTGTCTGAGAGAGCAATCATTTAAAAAGCTTCTATCTGCTAACCATGTAAAATAAAAACGGCGTATTCCTTCAAAGTCTTCAAGCTCTTACCAAAATGGCCGCAGTAAAAGGACTTCCACCAGCCTACGCTGACTCTATCTACCAAACCGCTCATGAGGACGTCTACTCAACACCGCTTACGCGGAAAATCGAGACTGTCCTACCCCTTGGCGTCTCGCAGGGCGATTTCTCTCGAGCTATCGAGAAAATTATAAGGGTGTTGGGGAAAGACGCTGTTTTCATCGGCGAAGATCTCAAATACTACGTTGATCCATACGACATCCCGGAGGCAGGGAAGGTAAGGAATATACCGAGTGCTGCTGTTTGGTAAGACAATTGTCCCCCGGGTGGTGCTTGATCAAAGGGCTGACTATCAAAGTCCCGCGTCGGTTGAGGAGCTTCAAAGGTTCTTAAAAGTGGCGAATGAATACAAGATCGCGGTGTGGACATTCTCTCGAGGGAAGAATTTAGGGTATGTATACTCATGGGCCTCCATTAATGGCCTAAGCTCTTATTAGATGTCGCGTGCTCATAGGATAACAGATATGGCGGGCCAGCACCGCGTCTTCCGGGCTGCATCGCGTTAGATCTTCACCGTATGAACAAGGTCATCGATGTTAACGAGAAATTCGGATACGTCGTAGTAGAGCCCGGTGTCACATTCGGGGATCTCTACACCTTCTGCGTGGAGAAGAAATTGAAACTCTGGCCTAGTGTAGCATCACTAGGATGGGGCAGCGTCATTGGCAACGTGGGTTCTCTACCTGCTGTAAAAATAGTTCGAAATCGTATTAACACGAGTAGACACTGGACAGAGGCATGGGCTTCATTCCGACGGCGGTACACCACGAGAACATCGCCGGAATGGAAGTAGTCCTCGCGAACGGCGACATCGTCCGCACAGGCCAATACGCGATGACGACATCACCATCAGCTCATCTGACCAAGCTCACCTTCGGCCCTACAATCGACGGACTGTTCCTGCAGAGCAATCTAGGGATAGTGACGAAGATGGGCATCTACCTGACGCCGCAGCCCCAATCCTACATGGCGTGTTCCTTCGACATGCCCGAATTCGACGACATCGCGACCATCACGGACGTCTTCGGCGAGATGCGCCGCAACGGCACTCTGCCAACCATGGTGTACGTCTTCCACATCAACGAGTGGGCCGCGATCTTCGGCAAGCGGTCGGACTGGTGGAAAGGGAAAGGGCCGATCCCAGACTGGCGGACCAAGGAGATGCAGAAAGAGCTGGACGTCGGCAACTGGAGCGTCAAGTTCGGCCTGTACGGCCCGACGGCCATCCTCGAGGCGCAGTACGCCGAGGTCCTGCGCGTCGTGACGGAGAAGGCGCCGACGGGGAAACTGCAGCGGACGGTGTTTAGCGGGGAGAACGGCGGCCTGCTTGAGGCGACGGCCGTCCCCGAGCCTTACGGCGGAATCAGGGTGGGTGTTCCCAGCATGTGGAGTATCCCGATGGTGAACTTCTACAACCAGCGGGACAACTCCATCGGGGCGCACGGGGCGTACTCGCCCATCGTGCCCCTCGATGGGAAGGTCCTGCTCGATTGGGTCAAGGCCGCGAAGAGGGTCTACGAGTCCCAGGGCTTCGACCTGTTATGCGACTTCTTCATGCATGAGCGCCATGCTGTGTTTGTCTGCATGCTCTGCTTCGACAAGACAAGCCCGGAACAGCGGGTCGGCGTCGACAAGATCTTCCATGAGTTGTTTAAGGAAGGTTCGTCTAGAGGCTTCGCGAAGTATAGGGCGCATATTAACCATATGGGTACGTTCGCTTAGCTGTGGTCTATCGAATCCTCGGGGCTAACTAACGGTGCCTAATAGACCAAAATGCCGAGCTATTTGATTTCAATGACCATGCTTATCGACGGTTTGTCGAGACGATAAAGGTGAGTGTTATAGCTTGTTTAAGATTTGGGCTCAGGCGCTGACTTAGAGTAGGACTCCTTGGATCCCAACGGCATCTTGTCTCCCGGAAAGATGGGGATCTGGCCCAAACGACTAAGGGATTCTAATGCGAAGGCCTTATTGTGATAGTGCCTTGCGTTTCAAAAACCTGGAAGAATATTCGTATTTATATTGACTTTATAGTATTAAGAGCTCGCATCACACGTGAGAATAGTAGCGGACTCCACCCAAGACACTTCGGGGTTAATCTGTGTATTGGAATTAAGAAGATAGCAAGATACGAAAAAGTGCATCCCAATGATATAGTAGAGACGGTATCATCAAACGGCACATTTCATTCGCATCTGACCTATTATATGATTATGAAGCGTGGTATTAGAACTTTCAGGATAACATTCAAGTAGCAAAAAAATATCATACAACACACCCGTGAACCATAATATTTACAACTTAGCCTTCTGGGTTACCCTCCACTTCTTGACCCGTTCCTTCCCATCTGCTATCCTCTTCTTTTGGGCAGCGCGGAGCCCCTCGAAATCGATAACCACTCCCCCTTTCGCGTCCAATAGCGCGATGTCGTCCCTGTACATCTCTGCCTTCAGCAAACCATACGACCCCTTCGTCCCCTTATCAACCAACTTCCGCTCCTCAACAAGCTTCAGCACAGCATCCAGCTCGCCCACAGCGTCCACGAGGCCCGCCTCGAGCGCCGCCTTGCCGTCGAAGCGCTTGGCCTCGAGCACGAGCTCCCTATACACGGGCGGCGTGGTCTTAAGACGGAAGATGCCCGCTAGCGGCGGGGGCAGCGGCGCGCCGAACTCCAGCTCATTAACACACGCGAAGCCCCTTCCGCGGCCGGTAAATACCCTGTAATCATGGTGCATGGCCCAGATGATGCCGCCGGCGAAGGCGTGGCCGTTGATCAGGGCGACCGTCGGCATGGGGTAGGTCAAGAACCGCTTGAAGAACGGGTACAGGGTGCCCTCCCAGAAGCCGGGGGTCGACAGCGCGAGCTGCAGATCCAGCCCGTTCGAGTAGAACTTCTGGATGCCGGAGGTCGTCACCACGACGCCGGGCTCCTGCTCGAACTCGATGATGTCCAGCGCCGCCATCATGGCGCCGCAGAACTCGGGCGTTAGCCGGTTGTCACTTGGAGAGGTGAAGGTCAGGAGGTACACGCGGGGCGCCGGCAGGGTGCAGACGATGCTGCCTCCTGCGTGCGAGGGCCGCGCTGGGATGGGGACTGTGAAGAGCTCTGTTGACGCCATGGTGATGGATGATAGTGAAGTGAACGTTTTATTTGGAGTCTCCAGGCAAATATTTAGTGTCAATTCCTTTAGTTCATATTCGATGAATCTTCTTGAGAAAGTGGTGAGATTGGATTCTAATATCAGTAATCACGTACCTACACTACATCGTCGAGGAATGAGGACCTCGGTATCCCCACTTTTAAGTCCTCGGTATCTAGCTTCCTCTCTTACCCGACTCGCCCTATAGCTTGAAGCTCTGGCTTTCAATCACATTGCGCATAAAACGATTTTGTTCCTCTGTCTTAAAATTTCGTTTAAGTGTTCGAGTGAGTCCCCGTAAGCTGTAGGTATCAATGACAATTCGCGAGTATCATCACATACGGAGATTGCCTTATTGACGCGCCAAGCAAGAATCACATGCTGCAACACACCTTACGTACTAATATGTAGAAGGTTACTATGCCGTACTTTGTACTTAGGTAGCCACGGGAGGGCACCTATCTACGAGACAGATAGTAGCTGTCTGCATAGCATAAGAACAAATAACTAGTTCTATTACCTTAAGCTACAACTCTAACACATTTCAATATAGGTAATCGTAACATATTAATTAATTTCTGTACTGAGTGTTGGGAGATAGGTTGCGCGACGGGACGCCCCATGTTGCTCCCAATCATGGAGATAGGCTTGGAGCGACTTAGCGCCTTTCCCCCACAATGGTTCTCCATACCAATGACATCAGGTCAGCCCGATGAATGCTACCTAAGCATGTATCTATGTACCTGCACATTGCGGATGCGCTTTTCAATTCTGGGGATAATAGAAAGATATACCTAAGTGGCTATTAAAGTTGCATTATTCAGAAGTATTAAAACCTAGAAGAAATTTTCTGCTTGCTATCTGTCTTTGATTGCATAGAATGACTCACATCTAGGCAACACAGGAGGAATCGACCCACTTCTGCCTGGAGAGTCTACATATATAAAGCCCTTCCTCCTCCCTCCTCTCTCGATTTTATTTCTCTTATCTTCACCAGCTCTCTTTGCCTTATGGCTTGGATCGAAGTGTAGTATCTGTTCTTTTCAGTTTAATCTCTGAAATGGGTCGCATATTTGACCCTTTTTACTGATTGTATTCTTTTGCATTCCCGGTGCTCCGACCCTCTGGGCATGCCTATGGTTGGGGCTCCCCTGTGTCCCTGGTATTACACTGCTTCCAGGCGACGCAGAACCCATGCGCGTTTTGGTGCTTTCATTGCGATGCTTGGGCGATGCCCGGGACGTGAAGAAGGCGTTGTCCTACTTGGTGTTTGATATTAGATGATTACTAACTCATGGTGGTATGTCACCTATGCTACAGTATCGTAAAATGCTATAGAAAAACCTTCAGACTAATACGATACTATCGCATCCTACACCTTAAAAGCCATGATTGTGCGACGGCGAGAACTATTCCTCCTCAAATAGGAATAGCAGGTCTTGGTCTCTTTGTTGGGAGAACTGTACAATTTCTTCCTTTCATTGTTTGCAATGTAAGTCATTATGATTCTATGCTACATGTGCTATCCCAGCATTTCGCACGCCGAATTTTATGTAAGAGCCCAGTGGGTTATCAACACAGTATTTCAACAAGTTATCTCTTCCACACAATACGCACGCCCAACTGAGCAGTGAACAGCTCATCACCGTATACCCAGCGTACACACGTAACGGGGTTGGAAACATTATCATATAATCACCTCACTTGAAGCAGAGGAATTCCGCCAATCCAGAGAAGTGTTGAGTATCCCTCCTATTGTGTCTCTCAGCGGCCTCCCGTCTGTCAAACACAGCGCGCACGCCCTCCTCGAAGACACCAATGATGCCCTGGCCTGTCTTGGCGGAACACTCGACGTATCTGGTCGCACCCATCGCGGTAGCCGTCATGACGCCCTATATCCCGTTAGAATGGATTTCGTGCTCCGATAAGACAACAGGATGAAGACGTAGATAGTCACGAACCTCCGTAGCCGTGATGCGAGTCTCGAGATTCGGGTACAGCGGCGCCCAGAGGCTCGCTCCGACGCGCTCGTCCGTCTTCGTGCCGACGAGGATGAGGGGCGCGCCGCGGGTGTGGCGGCGGATCTGCGTGATCCACTAGATACAGCGTGATCTCGTTAGTAAGGTGTTTCCTTGGTAGGAATCAATGAATGGCTAAGACGAACCTGAGTGCGAGCATTGTTGAACGACCGCACGCCATCGACGCTGAAGCAGAGAAACACGGCGTCCCAGGCTAGATAACTGAGGCGCCCGAGCTGCTCTAGTGAGACATCGCCCGCCGTATCCCAGAGCTCGATGTCGGCGTCTTGGTCATCGATTCTGACTACCTTGTGGAACAGCTCGTATTGGGTCGGTCGGTAATGCTAGGTAACCCCCAATTAGCTAATCGCGTTTGGACACCTTATATATGACGTTAATAAGAGAGGAATACTTCGGTAAAGGTATTTCGATAGAAGCGTCTGTTGGGAAGGATTTGATTAGTACAACAGAAGAGATATACGAAGGGAGGAGGGCTGACTTACAGCAGGATACTCGACTTCCCGCACTCGGCATCGCCCACAAATACGAATCGCATCTTGGGCCGGTCAATAAGCGTAAAGCTTGGGGTCCCGGATGACGGAGTCGGCAATGGAGCTGGTGTTGCATTACGAAGCATTGGTGAATCGGGACCTCGTGAGATACTGCGGTAGCCAGCAGGGGTAACGATGCGCTGGCAAGCACTGGAAACCCGACGGGCAAGACCGCGACTTGAGTTCACGAGCTTTTTGCGGCGCGATTCCACAGTTGCCGCTGAGTTCACCCTCGCTCGCTTGTGCCGGTGGTTTTCGATGCCAGAGTCTTCGAGTCCGGAGTCATCGCAGTCCTCAACAACAAGTTAGTCTTTAATACGCGGGGATATCTCATAGGGCAAGTATCAGGCTAGATCGTTAGTCGATGCAGGTACTTAAGTAGTTACATACAAGAGAGTGCTTCAAAGTATGGTAGCGAGCTGGTTCGAGAGGTTCCTCGCGCAGCCCAGGGGCTGGCAAGTCTCGTATCCATTTCATTATTGGGCCCCCGGTTGGCTTCCAGAATTCGGAGATGGAAAAAGTAAAGCTCGTCGAGGTCGGTACTTGATGGAACTCCGGTGATCCCTCGGTTGGCAAGTTAGCGTGAGGCTTGGACGGTGTAGCAAAGGCATCGCTGTCAATCATTGTTGCGAAGACAGTATAGTAATGATGGATTATTACGACCACAAAGGTTAGTATGAAAGAAGAGGTCTGATGGGAGCGTGTGGAAGAGAAAGGGTGGTAGGTGACTGCGTGTGTGCAAGACACGGTTCTACGCGATGCAGTTCCTAGTAGGTATGAACGAGAGTGACTGCCGAAATGGTGTTGGTCCCTTTAGTGTATGGTTTCAAGAGGCGGAATTATTCGCACGTTTATTCCTTTCCCAAGAGAAATGTCGTTTGATAGTTACTTGGGGGCTTAGTTGCAGGTTACTGATAGTGACAGATTTGGGGCGGCCATAGCTGACCCCTCTATTCTTTCCGTAGTGAATGAAAGTCGAGAGATAGGGATAGTCTTAAATTGAGAGACTCGTCTTTCGAGACGTTTCCTTTAAAACACTTTTGACGATGTAAACAACATAGGATCCCTTACATCATTTCCCACATTAGTATCGAAATGGAGTCCTTATGTCTGTATACTGACTCTCGCTAAAATCATTGCTTTGAAGTCTAGTATGCTTACAAAGGCCGAGCATAACCAAGATGGAAATCATCTTGACGACCAATATAGGTAATAAGGTCGACCCAAATCCATATTCTAGTATATAATTGGCACTGACCGTACCGGTCCCTTTCCTGTGGGTTCCATATTCTCGGCACCTCACCGATGAGCAACCCCACAACAGCCGGGAATAGGACCGGCGAAGAACGCGGAAGCTGGGAGCCCAAAGCGGGGTTGCGTCACGGATTCCCGTCTTACCATAACTTGGCTCTTTCTAAATAAGTATGTCTCAATCGAACGCAGCCACAGTGCAGCCGGGTGCATGGGGCGCTATTGCATTAAAAATCAAAAAAATAAGACATGAGGAAAGACATATGTCGCAATGATTATGTATAGAGCACGGTCTTAGAAATTGGAACGGGAGATAGATTGCCCCTCATAATGACGACGTCTGATTTCTAATCAATCGCTGGCTGAGCTCACTTAAAAATCAACCCCTCCTCTTTCGGCTATTACAGCCAGCAATATATAAAACCCCAATACCTCAGATGCAAAGATCATCCCCTAACTCCAGGATATCGTCATCTTCTGCAAGAATTAACCAGATCGCAAACCAAGTCTCGTCCGCCATGGCTACCCCAACAGACATCCACCTCTATACTGCGCAGACGCCTAACGGCATCAAGATCTCCATTCTGCTGGAGGAGCTCAATTTGCAGTACAAGGTTTGATTTCATGTGCAGCATTTTCGAAATCATGATGCTAACTTTGGAAGGTTACCACTATCGAGTTCAGTAAGAATACACAGAAGGTAGGTATCCAGACTGGGTCCGGTCGTGCCAATTAGCGCGAGTACGTCCACTAATGCTCAAAATAGGAGCCGTGGTTCTTAGAAATCAACCCCAATGGACGTATACCCGCCATGACGGACACCCTGAATGGCAAGCAGATCCGAAGTGAGTAATCATTAATATTGATTTCCCATCTATCTGGGCGTTTTAGCCAATCACAGAAGGCATAATGCCCGGCCGTAGCTATTACCACATTTCGGAGCCGTGAATAGTCCTGATCCACTAACATCTCATGCTAGTCTTCGAGAGCGGTGCCATGATGCAGTACCTCGTCGACCAATACGACAAGGACCACAAGGTGTCCTACCCATTCGGGACAGCAGAGTACTACGAGACAAACAGCTGGGTAGGCTAACCGTGCATGCGATTGATGGCTTATGAGACGAAAAGCTTACGCGAACTAGCTCATGTGGCAAATGGGTGGCCTCGGACCTATGCAAGGTCAACTAAACCACTTCAACCGTATGTGTCACGATTAATTTCTGTCTAACTGGACCCCTTCATACTAACATGTGTCTCCTAGGCTATGCCCCTGAAAAGATTCAGTACGGAATCGACCGCTACAAGGCGGAGACGCGACGTCTGTACCGCACAATGGAGGAGACGTTAGCAAAGTCCACATCGGGCTACCTCGTGGGTGACCGGTGCACCATTGCTGATATCGCCTGCTGGGGCTGGGTTTCCGTAGGACGTACGTCTATCCCTAACCTACACAGTTAAGCGACATGATATCAGAAACTGACAGTTCCATAGGCCAATCTGGTGTCGACCCCAAGCAGTTCCCTGCGCTGAACGAATGGGTGCTGAGAATGCTGAAGCGACCGGGTGTCGAGAAGGGGCGACACGTACCCACGAAGCATATCTACGAGTCAATTCAGGAAATGACTGAGGAGGATTTCGAGAAGAAGGCTGCTGCGAACCGTGGCTGGATCCTCCAGGGCCAGAAGGACGAGCAGGCGCGGAAGTGAGTGCGAGGACTATGGTATGAAACTGGGGCTTTGTATTGCGTTGCCGTTCTGGATATGGCCGGTACCGAAGTAGTTAAAACTAATGGAAAGAGCGAGATTATTTATACCTAACGTTTTTTGTAAGCCTGTCAGTTGGTTAATTGGACGTGGGTTGTGGTGTTTGTACTGCATTTGTTGTGAGGTCCGATCCAGTGCAGCCAATGCTTTACCAACTACTTGCTCATTAAGGGACCCTGGTTGCAGACAGACACCTGCCTCCTCACATACGGCATGTTGACTAGTAAATGTACCTACGGATGCCTGGAAAGGCCGCCAAAGGATTCGCTATCCTTTAATGAGAGCCCGAACCTACGTTTTCAATCAATATTGATACGATGATAGTAAGTTGCCATCAAGTCATAATCTATACATACATACTAAGGACTAGTTATTCGTACTCATACCAATCAATCGATGAATAAAGGTATGAGCAAGTACATTACAAATGTGTTAGTATGTCATGAGCATAGGACCCAGGCAACGTGTACACGTCCATCAATTCCCATGTCTACCATAGATAGGAAGGAGCGAGTCACAGTATCCCCCAGTTACTTTGATTGGGATTTAAGATGCATGGGGGTTTATAGAGAGTAACTCATTTCGTGTATTGGCCACACTATCTAAGGTGGGCGTAGTAAACCTAGGTGCTATCCGAGTCATGATGTCAAGGGTGTATGAAGCCAGTGAATCCCCCGACGGCAAAGTGGCTGAATCTCCTCCTCCGAAATAACGCACATCCTCCAGACCACTCACTAACTTTTCGTTATCTGAGACTCGGACTCTCGGTGCAAGATCATGACTTCGTAGGGTAGGTAGCAACTAGTGTATCAAAGTGGTACTGCCACGCATCCATGTCCTCTCTCCTGTGCGGAAGTCGCACTTAAGCCTCACCATCGTGAAGATCGAGCTTCATCCCATCATCGACGATGTCAGCGCTGTCCTCGAGGGCGTTCTTCTGCTTGCGTGGCTTCTGGGGCTTGCGCGCCTTGGTAATCTTGTTGCTCACGTTGGCGGGCTTCAGAGTTTTGGCCGCGTCCGCTTGCGGGTCGTCTGCGGCTTTGGTGCCGGCGCCGGGGGTACCAGCAGCACCGGGCAAGCCAAGCTTGGTGCGAATTTGGCGGTATCGGACCTGAAATAGGGTTACGAGAATGATTAATGTGAGTTCGTTGGTGAGACGGGAGGAGAAAGGAATGAAAAGTGGAGGAGGACTGTAGTTAAACAAATGGGTAGATGGATAGATGGCGAATACGTACCTTGGCAACGGCCGCGTTCTTCAGTCCCATGTCTTTGGCGAACTGGTCCCAGTCGATATCCAAGGTCGCGGGGAGGTGCTTGGACATGACGGAGAAAAACTTGCCGTCGCCGGCCGTGAACTTCGAATCAAAGGCGCCATCTCCGGCGGCGTTGTTAGGCTTGAGGGGAGTGGTAGGTGCCTTGTTGTCGGCCATGGCTGGTTACTGGTGATGAGGGCTTGTGATAGACGATTGTCTGTACGAAGAGTGAGATTACTGGTTTGGTATGGAGGAGAGATGGAGATGAAGGGAAGAGATGGGCATACAATGCAGTGTATCTGGGATGTAGTGGTGTATGAAGGTGAGGGTGAGGGATGAAGGATGGGGGATGGGGGATGGTGAGGAGGAAGAAAGAGGAAAGACTCTGGGTCAGGAAAGAACAGTAAATTTGTACCTTGTTTGGAGGTGGGTGGTTGCTTGGGGGGGCTAGGTGACGGGTGTTGTTCTGTCAAGTTGCGTTAGGTGATGATAGTTGAGTGAGAGAGGGGGCTGATGTATAGGTAGTGGGGAGGGACTGTGACTTGTTTTGTTTTGATGATGGAGGGCAACAAGTCTCGGGGGAGGTTGATCAACTGAAGTAGTTACGGCGACTTACGCGTTAGGTGCTTGCCTTAGTGAAGGTAGGTATTGTACGGACGAGGTGTAAGGCGGACGGTGAAGGGGCGTGTGCTGTAGAGAAGAGGACTTCAGGTGTATGGTGGCCGAGATGCAGCGCACCTAGAAAGGAGAATCGATGTACCAAGTACAAGTTGATGTGTGTATGTTCGCGTGTCTGGAAATTCGTGACATCCCTCGCGAGACGTGTCGGCCCTGAACTATAGCCGCTACTGCGAGTGTTGCCTCAGTAACTTACAAACGTGATGCAAAGGACTATATACAACAGAACTAGCTTTCGGTGTGCTCGCGTCTAAATCAATATACCGTTGAATAGCTCTAAGCGGTATAAATGTAGCGGATCTATTTGCACTATAATTTACACTACATGATACAATTTCTATATACATGGGTATAGGCCTCGATATGCGGCTATTCTACTTCAACTCGTCTAATAGTTTTTCAGCCTTCGTAACTAAGTCGTTGGCCTTCTTTAGTTCGCGCTGAGTGTTGGGGCCGTCTCTCTCTCGTGCCCGAGTGCGACTCTCTGTTAAGGCTGAGGCCATAACCTCTTCAACACCTCTAACTGCCTTTCGCCCTTCTTCTCTCACTTCGCCTTCCCAAAACTCTCGCGCCGTCTCCCAACGCTTTTGCATTCGTCTCATACTCCAGACGATTCCGAGGGCGGCAACGGCACTCGCTTCGTAGAGTGTAGTAGTGAGGGTACCAATATAGACTAGAGCACCTAGAGCACTCATCAGTCCTGACGTGCTGAGAGTTTGGAGAACAAGCTTTTGAGCAAGTGCTTGCAGAGCCGGTACTGTTTCCGTTTGTAAGTAACTTCGGGTATTGGGGATGTTCATCGGCCAATTGCTTTCTTGCGCGGATGGCGTCGCGGAATCCGGTATTGAGACTGTACTGACGGGTTGGCTACTAGTGATAACCATGGTGTTGGAATCATTTGAAGTCTGAGGTGAGGTCAACAGGCTAACACCTGCCTGCTTCATCCTTCCAGCGAGGAAGATGGAACTTCTTTCAGCTTCGGGTAGGAACTTCTGGGCAAGAATATCACTTGTGAGCATTCCGACATCGTCCACACGCCAGAACAACTTCCACCAGCCTAGTTTCCGCCATCTCCTGCTAGAAAACGCGACGTCAAGTTGCTCCTGCAGCTCTGCGTGGGCGCTCTCGGCCCACTCAGATAAGCCCCTTTCGATTGCTCGCATAGATGTGGGAGTATTGGGGGAAGACGCGGAGGCTTCAAGGAGTCGAGACTCTTCTGCTCGGATAGAAGCGGACGTATTTCTCAACAGTGAAGTAATGAGCTCTCGAACTGGTGGTTT
This sequence comes from Nemania abortiva, assembly GCA_022578505.1. NCBI lineage: Eukaryota > Fungi > Ascomycota > Sordariomycetes > Xylariales > Xylariaceae > Nemania > Nemania abortiva. The sequence continues at coordinate 127,030 of MU392551.1, forward strand.
TGTTACATTGTCAGGTGTTGTGAGAATATCAGCCTTCAGCCATTCTGCTAATTTGAGCATGTTGCTCTGGAACCATAGATGCTCATATTCGAGGGCATTTCTGATATTCTTGCGAATAAGCCCTAACCCAATTCTCGCTGTGTTGGTATCAATGGGTGTAAATGGTAACGGGCTTGCCTCGGCGGGCTTATATTCTGGAATATTGACGGCATACTGAACAACGCCGGGAGTTTCCAAAGTTGGCATTGACATTACAGACGCAGCACCGTGAATACCGTCAGCCACAATCAATGCCTTGTGGACAGGCGTAGTTATAGGGGTGTATTGGCCTGTATTCGACGTTGGAATGTCAACGCTCGGGACCAATACCGTGTCCTCAAATCCATCCACTGCACCCTTCTCTGATACAGGTAGGAAGGGGTTCGTATCTGCGAGCAATATTTCAAGATTGTGGCCGTTGAGGGAGGCGGAAGAAACGTTGATCTCTCGTAGCAGATTGCCCTTGGTAAGCGAAATGGCGGGTTCCGTTCCACGGCTCTCATCACCAATGCGGATTATCATGGGCTCTGCTAGATCATGCTGCTCGACCTCGTGTTCCCAAGCTTCGGGGTCTTTCAGAGGGTCTGCTAACAAGAGCCTGAGAACGTCTTTGGCGGTGCTGGTTGGCGCAGGCCGGCGGGCGAGGCCAAGTATTGCGATCCGAATCGACTCGTGTCCTGGCTTCTGTCGCAACCCATTGAGGGCCAGCTGTAGGCGGGAGAGGTTGACATAGTTCGCGGCGTGTTTTTGCAGGTCTAGGAGGGTTAATTCGAGTTCCTTGCGAGGGCCGGCCTTTGCGCTGACAGGAGTTGTCGCAATGGTTGTCTCGAGACGGCGGGCATGAGTATGCGCGGGCGATGTTCTCTTCTTGGGGTATCGTGCAACCCGTGCACTGCTGAAGTCTAACGAGAGCGAACAGAAGAAACAAGTCGACTGCCTCTCGTGGAATGCGCTCCCCTTGAATATGGAGCCCTGGCGTCCATATCGCCTCAATTGGGCAGGTAACCTAGGGGGCATGTTACCTGTCTTGCGGCTCGGTAGTCATTGGAAGCTCGGCGAGCAAAATAGCTAACCGAGATAGCTTCAAAACTTAAAAAATGCTGTGACGTGATGTCTAGGATCATACCTAAGGTGCAGTGTACATCTGTTGCAGGCACGCTAGGACCGGACCGGAAGGGTCGATACACAGTGTTTCAAATGAGCATTAGTGTAAATATACTGTACAGATACGTAGCTTCCTTGGTATTCGTTACCATCCCACCTTTGTAGGTTAGGTAGACAGTTACATTTCTTACTGAACGTAAACTGAATCTATTTAATACTTGTTCAGCTTCCTGCACTCAACGATATTTTCGCATGCCTATTGATACAACTAGGAGGGATTGAAGACTACATTTAGGAGTAAAGACACAAAACAGCTTCACTCCGCCATCTTAGTATTATCCCCCTCAACACCCCTCCACCCCACCATCATGGCAAATGCGACTGCTCATCGTCGGCTCCTCGGGGAGTACAAGGCATTGTCCAGTAACCCTCCTGAGGGCATCACCGCCGGCCCTGTCAGCGAGGATGACATGTTTGTCTGGGAGGCCCTCATCCAGGGTCCAGAAGGCACTCCATTCGAGGGTGGTATCTTTCCTGCCGAGCTCAAGTTCCCCAGAGATTATCCCCTGGCGCCGCCCAAGATGACCTTCCTTGGAGAGATCTTTCACCCGAACGGTGCGTACATGTACCTATTTCTCATTCCCATCTCTCATTCTAGCTCCTGTAGCCTCAAGCGCCGAGTATCGACTGACAATTGCTTTCTTGTTGTAGTCTATGCTAATGGTGTCGTCTGCATTTCGATCCTCCACCCGCCTGGTGACGACCCGAATCAGTACGAGCATGCTTCCGAGCGATGGAGCCCAATACAGTCGGTCGAGAAGATTCTCATCTCCGTCATGAGCATGCTGGCCGAGCCCAACGATGAGAGCCCAGCCAACATAGAAGCGGCTAAGATGTGGCGAGAGAACCGCGCCGAATATGAGCAGCGGGTCCGCGATGGTGTCCGCCGTATGCTGGGACTCTAGTGGAGCGATTAGCGATCCCCAAAGCTGTCCATACTCAGGGTAGACTACCCCTGGCCAGCAATAACACAAACGATTGTACAGTCAATACGCGCGAGCTGGGGCGGACAACGGCTGCAAGACGCCCTTCTTGCGGCTCAGTGCGACCTTGAAGCACCAGCACCTAGTCTGTCATCCGGTTCATCAACGCTATCATCACTATCATCACCGCCGTCAACGCCATCTCGGTGGGCGACGCCGTCACCGGAGTGTTCAACTTCGAAGCGAAGAAAGAGAGCCGGAAAACAAGCCGACCATAATGGGGAGGGGTCTACAACACAAAAGGATAGCATTAATAATTAGCCGCTCACTTAGGATGGATTAAATTTTCTGTCATGGTTCGACATTGGCTTGCCAGGCCAGTCAGGCAGAGAACCAGTCATTCACAGTTTTGTCAACATGCGCAGCATAGCGAGGCGTTTTGCACCTTTTGGTTCTGGCTAAACTTTGGTTTATTAGGTATTTATAAATCGCGGCATACGAGGTATGCTCGTGCGACGGCGAGTTGAATCGTACTTCTTGCGAACAAAGTCTATTTTAATGCTAGCGTTGCTTCAGCTAGTTATCCACGTTCCGTACCAAGCATTTACCATGCTCCCAAATCCCGTTGTGTGTTCACGAGTAGTTCACCCACCATGGACGCCGACCGCATGCTGAACAATACATAGTAAATCGGGTTATTAAGAAGGACGCCAAGAATCTATAGTATGAGAATACTGCATGCTCTCCCTCTCGGAATGCAGAACTCCTTAGGCGGTGATGTTGATTGTAGAGTTGAAAGCGTGAACATCAGTCGAGCCAGAAGCCTGTGTTCTCTTATATTAGCAAGAGCGAATTGGGGGAAGATATTGGGATTTCTACTTACACCGACGAGGTACGGCACGGCGGCGACGAGATTCCACTTACCCGCGGGCTGGGACGCGGGGATGGTGACGTCGACGGTGAAGCTGTTGAGCTGCTCGATGGTGGTTCCGTACAGGTTGGTGTAGCCGATCTGCTGGCCGATATAGACCTCGTACTGGTCCTCGATGCCGACGTTGGGCGCGTTCAGCCCCCAGATGATGCTGAAGTCCTCCCAGTTCTGGATGTAGATGGACGTGTTCAGCGTCACGGAGATGGTCGACCCGGCGGCGGCGCTAGCGGGCGCGCTGATGGAGTAGATCGTGGGCGAGGCGGAGGCTAGCGGGAGGACGGCCGCCAAGGCGGTTACTGCAAGGGACTTGATGGAGACCATTTTGATGATTATGATATGATGGTGTATTGGTGTTGAGGGTGTAGTGGGTATATATCTTGGCAGATGGCTGTAGTTGCTAGAGTGTTGAGGTGATGTGAGTGAGATGTTGCGATCTGATGTGATCTTATATACAAACTCAGGAAACGAAGCGGCCACCCAGATATATACTTATACTTATATTAAGTATGACGATGATTAGGTAAAATCGCCAACTGTGAGCAAGCAATACGAAATCCCAGCCCGTTTAGCGCTATACCTCCTCCTTACTTTGGTCCAAAGGTAATTAGAGGTACCGCATCACACCACATGGAGACATCTGGGGAGATGATCAATGCGTCCGACGGTTGGGACGTTGACTGACGTAGGTAGCTGCGCTGTGGTCATCGCGCAGCTCAAAGGATCCCGGTCGGAAAATACGAAGTGATCGACAGCGCGCAAATGCCGCCGTCCCGGCAGCGCGGATGACAACACACAACACCAGCAGCACAGCACAGGGCGGTGCAGGGGTTTGCGTTTGCGCCTAGCTAGTATGTCTTTATCTATTAATTACTTTACAATACGCAGGGTCCTGGAAGAGTCCGATACGGCGTTTTATGTTTTAGCTTGGATACCTCAAAGAATAGATACTGTACGACCTATTTTTGAAACAGCGAATGGGAACTCTGTGTCTCCCATATACTACAATTTCTATAGTGAGGTGAGGATCTCTAGCGTATAATGCGTGTAACTGATCACGATCTGTTTGGGTCGACTTACAGTTTAGTCAGACCATTCATCACCAGTCTATATTCTTAGTCCGCATTTAAAGTACGTAACACCTCTCCTCGCATACCGCTTCCTACCCGAATAATTAGTAGAGAAGTTTCTCGTCACACTGAATAATAAGAGGGAATTTCCCACCCAACAACCACATCCGAGTACTTAATCTAGGACCACGGCTCACCGCCTAACCAACCCACCCAGAGGTACCTCAGTAGACAAAGGTGCCACGTGCGGACATGAGATGAAAGAGAAGAGCTGGTTGGACAGTGCTATTGCCCGCCGATCCGCGCCCGGTGGTCAGCGCTGAGCGGCGCAATGGCGGGGAAAGTAAAGCAGGCGCCCGTCCTCAGCTGAAATGCTGAGATGTAGGTACATAGTCCTACGAAGCAAGGCGTCGCCGCCAATCAGCTCTGTGACATCCGGTCAGCTGGTTGCGTCGGCCGTTGGGCGTTGATGCGGCTCACACGGAACCGGCTTATTATTTCACCTGTCTGTTTGCCAACTAGGTAAGTAGTTAGTCTAACTGGCCTCTTGCGCACGAGATGCCATCTAATTATAGCTTCTCCTCTCCCAACAGACAACTTATACGGCCGCATCGAATCATCGAGCAATATAACAACATTTCGTATCGACCCTTGCGATAATTACAAATGAGCCGATGTAGGGATGTAAGGCATGGCGATATATTTCTATGTATCTTTGTTTGTTGGATGGCTTGTTATCTGGTCTGTTCGTATACCGGCCGTGTCTCGTCACTTCATGAATCACGGGCATCTCACGTCATTCATCAGCCAACGGCAGAACACCGCGAAGTCCTTGATCTACCAACCCAACTAACTAATCTACCAACCAACCAACCAACCAACTACGCATAGCCAGCCACCACCACACTCTCTCGGCTGGCGCGGATGAGCTGAGACAACGTAGGTATGACAACCTTGTCTAGTTATTCGTGCCTATTCGAAAAATTTGGACCGGAAGGTATAGTATTCACATTCGCTTAGCCCTACGAAAACGAAAGTGGCGGTGTTCAATTTACGAGAAGGAGATGTAATGTGACTATGTGTAACGTTGTATAGTATTAGGCCTGAGCAGACTCAGACAACGAGACTGCGCTGCGCTGCGCTACGCTGGGTAAAACATGTGTCATCTAAATTCGTACGACCAATCACCTCCCCATGCGATATGAAAAGAAAAAAATCTCTGCCAAACGGATCTCGCGACCGTCTAGAAGACGAATCGGAGAATTTACGGCGCCACAGGACCATGCGTACCTGGCTTCCCCAACCTAGGACTCAATACGTTTCTCGAGATACACGTAAACCGGCGCGTATTCTTCATGCTTCAACCATTCAATCTTGTCAATCTCGGCCTGGATTTTCCTCACTGAGTGAGTGTCGTTGCATGCTATCAAGATGGAATCCGTCAGGGTTACTTCGTCTTCCCCAGGCTGGGCCCGTCCCGCCAGGCGGAGTTTGAGCCTCTTGCTTGGCTCCGGGTCGGATGGTCTTCTCCCGTGTTGAAGTCTCCGTATCTTCGAATCAGATAGTTTGTAGAAAACGCCCTCGATGTCGCCCTTGAGTCTTTCTTTGGTGCTGCTGGCCCGATGAAATAGGTCTGCGTCGGATGTTTTCCTGTGCACGTCCGACCAGTAGAGGGTTTCGTCGTTTTCGGCGCGCACGATGTCATCATGATCGAGCTTGAAAGTCAGCCTGGGAGGTTGGTGCTCGTCGTTCGACACTATTGTTAGGCTATCGCTCGAGCTTGGTGATGAGTGTGAGCTTGCCATATTTCTAAACAGGTGTGTGAATCACGGAGAGGATATGTCGATAGGTTCAAGCGATTGCCTTTTGGATGTTCGGAATTCAATCAGTGATGTTTTCGTAGCACGTGTTGGCTAATTCAATTTTTAGAGTTCGATGATTAGATACATTTCTCTACATTAGGGGCTTCTCCAGATTATATATTGCTCAAAGAGCAAACGAACTCCTATTGATGAGATGTTCTGGCATTTTCTCAACTTTTTCGTGGTCGTTCTATCTTCGATGCTTCCTCAATATCGAATATCGTGAACTGGTCTAGAAGGAAGAAGGAAGCTATACACACTGCGAAGGTTCTTTCGATGAAGCACGTGACGGATGCGACAACTCAGTTACCAGGATGATCTTCAGAAACAATCGACCGCTATGACTGATCAGTCTAGTCGTTCTATACCGCCTTATGAAGTGGCATTCTGTGCTTGTATAGTTGGAACTGGTAGAACAAAGGCCAAGAGGAGCAGAGAAGTCCATGCGCAATGAGTGAAATGTTGCAAGAGACTCTATAAGACCCGGTGAGACTCCGCGGCCTTCCATATTGTTTCTTCACGACCGCGCCTTCCACATTTTCTAGTACCTAGATTCCTCCCATTCTTGTTTAGAACGCTGTCTCAAACACTCTAGGCTTAGCAATGGCTCAGACACGATCCAGGCTAGAATCTTCCGATCGGCAGGAACAGCTTAAATTTCTTCAATGTATCTGGCCTGGACTCAAGGATGGTGATTTCGACAGTGCAGACTACAAGCGATTCTTCCACTTCGTGGACAAACACTTGAATACCAAATCTGACGAGTACGGTGAAGGATACTTCGATGACACGAAAGATGATATGGGCGGATACATCCGGCGCCTTCGGGAGCAACCGGCGCTCACGAAGATCGAGTTGGTCATCCGGGCTGGGCCCCGAGTTTTTGAGGATGTTTTGTCTCGAACATTCGAAATGGCCGCCAGTTTCTTAGTCGGGACCATAGTAGACAGCGACGATAAGGATCACGGCATCGATTGGGGCAACTCTAAGACTCTCGGCGATGCTCTCTGGGTTAAGTTCGGTCCAAATCCTATCCCTGGCAAGGCTGGCGATGTGCACAACGACTGGATACCTCCGACATTGACGCTGCAGCATCTATGCAGTCGATATAAATACGAGATACACTGGACCGACGACCTTACGGAGCATCTAGTTGTTGATAGATTAAAGCGTCGGATCACGGTTTACGAGCACTTAATCTGTCTCTGGAACAATTTTCGTTACTCTTCGTCGCCTCTCCCGGAGCCCATTATCAAGGAGGCCATCGATACACTGATTATACTCTTCCCTCCTAACGAGAAGAAAACGAAGGATCTCCTCGACAGTTGGCAGATAAATTTCTACAGGCTTGGCACATGCAAGTACAGGAATCTACGGAGGCTTTCCGAATACGTCTATTGGCGCGACAGAATGACCGAGCTGAAATACATCACAGATGGGCGGCCGAGGCGCATTTGTCAGCTCGCTTGGCCTAAGGATGGGCAAAACTTTGTCGAGTTTTTGACCTTTTGGATGACGGTTGTTATCGCCATCTCTACTATCGTTCTAGGACTGGTCTTCGGCATCCTCATGACAGTGCTTGCGTTGAGGGAAGAACGTCTCAATAGCCAGCAGAAGGATATTGCCGTTGGCATAGCGTGTTCAATCCCTGCAATGGCGAATGCGCTGCCGAAATACTGTCACCGAACCTGAGGATGCTGGGAGGTACTCTTGGAAGGAGGAAACTTGGCGATCGAGGACACGGCGAGGGGAGGTATCGGATGCACTAGGGAATAACATTAGATTGAATTGCCCTTTAGTGTGAAGTATCTATTCTGACCAGTAAGCTGCGAGGTAGTCATAGAATTTATTCATAGGGATTGTAGTTTATTAACGGGGTTATAATCAAATTACATGTAGGATTGGTATAACTGCTATGTGTACACCTTGAAGTGATAGGAAAGGAGGGTTAGTTTGGTGCTATATGTGACATATACGAACATACAGGCAGGCACGGAGGCAGAAGATGACAACAAAGAAGAAAAAAGAAGTTGAAGTAACACAGGTGGGATTCAAACCTAGCTTCTATAATAAGTAAAAAAAAGAATCGAGGGCTCAAGGCTCGCTTCGACCGGAAAACCCTCGCTGCCTATGGCCCTGCCTCTGACACGAGTGTTATTCCTTCCACTACTTTACCAGCTGCGCCACTTCGAAGTGGGAGGGGAACGTGTTGGAAGATTGCCTCGTCCTGATGACCTATATCCCTGGTACTTGGGGGTACTTGGATACCTATCTGTATAAGGGCAGGCAACATGCATCTTATGGCACAGTCATGGAGTAGAGAGGTGAAGGGGCGAGATCCTGTATCTAAATTCACTACACTGTATTTCAGGGGTATGTACGCTACGAACAGACCAAAGCACCTAACCTATGACACGAACGGCCAAACAACGCCGGCTTCCCACGCTGAACTCTTCTCATACCTCTTGATATGCTTCCATGATGGCGGTTTATATGCTAAAACAATGATGATAATACTCCAACATATTCTGTCGATCCCATAACATCTTCCAATATTACCAATGAGGCGGTGGCCGACTAGAATTCAATATCTCCCCAACCACTGCCAGAGTAATCCGTCGACGCCGCGGCGACATCGGTAGTCGAAGTGATATCGATAGTCTCGTCCACAGTAAACGTCGTTGCGCCGGTATCCGTGTACACAGTCTGGTTGACATCGACATCAACAATCACGTTCGTCGTGACGTCCGTGCCCACGTAAGATGTAGTATCGACGTAGCCCGTATTGCCGTACGTCGGATTTACAACAGCAGCTGTGGAGTTATCAATGTAGACAGTGGTGTTTACGACGTCGGTATTGTCGATGTAGGTGTTGTTATTGGAGTAGTTCGAGTTATCTATATAGGTCGTGTCGGCTGCCGCGTAACTATTATCCGTATACGTTGCGGATTCGTGACCCGTATAGCTACCATGATTCTCAGCACCATGTGATTCAGTGTGTGCTGTGTGCTCCGGCTGAGCATGTCCCTGTGCGCTACCCTGTGCGTGTTGTGCCTGGGGATGATCGGGACGAAGAGCAGAGCTCATAACGGCGGCAGCGGCATTTACCACGTTGGCGTCAATGTTTACTTGCACTTTTGCTTCGCTGCTAGGAGGCTCTGCACCAACTGCCCCAGGTGGGGGTGGCGGCGGAGGAGGAATAGTGCCGACCATAGCCGGCCGCACCATTGGATATTGCTGTGGCGGAGTAAAACCAACCTGTACCTGGCCTTGAGCATTGAAATTTACGCCCACTCCAGCGGCTGGTGGAGAGCTTTGAACGGCGGGAGGTCGGACTTGTGCTTGAACCCCGACTTGCTGGTATACCGCTTGAGCTTGAGCTTGGCCAGGCTGGGGGTATACAGGTTGAGGGCGACCAGGTTGGGGATGAGCAGGCTGAAGTTGAGCAGAGTGAGGATGTCCAGGCTGAGGAGGTCCGGGCAAAGGGTATCCAGGCCGAGGGCGTCCATGCTGAGGGTGTCCTGTCAGTGGAGGACCAGCTTGAGGTTGTCCAGTTTGGTATTGCCCAGGTTGGTGTTGTCCAGGCTGAGCATGTACCGGCTGAGGATGCCCGGGTTGAGGATGACTAGGTTGTGGGTGCCCAACTTGGGGCTGTCCCTGTTGAGGTTGCCCATGTTGAGGTTGTACAGGTTGCGGCTGTCCAATTTGAGGATGACTAGGCTGAGGGTGACCAGGCTGAACACCTGGCTGGGGATAACCTGGCTGTTGTGGCCTTGGTTGAAACTGGCCTTGAGGACTGTTTGGCTGTTGTAGCGGCAGTGGTTTACCTGGCTGGTATTGGGAAACGACGCCTGGGATACCATGAGCTTGTGCAGGCGCTGTCTGAGCGTGAGCCAGCGGTGGACGGTTCGCACTCGCGGCGAGGCTGGCTCCAAGGTGAGCACCGGCAGCACCACTAATTCCCATGGACTCAGCCACTTGAAAATCAAGAGTTAGCAACTTCCCCTTTAACTAAATATACACACACAAGTTCCACGAGTACGTAAAACCACCCGAATAGGGGAGCCTCTCCCACGAGGGAAAGTGATAGGAAATGAAAGCTCACCGAAGGCGCCACCGAATCCAGCGGCGGTCTGTTTAATAGCGGGGTTCTTCCACATCTTCTTACCCCATTTCTTGAAATCACTGAAGGCGGCGGAAGCTTGCGCGGAGGTGGACGGCTTCCCTTGAGTCGGGGAGGTGACCCCCGGGCTTTGCACAGGCTGTTGTCCCTGCGCCGCTACCGGTGGCGGCGCAAACTGATATTGTTGCCCGACCATCGGCGAGCTCCCTGCCGAGCCCGGGTGTGCCATCTGGGGATTATAAGGCTGGGCCGGGGCTACTGGGGTTGGTTGGAATATTGTCTGCTGCGGCTGCGGCTGATTGGTCATTGGCTGCTGTCCTACAGCTTGGACTTGGCTAGGATGGGGTGAGGGGGTCTGCTGCTGAGGAGGCTTCATCTGTCCCGGGGGTGAAGGTCCATATGCTACGTTTCCTTGAGGTGAGTATGGCATTGGATTCGTCTGGAATTGCATTCCTTGATGTTGGGGCAGGCTTCCCAGCGCTGCTTGCATCGGCTGTTGCCCAACTGGAGCTTGCTGTGTATTGACCGGAGGCTTTGCATAGTTGTTGGGCATTGGTTGCTGCGTGGACTGTGGAAGAGAGGCGGATCCAACTTGCGAGGGGAGAGGAGTTACCTGACCAGGGAGCATTGGATATGGCTTCACCGGTGGATTTGGTGGTGGGGGTGGTATTGATTGGGAATTAACAGGAGGCTTCATTTGTCCTCCCTGTTGAGTGAAAGCTTGATTTGGCACTGACGGTGGTCTACCCGGTGCAGCAGCAGCCTGGCTGGTATTAACATTAGTTCCGTTATTAGGACCTGTGAGAGGATTCATGGTGGCGAATGCGTTTGACGGAGTAGAAGCTTGTGAAATATGAAGAGACGCTATTGACTGAGCTGGAGACGATACCTGGCTCTGTAGGGGGGAGACGGGTTGCGTCGTAGGAGAAGATTGTTGATGCGGCGGCGACGAGGGTAATGGTGGTGGTGGCGGGATTTGTGCTCCAGTCTGGCCGAACACCTGGTGTCCCACAGGTGACTGAACAGTAGATTGCTGGCCTGACGGCTTGACCATACCGGCCTGTTGGAAATTTTGGTTCTGAGCAACAACCTGGGGATGCCCAAATGTAGACGGTGGCCGGGCTACCGAGTGAGGAGGGGCATTGCTCTGTCCATATTGTTGATGGAACGCCTGCTGTGCAGCAGGTCCTATAGCAGGATTTTGAGGAGGCCGGTTTACAGCTGAGGCAGGCATGCTAGTTTGTATTTGTTGAGGAGTATTGTTCATGTATTGAGGGAAATTGCCATGAGCTACAGGTTGTTGAAGCTGGTTGCTATGTGTTATATTGCTTGCTTGAGAGGGTGGAATGGTGCCGGGTATCTGTGTGAGAGATGGGTTCGAGGTATGCCCTGGGGGTCTCACTGGTCCTGAAGGCATTGGCATCTTGCCTGGAATTCCAGGCTGGGATGGATGTGGTGGTGAAGCATTTGGATTTTGCATTACTGGGGGTGGTGGATAGTGAGTTGCCTGTGTATTCGGCGGCCTACTTTGTGTAGTTGCAATTCCGGCATTGCTTGGCGGCGAGATCATAGTGCTCTGCACCATAGGTGTCGCCCCGACCGGAGCAGGCTTGATGACGTTGGTAGCAGTAGGAAATACCTGTCCAGGTACGTGAGAAACTGCACCAGATTGTTGCATACCTACGACAGGCGGTGGGGATTGTGCATTTATTAGCTGTGGCCTTATGCTACCATCAACGTCTGGCCGGCCGCCTGCTCCTCCACTCATCGGCGGAGGACTTGGCTTATTGCCATCTACCGAGGCCGTCTGCGTCGGAGGGCGAGAGGGTTGCGAACTTGGTTCGGGAGTCCCTTGAGGTGTGAGACTGTCAATAACAGAAATCACTTCAGATATCTGGTCAGACGGAGGTGGAGTCAAGACCGGCTTGCCCGAATTAAAGCTCGAGTCTTGGGCTTCAGAGGCAATCGACGACACCCCAGAACTCTTTGAAGAATGCCGTTTGATAAAATTCAATGGCGCAACTACGGGGATCGGTTCATTGGTATCGATAGATGACTGTAGGTTTGTGGAGCTAGAATTAGAGGCGTGAGGCGCAAGAGCAGGATTCGGAACCTCTTCCGCAGATTGAGTGGTGCCATTATTTGAGGGTTTTGATAGATTCGCTATATTGGGTATCTCATGAAATAATAAAAATCCTGGGGAACCGTTCGCCTTTGGGGGGGACGGGCTTGCAGACGCTAAGTGATCCGGCAAGGTATTGACTCTTATAATACCCGGTTGACCGCTGTGACTAGATGAGGCCACCTGCTCAGAAGGACGGTGTGATATCACGGTCTGTTGCGTATATTGTACAGAAAAACGTTGCGGTCGAGTTTCGGGATTTCCCTCACTTCCTTGAATGCTACTATTAGGCTGACTGTTGCCTGGTCTTAACACAGATGGAGTATGTGATAAACCTTGGCTCATAATGGGATTTGAGATGCTATCATGTCTCGCCTTTGTTCCAGGTATTAATGGGTGATTAGCAGTTGCAGATGGGACCGGTGTATTTGTCTGATAATGAACCGGCTGGAGAGCTGTTGGGACAGACGAGGCATCGGGGTTCGGGTTCGAAGATTCGACAGGTATAGGATTGTTAGGTGCTGATGGTGGTGCTAAAGCATCAGGGACGTCTCCCGACATTGGCGAGTCAGCATTTCCGGAGTCCTTCCCGCCGATGTTTCCTAATTCACTATCCTGGTTTTGAAGGACAGATGTTTGTGGTAAGGGCCCGGGAGCATTGTTTTGTGCTGGGCGTTGTTGCTCAACGGCGCCTTGGGCTGGCGTCCACGGCTGATAGTTGTTCTGTCCTAGGTCGGCGGGTTTCGCACTCGATGAAACCGGCTTCCTCTTGATCGAACTACTGCGGGACGAGACACTATTTACACGGTTCATGTCAGGTTTCAACGGCGGGTAGGCGAAAGAAGCAGACACTAGCGGGTATGAATCCACTGGTTGCATTACAGGCTGCGTGGGGTTTGGTTCTGGAGCCTTTCCCGAGGGTGTTCGATTTGTAGGGAGTTCGGCTGGCTCCTGTGATACCTTCGTCTGAATCGGCGGTGGCGTGAAGGTGGTAGTTGCATCGAGTTCAACAGGCGCAAGTTCCTCTGCACACTTGAGGGTCTCTTGTGTGGCGAGTTCGGCGACGAATCCGACGGGCGACCACGTCTGTTGGCGGCCTTCAGGGAGCTCAACAGCAGGTGGTCGGGCCTTTGAGGTCTCTCCAGCATCTTCGTTCCCGACGGGGCTAATGTTGTTGTTTCCCGGGAAATACATGAAACTACTTGGGTCAAAGTAACCGGTAGCGCTCATACCATCTTCCTCCTCAATAGCTTGGATCTTTTTCTTCTCCCTTTTGCTCCCGCTTGTTTTAGTGCTGTTCGTCGTATCATCCTCCGACCCGGAAATGCTTCGTCGTTTGGTCTGCTGCTGCTCGATGGCCAGGCTCTCTTCCGGGGTGAGCTGAAAAGGCCCGGTACCGGCATCGACTAAGAACTCTGCGTACTCATCGCCAGGCTGTGGGAAATGGTATTGCACGCTTCCCGTCGCCGTGTATCGGTAAAACCACCGTGTACCGTCGTAGTCAGATTCCCACCCATCCGGAAGACCCGTCATTGTGACCATTACTATCACCGCTCGTTCAAAGCAGATATCGGGGAGATGTAGGTAGACGTCTGCAAAACGGTTCGAGGCCGCCGTGGGGATATGCGTCTGATAAATCCGTTTCCTTCAGTGTGGGAGGGCGGTTGATGTTATATTGATCTTGTCAACATAGCATTGCGTACCAGTTATAGTCCAGTACCAACCAAATGATTCCAGTTGAATATAGGTGTACCAACCATCCGAAGGCGCTCTTGCGAGTATCCTAGATCTCCTATGGCGAATATGAAGTGAGCCTTGACACAAGATAACCACGAGAGACGTCTAAGTCACAGCGAGATGCGAACGTTTGACGTCAAAATACAGATATTAGGCAGTGTACGCATTTGTAAGTAGGAGGTAGGTAAGTGGCGGAAACGACAGAGCCCCCAAGGTTTCTAGACGACAAGCGGAATCACGTACGGCAGAACCGTCGAGGCCCAGACTCCAGGCCCCTCCGCAACCGATGACAGGGAGAAGCCATATCAGGCGAAAAGAGCATCAGCTGTAGCGCCAATCATGTCGCCCCCGACGTGCGCCATCTCGTGCCAGACGCCCCAGATGGGTCGCACATGTAGGGGCTATTGGCCTGGTAGCGGGCTTTACACCATACTAGCTTGCAGGAGCTGAACTTCAGAAGACCCATCATCTCTCTCGTTTACACCACAAATGCCGGCCGGACACGGAGCAAGATGCTTCATTCGGGCTAGAATGCATGGCTAGATAGGTTTGCAAATGCAGCATGCCGTACCAATCAACAATTTAAACAATGATCATGAAGTAGAAAAACTAAGACCGGAGCATGTTGTAGGACGAGGTTGAGTTCAGTACGAAATCAAACGAAGAACAACCAAACGCAATTCAGTGGGAACGAGCACAGGTCCCTTATTTAATACCCATGTTTTCAGCTCAAGGCGCTAATTACATGTGCTGTGCACAGGTGGATCAGCATGTGTTGCAACGGCTTATGTGCTGTAGCTGTAGCAGGGCTGGTATGCTAATTATAGCCCTGGTCTTTAGGAGGCCGGGCAGCACATGGGTATTAAGCCTACAATAACCCTATCCTTCATGCGGAAAAGAGATTTCGCCTCGAACTCCTCTATTTACCACATTACAAAGCATTCAAGATTGAAATACGGTTACATCGTTCGTTGACCTTAGATATACTACCGAAAGGGGAAATTCTAAGCTATGCCCCAGCACCACAGCAGAGAGATTTACTACGTGGGCAGATGAATATTCGATTTGTACTATAACAGTCGCCTCAGAACATACACTAACTATCTCAATGTGCTAGTCTTCGAAGTCGGCTGATCCTCGCCACCGTAGTGTACAGCATCGCCACCAAGATCTTTGATAGCCTGACGGCTCTCCTCCTTCGACTTCTCGCTCGTATCTATTAGAGCTCCGTATCAGCCGCGATGTCCTTCTTTCATTCCTCTCCCATAAGATTTATCACTCACTTGGGTTCGATAAGTTCGCTTTGTGCCCTTGCACTTTATGCGAGATATCCTCCCTGCCCTGGGTAATGTTTTGCATGTCTTGAGACATAGCTGACTTTGCGCCTGCGGAGTCCATGGCGTAAAACTTGGTGCAGAAGCTGATGTGGGTTGGTGTATTGCTTGCAAGATGAATAATGCGGTGGTCACGAGAAACTCGGTTTGATGAAGTGAGTTGCTTTGAGATGAGTTAAACTCCTTCGAAATCCAAAAAGGATTGCTTCTGCAAGTCCTTATAATACTTTTTACTGTCCCCCATCAGTTGTACATCCTCTATTGTCATGACGCTGCATCCACCAAATCTACGCCAATCATTCAACCAGATCTCGATTTCGATGTATTTTGATGTCATGCCCATAATGCATCATGCGCCAACCACCACCACCGGCGCTCAGTCATGTTGTCATTTGAGAATCCCAGTAATGTGCAACTCCGAAATACGTCATAAGTCCGCTCCCCAGAGCCCCTCCATTAGTGTGAGTGTATCCCGTAGCACCAACCTATCAAAATAATAGCAAATGAAAGCGTCATTGCATCGTAAAGACTTGTTTGATCTCAACGTACGGTTGCCGAGGAGGTTACAGCGCGCTGCTGTTGTATCAGACTAGACAGAAGATAAAGGTTAAATGGCAAGAAAGAAAAGAAAGGGAAAAAAAAACATACAACACCAGGGATTCGCTGGTCGTCACCGACCCAACTACTGATCTGGCGGTATCTGGCTTAGCTAAGGGGGAGCAGACGGGACCCCGCGTTTTCCAGATCCTATGGTCGTATGTACAAGGTCTCTATTCAAATTGAACTTATATCATAGTCTCTAGCCATGAAGACTCACATGATAATCGTTGCGCCACTGAACTTTTCGCTTGGCTTATGTCTCGCCGCCGGAGCAGGCAGCACTATGAGATGACGCCGAAGAGAGCCGGCTCGCTCCCGTCCGGAACAAATCCAAGAAAGAAGCAGATCAGAGTTTAAGGTATAGAAAATATGGAGGAGCTTCAGTCATACCGTAATGAGCAGCAACCTGGATCTTCGTCATGGGGGTTAAAGGAAATAAAGATACCAATATGTCCACCATCACAAACATGTAGGTAACTAAGTAGGTATTGAGGTAGATAAACACACAGAGACATGATTATCATACCAGTCTACAGTATAAAGAGCCTAAGCTGATGTGATTCAGAGTTATGAAGTCACAAATTCAAGGTGTTGCTTGTTCTCCTAGTTTCAGAACAATTGACGACGGCGAGACATCCCAAGCTTACAAAAGGAAACTATACAAGTAAGCCTGCCTTTGATGTTACGTGTATAGATGCCACAAATTTCAAAGATAGCATATTTTCAGTCTACTCTTGAGAGATTTTTGAAGACTAAACGGCTTCACAGGTTGCAGAGACCTTGGGTAGTTCTTTCACCCCCTAAATTTTGAGCATCCTATAGTTACCCTATCATTTTACCACAATTTCTCATGTTATGATGGGTGATAGGGATCACAGACCCATAAGGGTGTTTGTATGACTATGGCTGTCATATGAGGGGAGGCTTCCTCCCTAACCACTTGGGAAGGGCTCAGGAATTAATGATACTGAGCCCTATCCCTTATGCTACTCCTTATACTACTACCTACCCACCGCCGTACAATTGCCCAACAGCAACATGTCTTCGTTCCAGCCAACTTCCTAACAGTGTGTCAAAGAAGAGAAGATGTATATAGACAAAGCGCGAGGGTGTTTCAAAACCCTTCGCACAACAACAGCAATCAAAACCCATGCCAGCATTTGGCCATTCTGTCACGGAACAGAACTGCAACATTAAACCACGGTACTACTTCCAAAAGAAGAACGACATATTCGATGAAACTGAGTCATTCGCCTGTGGGGTGGCGTCCTCTTCTCGAACGCCGCACAAGGGTCAGTGCCATACCGAACATAAACCTCCCCAGCCAATTCCGTACGGATCCTCAAGTACACGGCATGAGCTTGCGCCCGAAAGCTGCCGAAGGCCCAGAACACTCTGTTCCTCTTCTCACCAATAGACGTATAGGTGATCGAGTCCGTGATATACCGGATGCCCCAGCTCTCAGCAAGCAACTCAAGGCTTTCCGGGTTCACCAGGCCCGAGTCGCCCTCGATGACGATAACGCGCGAGCGCCCGTCCCGAGGCATTGGAGCAGTCAAGATCCGGTTACGCCGGATGACAGCCTCGTGCTCCCCGAACCGCAGCGTCTTCGCCATGAAGGCGTTACCGGCCTTGACGCTGAAGAAGGTGATCGAGGCGGCTGCGGTCCGGACCCTCTGCCGCTTGTCGTCTACGCCCTCGGGGGGCTGCGGTTTAACCAGGTTTATGGCGAAGACGGACCCGACACCACGGATACCGCCGAGGAGTTCTGTCGCTGTGATGTCTGGCGGTAGCCCCGTGACCCAGAACCGAACGTTCTCGGACTCGTCGATTGGAGCCGGCTTGTTGAGGGTCAGGGTCGGGTTTCCTTGGTAGCCTGAGCCTGCTCTGATGGTTCTGACTTTGGGACTTTGCATCCGTTCGCGGGCGTATGGTCTTATGGGCCGCTGGATGATGGTCGTGTTCGGGTTGATCACTGGGGGATAGCCTGTGAGATACGAGAGAGCCGGCGAACCTTGGCTTCCCTTTCTGTGATGCACATTGGTAGCCGGTGGTGTAGCGATGGAGAAGATGCTATCGTACTGATCGGGGAGTGTGATATCGGTCATGACAGTCTCGGGAGTGTCCCACAATTTTGGGGTAGGCTCTTCAACGAAGGGGACTAGGGGGAGACCCATGGTATTCGCATTGGCATCATAGGTCATGTTACTTTGGGTAGGCGATACAGGTGTTCTCTTGAGTGTTCTCTTGTGCGCAGCCAACATTTCGTTCCAGTCGGGAGCCCAGATTCCAGGGTTCACTAGCATATCGCTCGAGCCGACGAATTTTGCCCAGGGATCTTGTCACGGTTAGTTCTGTTAGGGGAACATCAGATGGTAGATCTCCTACCATCACGGGTTTTATAGCCAAAGTCAATAGCCTTTCGGCCTTCCGAAATCTCTTGGTCGGTCATAGTGAACTTCGGTAACTAAGGCAGTTTATTAGCTCTAACCTCTTAGCTTGAGACACTCGGGTACACGGAGTTATTGTAGACTTTGTCGTGGACTCGAATCTTCGAGGGGATATTATAGGGACCGGGTGTGTCATGGCCTGGTGTTGGGCGAGAAAAGATGTATCGCTTACGTAGACCAACTGTCTATCAGAGGAGCCCATTTGGGTAGTTCTTAGAGGAGTAAACCAAAGGTTCTTTCGTGCACCGGATTCAAACATGTTTATCAAGGGCAGAGCTAGAAAACAGCAAGGTGTAACTAGTCCACAACTAGGTCCTTGAAGATATGGGGACTTCAATACACCACTTGTGTTGTGTCAAAGAGGTTGGATCGGGAGGGCGATAGAAAGTAATAGGACTGCACCACTTGGTGTTGGTTATCAAGTGTATAGTACTAGACAAGTGTTGTTCGAAGTGGAAACAAGAAGTGTGATGGAGTAGGATACACTGGTTGTATTGACGGGAGGAGAAAGAGTTGGGAAAGGCAAGGTGAGATGCGAAATAAATAGGTAGTCCAGGAAGTGCAAGAGTCGATTTCTTGATGCTTTGGCAGTGGTGTGTTTTGTGGTTTCCGTATAAACTTATTGTTATGCTGGACATGTTTGCTCACTATTGAACGCCGCCATTCACTATTGTCGTTTACTATAGCAGCACCTAACGGGCCTAAAGCACTGGAACACCTTACAACCATTGCTGTAATCACGTACGGGGAGAGATAATAGAGGTAGGCGTTACCTTCTATCATCAATGAACAATTGAGTAATAATTGTGGGTTCATTGTAAGTGTATCTACCAACAACTAGGTTAAACAACTTGGCCAACTTGATTTCAATGTTTTAGTGCCTACAGTCAGGCCTAGGGTCCTATGACTAAATGATATAGCCCAGTTTATTATAAAACAGACATCGCATCGCAAGTTCATACCTACTAGCATAATTAGAGTGCTCTAAGAAAAATACACAAAACGAAAAGTAGAGTTGTCATGACTATAGGCAAACGCGTAGTTTGCCTCGTAGATAACACAATAGTAAGGAAAGAATCCTAAACCTTAAGGTGTTGCCATATCCACCCCTATGATACTTTTCTATAAATTTTCATCATGCACTAAACTTGTCTAGCCTCTATCCTATATCAAGTGGGATTTGAGGGTCTCGTGACTTCTAACAACAGCAATAACAACAACTATTGCCAGGAGGTTTTTAGTTACACAAACTCCTACACACAATCTAAAGACCAAACCATATGAAAATATGAAAATCTACCCCGAGTTAGTGTGGGGTTCTCTACTAATTCTGGGTAGTGATGTGGTTATTGAGCGAATGCGGATAAATCGGTCACAAGCCTAAGTCCATATTCTCAACGTAATAGCTAGACTACAACAATATTTTATGACCCGATGACCTTGTTCTCATATTTGAAATATAGTTACGCACGCTAGAAGCATGACCGCGAGTACCTACCGCCGTCCACACTATAGCAAGATGCTCATTATCTACTCTTGCTGAATGCTGCAGTACAAAGTGCTTTCTATGGGGAGTCCGACAGCCCGGTCGTTCCCGACTAATATAGCGACTGCGGATCTCGCGTCATAAATGTCAATGTCGGCTTCGTCCTCCCAGCGAACTCCTCCCCGGAATCAAACCGCATCTTCTCAATTTCTGCACGAAAACCATGTTTCTCGTATAGACTTCTTCCCACTGGCGTGCTCTCAATAACGGCCCTTATGCCAAGCGCATCCGCAAATTTAGTACCCCATCTAACGAGGCTTGAGCCTGCACCTTGGCGCTGATCGGCCGGGTGGATAGCTAGAAGCTCGAGAACTAACACGCAAGTTTCAATAAGCTGTATAAATCCAGCTAGCTGGTTAGAGACCAGATTTGTCTACTTACCCCAGACGCCCTTCTCACCAGAGTCTCTAACGGCTTGTGTCCGCGGCTTTACGTAGTCTTCCCAGAGACTAGCAATGAATTTACGATCGCGCATATCTGGCCAGATCTCTTCCACGTTTTCTGCGTCTTCAATCTTCTGGGGTGGGATGTTTCTCATGTGCGTCCAAATGGCCAGGCCCATAATATGCTCCATCTTGGTCTCGTTCTCGACAGAATATGTAACCGCTTTTAGCATGAACGTCTCGCCCTTGGGCGCTTCGCGCCGCCATGATTTTAGGCGATTGGAGCCTTGTACTTGGCCGGACAAACTATCGTGGTTCGGGAAGTAGATATCCACGAATGGTGCGTTGTGCCCAAAGCTCTCGGAGAGGATCCTGAAACATGTCGGTATGTCTTCTTCGGCAATCAAGTTAATAGATACATCTGGTTTGCTAGCTGTACTCATGATTGCGTTGTCCGTTGCTATTCTTTGGATGGGTAGGAGGTTTAGGTAGGTAAGATGTGAGATACGTAGGAGAGCTTAAAAGCGGGGAGCAGCCAAATACCTAATAGACAACTTGCTTGTCATCGTTTTTAACGTAAGCAAGGATGATTGGAGTAGAATCGAAACATGGCTACGTAGTAGGTAGACCTCTTGCTGAACATCATTATACGAAACATTGTATATTATATTGTATCAGTCATAATTGTCATGGTGAAGTTTACAGTTGACTGGCGACAATTGGATATTGACTTACTTGACTTAGTACTCTCTCCTAACCTAGAAGTAACTTGATATTATAAGGGGTAGGTAGGTAGGTAGGTACCTGAAGAGAGCTAACTGGAATCGATGCAGGGTACCTATCTGTGGTGAATGCCCCTGCTGTGTACATACATACGGCACCAAAAATACATCGATCGATACGGTACTGCTGGCGATAAACCGGGGTCTGTATATGGCGTCTGAGTGGCTGCAAGATAATGGAGTATGACGTCGGTGGTGGGGCACATGGGAGCTTTGGAATTGACATGTAGATATGAAACAGGGATCCAAAGGGCTCCCCGATCCCGTAACCCGGATTGACGAGAGAAAAAAAAAGTGTACGACTAGATAAGGATATATTTTTAATACGCTGGCCCTTGTATCGTGGGTAGGTACAGCATATTTGCTATGTCTTGCTCTATGCAATTTGTACGTCGCGGGGTTTGAGTTGTATTAATAGATTTTTTTTAAGTCAGGGTGCAATACAACTGAAGCACGTCAATGACAGTGCATAACTTTAGGGTAGACTGCTACTGTAAGACGAACTTTCGTATGAAGTTTTAGTATAAGCCAAGTAGGTATACGCGTCTGTTAGCAGCTTCAAGCCATTCTGTGTGGAGCGCGGAGGCTCGGGGCCTCTGCTCGGGGACAGCGAAAACCAGGTCAGTTTAACTTCTAAGCCGGCCAACATTCTAAATTGTCTAGTTACTGGAGGATTGGCGGATAGACGATCTCATTAGTGCGTGGGACTTAACACTATCGGGCAAGATGCATATGGAGTATACGCCACAGTCATGTCAAGCGGGAGCATTGTCAACTATTCGACGGATGTTCCCTTTGAATGATTCGTGGCAGAAGCGAGATGGCTTTGGTGCTGTATGAGATACAGTACTGAGAAGTAGCTACGTTGATCTTGGGGCTTTCTAGCTTGGGTACTACATCACACTGCAGCAATATTGTGTCCTACCTACTCACTACACAATCGAGGGTGCTCTCAGGCGAACTGAGGAAGGCGTGCTATTTCCCATTTCACCCCTGCCCTGAAGTTGTGAGACGTCCGAGTGAAAAATGAATTATGATACCGTAAGAATATTTTCGGCATTGGCACTGTAGCGGAACTGATTCATGTGAAATCTGTTCCGCGGCAGCCAAGCAGGCCAAGCCAGCCAAGCCAGCCACCACGACGGGACTGACACTTGTGGCGTCGATGCCCTTGCATTTTCCGGGATCGCTAGATATTAGCGTGGGGTGCTCTTTCTTCTAAATAGCAATGATCCGACCTCAGGGCGGTGCTTGTAGTCGCTTTGTTAATCCACACTTTATCTTGTACATATGTACACGCGTAAAATCCTTATAGCTATTGGAATGATACAAAGGGAAGGGGTCGTAAACATGCAGCCTTTCGGACCGGGAACTGGACTGGGTCTCTTGGTTGTTTACGATCTCGGAACGGACTGATCAGATCGATAGGCTCCAGGTACCTACAGCATTGACACTGGGATTACAAGATCCAGTCAGAATCCGGTGCTGTTTTTAACAATGAGTAGGTAGTACATGGTGGGATCTTGCTCTTATCATTGCGAAAGCTTAACGCCGTAATAAGCCAGCTACGTACTTTGCAGCTCCATGAATCAAGTTGTACTGTGTAAGAGTAAGTGATAAGTGATGCGATTCAACGTTGTACAAGGCCGACCCGCTCCATGCGCGTATGTACCTAAACGTACCCACGCACACCTGCCGCTCTGTTTCTTGGATGCACACAATGCTGATAGGTTAGGGAGGCACAGTAGAGGTAAGTAGACGTAGGTACAAGTGTAACGGGAAGCCGCCTCTAAATCGCCTAGATTAGGTACATGCAGCAGCAGTGCGTACAGTTCGGCTTTACTGCCCGTGGGTATTATGTGGGCCGCAGAATGAAGGAAGCGCGTCATGTTCGTTGTCTAGCTGCTTGAGCTAAATAGATGGTCCCCAGTTTAGGGGATGCAGCCGCCACTTTATACTCCAGACTCTCTCCATTTACCTGGCAGGGTCTCGACCAAATTGTTTTTCCAACTCACCCACTTTCGTTTACCCACATACTTGCTTGCTGTATTCTGATTCCCTCTCATAAGGAAACACTTCGCACCTTTCTCTTACTGCTGGATTTGGTCGGTTCCCGCTGGAGTGAGCAAACGGAGGCATCGTCGTCTGTTTGTCTTTTCGGCTTATACATGTGTGCATCTACATCCCTCGTATAATCATATCGACCCGACCCCTATGATTATATCGATCTAATACAAACAACGTCCCTTTAACTTTAAACCTTATAAACACTCGCTTCTATTTTTGACATCATCCCTGTTATCCCGTCTGCTGCTTGGGAGTACTTAATTCTGAACACTGCCCCAGCACCCGGGTTCGACCATCAACCCGGCACCAGTAAAGTGTTCCCGTTCGGCATCGATGCCGTCATTCAGCCAGCATGGCTAATATCCAAGTCCACCACGAACCCGACGAGAGGAGCTCACCCACGCTAACGCAGCCACCTACCGACCTCGATTATGGCGATGTGAGGAAAACCAGCGTCGAGGGACCTGTGCAATTGGGGGCTACTCACCAATTAGATGCCCACTACTTGTCGCCAACCGAATCGCGGGACGAGGCCACCCGTCTCGGTGACGACTTGGCATTGCTCCAGGTTGAGCGTGCTATCAGTAATGAACAGTCCGATATTCGTCGCTCTCACTCGAGAGCCCGCACATCCGATACCGCCAAGGTAGACGTCTTCAACCAACCTACCCAGACCCCTACTATCGGGATACCGCCTGAGGAACCAAATAGACTCGGGAAGGCATTTAAGCTGGTCAAGAATCTACCGCGCTTCATCAGATATTTCCTCTACTGTTTGCCCGTAACCGCCGTTCTCTTGGTCCCTGTTTTCCTGGGCATCTTCTTGGACCGTTCTTCGCAGGCTGTGATTGGCGGACCGGGAGGCGTTGAGCTCCTGTGGTTTGGGATATGGCTCGAAGTTGTCTGGTTGTCTTTGTGGGCTGCGAGAATTGTTACCTCGGCTATGCCTTACGTCCTAGGACTCGGTGCTAAGATCACCAGTGCCGGGAACTTTTCTAAATGGAGAGATATTGGTCGCCAACTCGAGCTGCCTCTCGCTTTATTCCTTTGGCTGCTCGCCATCCTTATCTCGTTTCTCCCCATTATGAACAATCACAAGGTACCAGCACGTGTTCCGGAAGAGGCTGATACCGCATATCCCGATATAAAATGGATTGATGTCGTTAATAAGATCATAATTGCCTTTTTCGTGCTGGCGGTCTTGAATTTCGTCGAAAAGGTCATCATTCAATGGATTGCCTCCTCTTTCCACATGCGAACTTATTCAAATCGCATTGAGGTAAACAAACAAAGCATTGCGTAAGTGACCCCGGTTTGTGATGCCGTGCATATCTCACAAGGATATAGGTATCTTGTCCATCTCTACGAGTATTCGAAAGACCGACTTGTCTCGGAAGAGGCAGTCATGGGATCTCATCCCGGTTCTGGAACGAAGACGCCTCTAGGATTTATTACGAATAACGCGAGAGGGGTTGCTACCAAAATCGGCGACATCACCAATCGCGTAGCCGGTGACTTTACCGGTCGTCAAGTCAGACTTAGCAATCATCCGCGTAAGGTGGTCTCTGAGCTGCTACGCAATTCAAATACGGCCCAAGTCTTGGCTCGCCGACTCTTCCGTACCTTTGCCCAGGATGGCAGCGATGTTCTCACGCCTGCGGATTTGAATAATGCATTCCCGACTCCCGAAGATGCCGAGGCCGCCTTTAGTGTCTTCGATCGGGACCTCAACGGTGATGTTTCCATGGAAGAACTAGAAGCCTTTGTCGACGAGGTTCATCGGGAAAAGAAGGCAATTGCTGCCTCCGTGAAAGACCTGGACTCGGTTATTAGGAAGCTAGATCGTGTTTTCTTCTTTATCGTCTTCATCATCGCTGTCATTGTTTTCATATCTGAGATCTCTGCATCCACGGCGGCTGCCCTGGCTTCGGCTGGTACGGCGGTTCTTGGCCTTGCCTGGGTTTTGCAAGCCACGGCTCAAGAATTCTTGCAATCTATTATATTTGTCTTTGTCAAGCATCCGTTCGATGTCGGAGACCGCGTCACGGTTTATGGTAATACCGGTTCGACATTGCAGGGCGATGACTATTACGTCACCGAAATCTCTCTCCTATATACAGAGTTTAAGAAGATGCAGGGTCACATCGTTCAGGCGCCGAATTCAGTATTGAACACTCTATTTATCCTGAATCATAGGCGCAGTGGCTCACTCGCAGATGTGTTTACGCTTCAAATCAAATACGGCACACCTTCGTCAGTCATCACCGAGCTCGAGGCCCGTATGACCGAGTACGTTTTAGCCAATAAGCGCGACTATACTAGCAAGATCATCACGGAGCTCGTCAGCTTCGAAGAGGCATGCAGCATGACGGTCAACTTTATTTGCTTCCACAAATCAAGCTTCCAAAACGAGCTACTGCGTCTAACCCGCCACAATAAGTTCGCCATCGAGATGATGAACCAAATGGTGGCGCTTGGTATCGAGCAGCCGCGCAAGCAATTCCAGGTCTCGGGCCGGGATTTCCCCATTTACCAGACCAACGTCGCACCCCCATCGTACCAGGACCAGAACCCAAAGCCATCTGTGGACCCTTCCTTGCTGACTGCAACACGTCGACGGGCCAACTCGCGCGCCACCGGCGAGGTCCTCGACGCCAATGACGTATTCCAAGATGTGTTCGCTAGCCGTAAGATAAATAGCAACAACATCCCTACGACGCAGCTCCCGATGCACAGTATCAATGAGGAACCCACATCTGACGAGGCCACCGGCGCCACCACTGGCATGAGCAATCTCGAGCGACCACCGACGAACAGCAGTGCTAGGGGTAGTAATAAAGGAATTTTCGGCCGCTCAATGGGTACGCTCCGTAGGACAGCTAACCGCCCGTCTGCGGACCGCTCTAGCGACCGAATAGATCGGGAGAAAGACATGGTGTAGTGGGGGCTAATTGATTCGTTGGTTTTGATAGAATGTTGATTGCATATTAGAGGGGGCTTTCTTTTTTTTAACGAGTGGGCGTGTTGCGCAGCAGCTGGACAAATCCTTTGGGTTCCCGAATGCCTGGGGAGGCCGGCTCGCGAGGGGGATCATGATTCACGACATAGCGACGAAGAAAAAGCATTTAGAGAAGCGCATGAATAGGTCCCTACCTGGGTATATATCACCTTAGAGAGTAAAGAGCATGCTGGTTGGATAGATAGAATGTGCCCAAAAGCGCAAGAGGCGGTTATACCCAGATACACGAGGGGATGAATTTTATAATAGAATGTCACTTGGACTAGTGTCATGTTTACACATTATTAGCTTTTTCACGATACATTCAACTGGGTGACAGAATGTAATTCGTTTACTCGTTGGTCCGGACCTTAGTTTTACTCTGCTATGTGTACGCGATGGCGTCAACTTGTGTATCACTAGGAATCAAGTCGAACGAGAACATATATGTAGGAGTATCGCTAGAAGCGTGGGGAAGCAGAACAGGCTGCTTCGAGATGCTATATTATTCGCGACGACCTTGACGTTTTTAAGGCTAGCTACTATGCGCGCTTTCCACATATCCATCTGTCTTATCGCATCTCCCATTCCGACTTCAATTCCTTTTGCTCGCGACATGTATGCCCGGGGTATCATCATTCGTCATGAGCTAGTCGCCTACTACGCGGCATCGCAGACCAAAATAGTATGTAATTAGACAGGAAACCAGAAATGAAAACAAATATGAGTGTCCTTTGCCCTGACATCGCATGCGATGAATTTACTTCCTTGAAAGTCCGCTTCTGACCCTCCACTGTTTGGTGCAAAATTCAGAATGCCACATTATCGAAGCGCCGACGCTGAAATCAAAGGCCGCCTCATTTATCCAACCGGCCCAAAAACGCCAACCAATGCAAATGAGTATGGTGAATAAGACGACTGCATTTCAATGCGTCAATGGGTTTATTTAGAGGATGTGGTAGGCCCTCTTTATGATTATGAACTGTAAACGACCATTCATTTAGACCCTGCGGCTTACAAAGGTTTAAGACTTGGTCGCAGCGGTGACCTTACTGAGAAGGTCCGCAATGCTATCGAGAAAATCTTGATCCGCGCTCGGGGCCGTTGGGGTAGCTCGGTCGTTGCTCTTGGCCCGTTTCCGATTTGCAGGGGCTTCGTTCCGATACGCAGCCAAATCCTCATCTTCAGCTCGGGCACGCTTGCGGTTCTGCGTAACTCCGTCTAGAATAGATGGTGATCTACTCGCTCGGTTGCTCCCTAGAAATCTGGCTGGGGTGGGCGACGCGGAGTCTGGTTCTCGGCCTGGATCGGCGGGCGGCGATTGGCTAGGAGTGAAAGATTCTTCAGGTGGAAGTCCATAGTCCCCAAGTCCTGGGAACCTCTTCCCTTCTCGGAGCATGGGTAACGCAAGTGACTCATGGAGGTACTCCCCATTGGGCATTTGTACTAGTCCATTCGCTTTTAGTCGCCAATAGGGATCTGTGACCCTAGACTGAGATTTAGAGACGCGATTTTGATTAAAGCCAAGACTTGATCGGTAACTGGAGCTGAATGTCGAATTCCGTAAGCTTCCAGTTGACATGGAAAAAGAATCCCGACCGCTACCACTCGCAATGGATCTAAGCATAGCAGTTTTCGAACCTTCCTTGTAAGTTTTTGCTTCAGGATATCGCTTCAAGGGCGGGAGTCCGCGTTTCCGTCGTCGCTGGTTTTCGGAGCGCAATCTTAGTTTCTCCGCCGGTAGCATCTCGCTCTCGGAATCGACATCATCGTCCCGAGCAGCGTGGCGAGCGGCCGCTCTTTCATCCCGCACTCCTCTGAAGACACCTGTAGCTAATAAAGCTTCCTCAAGACTCTGATAGGGTTGTGTCGACTCTCGCATCTTCGTTACTCCTTGTGCATGCTCCCTGGCCCTTTTCTCGACGAGTTCCTTGGCTTCTTGAATAGCCTTTTCTTTCTTCATTGCTTCAGCAGCCTCACGCTCTCTCACACTTTGAAGTGAATTCCACCTTCGAGCCTTTTCTTTCTCAAGTTGAATACGCTTGACGACTCTCCGCTTACGGACGATATCGCGCCAGCGGTAGAAATAGGTGATTCCGAGGCTATGGTGGCGAAACGCAAGCGCCTCTGCCCAGGATTTCTCATCTTCTTCCTGTCTAATGCGTTCTTCCTCGGCAGTCTTAAAATCTTCCCACGTCCTGCTTAGCACGTGCTCGACTGCAAGCGGTTCTAATTCATCTTTCATCAAGCCGTTATCAGCCAGAACGAACCAGCGGGTGAAATCACCCATTGGGTCCTTCGTGGGTACCATAGTAGCTGAAACTTCACCTGATTCCTCTTGAATAGTATCTAGTTTCTCCTCTTGCTCTGATCTGAAGTACGCGCGAAACCTATCAGATGAACCTGACTGTTTTGGGGTATTCTTGTCTGGCCCGGTAGGTAAAATGCTTGGATTCGGTTGCGGTGAAAAGAACGAGGGCTTTGGGTCTATAGTGGTGTTAGTCGAGGATGTCGAAGTAAGGCGGAATCTCCACCAGCTTTGGTCGATTAAGAAATAGGAAGCTCTACTTACCCGGAATAGACGCCTTATTATTGTTTGGGAAGAGAGTCTGCGGTGCTTGATCGAACAAAGACTGGCTGTTTGACATATTCGGATTTTCGGCCTGGCTTGGAGTCCTGGAAGATTCCGGCGAGCCCGGGAATATTGGATTTGATTTACCTGCCTCGACTTCAGACAGTTTGCTTCCAGAATCGGAAGATGATGGATGTGAGGAGTCACTAGAGACGGATTCTGGCCTGGATTCTTCTGCTGCCTTCAAGTTATTTAGGTAGGAAAAAAGGTTGGCGGCCGCAGTGCCGTTGGATGTACTAGGCGGGGTTCCGTAAGAAGGACCGCTTTCCTTGCCGTTTGGAAGCAGCGTTGATACATTCGGGGTGATTTGCCTCCCACTGCTGTTATTTAGGGCGTCCAGGTTCATTCCGGATGGCGGGGCGGCCGGCTGGTTAGAGGGTGTATTATTCGTTTGGGCATTGGGATCTTGTGTTGATTTAGACCCAAAGATAGAACTTGTAGCGGCTGGGGGCTTCGGTGCCTGAGTGCTATCTGCTTTGCTTGGTGATTGAGGCTTCATAGTGACGGAAGGATTGGACAATATTGTCGAGCCAATACTATCTGTCTCACCGAGCGTGTCAACAGAAGTGTCTCCTTTGTCGGAGACAAATAAACTTTCTCCTTGGTTCTCAATCGTGGGTTCATCTTCGTCTTCTTGGTATACGGTTTGGTGGATAATATCAGGAAGGGAACGACCTGAGCGTTTGTATTCTACAATACTCCAAGAGAATGCGTGACGTATACGGGGGTCTTCAATGGGTTGCCGAGAGTTGAGAATCGCATACTGCTGGGCCCCGTCTTGACCAAAAACGATGCCGTGCTTTTGCGCAAAATCAACTGCTTCGTCTTCCGTATCAAAACGAAGTCGATCCTTTAGAAAACTTGGTGTAATATCTTTCGGCCCCTCTCTTGGTCTGGTGTAAGATTTCCTTATGATTTGCAGTATTGACTTTCGAACATCGTTGAAGTGAATTTCTGCGAAGCAGGCCATGGTATAGGAAATCTGTGGCGAAGAAACAATCGAAAAGAATACCGCAGCTGCGCACACGGCAAGTTCCGTTGGAGCGTGTGGATTCAAAGGTCCTTGTAGGCTCCAGGTGTTCTGTAGAGACTCGACCAAACACATTGCTGTGCGAATTCCATCGGTATTCCAAAGGCGGGTGCCCCAGCCCTCCACTATTTCTTTAATAGATGGATTGCGGGCGTTAAAAACGATGTAATAGCCCCGGAATTCGGCCTCGTTTGCACATTCAATGCCTTGCTCTACACAATCGTCGTACAGTTCTTTTAGAGAAATAAGGGTCTTTCCCAGTTGTTCGATTTCTTGCTGCTCGGAGAAGTCCTCGGCGGCAAATCCATCCTGTGAGAGAAGATGTAATGCCGTAACGTGGAAACGAGCAATTGTCTCTAGGCAGTATACAAGATCCGCTCGCTCGTCGGGGGTCATATTGTATTTCTGCACAGATAGATCGATACGGATAGCTCGCGTCCTATCCCACAGGAAGTTATGCTTCGACGGTAGGAGACTATCCTCAGGTATCAGATCGTCGATAAGGTAGTCTAGAGTCTTCCGAAGAGTGGCAAAGGAGCGAACATCCATCGGAAGCGGTGCATCCTGCCCCGCAGCCGACCGGGCCAGCCTTTTCACCATCAACGAGGGCACCGCAACGAGATCTCCCGAGTCATCAAGTGCCTTTTCCGGGTTTCTCACGTCGTATTCGATAATCCTGGTAATCTTCTCCCATTCTGGGCACATTTCTTGGGATATCCCCCGGAAATCCAGTGCCTGCTGTAATGTGCGTCTCCGATCAGGATCATCAATCAACCCTGCCTTTATTAACGATTTCCTTGCCTTTTCCCGGTATGCTTTATAAGACTCCCGAAAGGTTTCCATCGCCTGTCGCTGCGCATGGCTCCCTGGGTTGACGGGCCATTGGGGAGGTCTAATTCGATCCTTGGAGAGTTGCTGTTGGATTTTGCTCGCTAACTCATGGGAACGACCATCGTGATCAAACAGGCCGTTTGAATCCCTACGGGGGGGCCGTAGGCTCCCACCATTCTGTCTGCTGCCCTGTGCACTTGAACTACCATTTGGTTTCTTAGGTCCCGCGGCAACCGATGCTTGCGTTGTAAATGCGTTGGATGGATTAGGCCATGCTGGCTGGACAAATTCGGAGACATTCTTCCGGCTATTAGTAGATGGTTCGGGGGATGACCGGCGAAAATTTGGTACAGATGTCTCTTTCCCGGCGGTCTCGAATGGATTGTGAATTACGGGAGCCCCATTGGTTGTTTGTTGGAAGGATGGCGATGCTGATCTCTTAACAGGCGGGGCTGTTGGGATTGCGAAAGGATTAACCGTGACACTCGGCGTAGAAAATGGGTTTTGGGCGGGCGCTTGAGTATATAGATTGTCCTTCTGAAGAAATGGATTCGGCGGCTTAACAAATGGATTTGCAAATGGATTTGTGGGTGGATTTGCGGGTGGAGGTTTTATCGAGTCAGAGGCTGCGGATCAATAGACATGTCAGTGCCAGATTCTTTGTTGCGGAAATTCCATGAGACATCTAGGTTGAAGCTTTCCCAAGTTGCAGTGCAAGTACCCAACGCGAAGAACTATCGCACAAAACCCTTCCAAGGAGCAAAATGCCTCCAATCCAACTGAGCGTCTGGCTGCCCCCTCAAACTCTGCCATGCCTTTTCTTCGCTGAGATATGATAAACCGAGCTATGAATGTCGGTTCAACTCGGGATATAGTGGCTTAATTGCCCGGGACTTATATAATACGCTCGTCGGGATCAATGCGTTCTCGCGCGTGGAGGGCCCATTAAGAGGGGTCGGAGGAAGATCGTCGAACAGATGCGGCCCATCGTCGGTAAAAGGAAATCCATGGACTTACGGTTGGGAAAAATGACTTGCGCGCTGACGCCCCAACCAATGTTGTGACCCGCGTTAAGCATCGCGCGCGATATGGATAATGAACATGGATATATACGTGAGAACTCGGGGGGTGGTGTAACAGTGTGCCTTCAAGAGGCGTAGGCGAGGCCGAAAGTTGGGGGATGCACGCGTTGGCGATGAGAATGCCCTTAAATGGCGAGTCGAGCAGTGGCAGTAAGGTTTGCGAATGAACGACAGTTTGCGAGGCTCCGTGAAACAAAAAGTAAAAAACGCCAAACAGCGTGGTGGCGAGTGCATGCAGTTGTGGAACGGTTTCTTTGAGATGGTGATACACTAGGTTATGGCTAGGAATCGATGGTCATTGTTGAATGAAGGAGAGAATAGGTACAACCGTAAGTTCGCAACCGGCAAGCTTGCGCCTTCTTGCCGAAGCTCACCGCTTCAGAAATTCCGAAAGAGGCTAATCCGGTCCATGCCTCGTAGATGGCTGGGATAAAAGGTGGAGAAGCCAGCTGGCGGACAGATAACTACCGACTGTAGGAACCTTGGTGCAGGTACATAACTCTAGTACCTGGTAGGTGCACGTTTTCCAGCCAAGTCCCTTAAAGCCCCACCAGTGGGTATAGCTTCCAGGTACCTACGGTAGCTACGTAGCATTAGCCCACAGAATTTGAGTGGAGTTCCAAAGCATCTCTAAGTTATTTGGCGTGTTGTCACCAACGCCTAATACCTACCTACTTAACACTCAACAGCCGGAACTTCGGTACTGGCTACAGCAGTAAAAGGGATGAGGTCATCACAACTTTCTCCTACATCAATTATATGGTATTGATGATGCAGAACTCGTTCCTCTAGCATTCCTCTGTTCATAGGCATCACTCGTCTCTGTTCAACCTACTCGCTCAGAATTAGTTTGATTATTACTATCGTTAGTTATTATTTACTCCTCGTCACCTAGTTAATCCGAGTCCCTGCGTTTCGAGCGTACAGCAGCTGCGTTTCGAGCGTACAGCAGCTCTGACATCCCTATCCCTGAGTACAGCAGTACAGCACTGTATTTGTCTTTTAACTTGCGCATCCTGCATCAGGGTCATTTGGAATTTCCCCAATGGAAGAGCCCACCCCACGCACGCTTAGTCTACAGTAACTTAGGTACCTACAGCACACCTATAATAGTCCTCTCTCTAACTAAAGCCTGGTCCCGTCACTGCGCCCTTAATGCCCAGGCAGGTTAACTGCCAATTGAGCCACGGTCAGTCAGCATTTAGGATTTAGGCATTTCGTTGTCAGTCGCCTTTCTGAGCCTTACTTACTGAACTGTCGCATCCTCGCCTACCTACTTGGGTTGGTTTTCTGCTTTTATTTTATTCGCTCCGTTCTCTTCAATTAGATGAACGACCTACGACCGCTGCAGGCCCTGCGCTTGTGCTGCACGCATCGCTAATTCTATATCCTGCACAACGCAGAACGCCGATCCGCTCTCGTCAGACGAAACCCTCGATCATCGCACCGCTTCGTCTTTTTATCGAAACTCATTGATCCCATCGACCACTCTTTAAGTGCCGCAATCTGCACTCCTTCAAGGCATGGCGACTTTTCTCGAAGATCCGCGGCTCCGGCAACGCTGGAACCAAATTTCGCAAACGACCGAGACTGTCACAGAGAACGCCGCGGCCGGCATATGGAGCTTCGGACATACCTATGTCACACCGTGCCTGGGCTCCGTCGCTTCTGCATTCGATAGCTGCACCGCCCTCTGTCTAGGCGATCGTGAGGAGCGCGCCCGACGGGCAAGGGAACGGCAAAGATCGCGAGGAGCCGCCGAGTTTAGCTTTGATTTCTACGATGATTGGGACGAAGAGTTTGGCGACCAGAACGGGGGTCTTTTGGGCAGCAGCTGGCGTGCCGAAGACTGGGACCGTTTGGTAGCGGGCTCGGGAAAGCGAAAGGGCCAAGCTGGCGAAGTACAAGAACAACCGAGGACTAGGAATCGCGGTATGAGCTATGGCACAAGAGGGTCCCGGAGAAGAGCTAGTGGCCACGAGGACCCTACAATCATTCCGAGTACCGCGCCCCTCGGATTTCTTGGTCGGCTGCCGTTCAAAATAGGAGGCACCTTGAGATACAAACCTAGCGCAGCCAATCTACAGGAACATCCAGGATCTATGAAGCACACAGAAGAGGGCGAGCATGAGCCGTTATTAGGCACCGATAATCACGTTGAGATACGCCCCAGCGACTTGCCGACCCAAACTAGGAAGCGGAGCGGTACAGCTTGCAGCGGAGATACCAGCGATTCATATCGGTCACGAGGTGATCTATTTCCGAGCGACGAAGAAGGGGACGAAGACGCTGTGCCCTTGGATGATGAATTTACCATTACACTAGATCATGATGACCGATCAAGCAATCGGACCAAAAGCAGCAAGGGGAAACGCACAGCGAATTACAAGATATCACGGAGCGAGTCGAGGACGACGATAGATTCGACCAGGCCATCGCTACGGAAGATTCGGCACTCGAGTTCCGGCCCACCAAGTCCGGTTCTGTTGCCAACGCCGTCCCTCGAAGACCTGGAACGGGAAGAATTACGGCTAGAACTAGAAGAAGATGAAGCAATAGAGAGGAAGCGCCAAGCTGCCGCTAACCTAGCTTTGCGTCGAGGCTTGAGCCGAGAAAATCTACAAATTGGATCGGTGCCCGAGGTCAAATCGGAAATCGTAGAGGTCAACCATGTCCCAGCCCCGAACGCGGCGATAATAGACGACGTATCGAATGATAACGGAACTGAGGCTGCAGAGAGATCGGCTCCTAGTGGGCCCGAATCACCGGGCACAGAAGACCACGACCCGCAGGATGAATTTATACCCGCGCGGTTACCTCACTTCCGCTAACTCACATTTTCATCCGGTTGAAATTTGGGATACTATTCTGTAGAATTACAAGCGCGGCGTTTCTGGGCATGATGAGCTTTTTGTGGGAATATCAATTATCAAGACAGCAACTGAAATGAGAGAGCATCAGATTATGTCGAACTTAGCAATTAGACTACCTACTCAGCATCCTGCAGTGTGTATGGGCAATACCAATATCAAGTATACCCAAAGAACCGTTCGGATATGACTGTCTCTCGAATTAAGCTATTGTTCCACAGCATATACCCATTTCACGAGCAAGTCCCATTCCGGGACCGCCAATTACGACACGTTGCAGAAATCTGCCCGAGGAGGCTGGACGACCGGGTACTGGACCGGGCATACACTTTATGTGACTGACTACAGCACCATACAGGTATCATCA
Source organism: Nemania abortiva (assembly GCA_022578505.1). NCBI lineage: Eukaryota > Fungi > Ascomycota > Sordariomycetes > Xylariales > Xylariaceae > Nemania > Nemania abortiva. The sequence continues at coordinate 161,970 of MU392551.1, forward strand.
GAAAGATTGATTGCCTGCCCTTCCCTTTCCATTCCTCGACAGAATACACTTACCCTAGATAGAAATAGCCTCGGCACTTCCCTCCGCACTACCCCGGAAACCCCACCTCCACACCTCGGAGCTCCCCTGTTCAGCTTACTAGCCATGTCGAGCATTCTCAATGATATCGACTTCCTTTCTTTTCCTATTCATCTCGTTCTCACGTGAAGTTGCCATCAATCTCGTTGCTGAAAGAATCCTATGTGAATCATTCCCCTGGTTAATATTTAGCGAGCACTGAATTGAGCTTTCAGGCGTACATATCCGTATTAGTCCTCCTATAGTTATCTTGAATTATACTTGAATCTCACGCCCGGGTCCTCCGTCTCAACAGCGATCCGGATTCCCATCTAGCGGTCTGTCACCGACTGAGACAACTCAACAACAAAGTCCCACCCTCAGACATATCGCAACCGCCACGATGGCGCCTCCACCCAAAGGCCCCATCACGACACCGCTGACCCAGCTGTTGGGCATCTCTCACCCTATAGTCCTCGCCGGCATGGCGCGGACATCGGGCGGGCTTCTTGCCGCCACCGTGTCCAACGCCGGCGGGCTAGGCGTCATCGGCGGCTTCCTGTACACACCGAACCAGCTACGGGACATCGTCGCCGACCTCAAGGCGAACTTGAAGTCACCCGACCTGCCTTTTGGGATAGACCTTGCGCTGCCTCAAGTTGGCGGCAGCGCCCGCAAGACTAACCATGATTACACTCATGGCAAGCTGGACGAGCTGATCGATATCACGATCGAGAGTGGCGCTAAGCTTTTCGTCAGCGCTGTGGGCGTGCCGCCTAAGGCCGTTATTGATCGGCGTGAGTAACCCTGTGATTCATGGCCTTCGTCTCTTTCGTTCTGGCAATTTTGAAATCTTAGGATCTCTTTTTTTGGTTTATAGTCGTGCATATCATAGACGCTTCTTTCGGATTTAAGAAAAACGCCGAATTAATATATCACGTGAAAAACATCGATGGCTGACTCTGAGTGTCCGCAGTGCACGCCGCCGGCATCCTAGTCATGAACATGGTCGGCCACCCCAAGCACGCCGTCAAGGCACTAGACCTCGGCGTCGACCTAGTCTGCGCGCAAGGCGGCGAGGGCGGCGGCCACACGGGCGAGATCGCGAACTCGGTGCTGATCCCCGCCGTCGTGGACGTCGCGCGCAAGTACAAGCCGGCCATGCTGAAGGGGTCCCCAGCGCTCGTGGTAGCCGCCGGTGGCATCGGGAACGGCCGCGCGCTGGCCTCGAGCTTGATGCAGGGCGCCGTGGGCGTGTGGGTAGGCACTAGATTCGTAGCGTCCGAGGAGGCCAACTGCTCCGAGGCGCACAAGCGCAGCGTCGTCAGCTGCGGCCTCACGGAGACGGAGCGCACGCTCGTCATCTCTGGTCGCCCCCTGCGCATGCGCACCAACGAGTACATCGCCAACTGGCACGCGCGCCCGGACAAGATCAAGGAGCTGTGCGATAAGGGCATCGTGCCCATGGAGTACGACTATGAGAATGATAATGAGGTCGACCAGCCCCATCTCATGGGCCAGGTCGCTGGCTTGATACAGAAGATCCAGCCTGCGAAGGAGATTGTCCACGAAATGGTCGCGGAGGCTACCGCTATGCTCAAGCTTGGCGGCACGTATCTTGATGGGGGCGCGGCGAGGAGTAGGCTCTGAGCAAAGATGTAGATCATGATAACGCTGATATATTCATGAGTCGTAGACTTCAACTAGGCCATATTTATATGTATATATTCACTTCCTTATCGAAGGCAGATGACAGAGGCGTGTTATTCCATGTAATGAGAAATGAGCCTGTCCGTGTCTGGATCGTGTTACTACCATATTTAATGGTCAAGGACTACTAAGTATACATTTCAACATCTACCTCAAAATATATATCGAAATTTTGGAGACGACATGAAATAGAAGCTCTTCCGCTAGCATTATAATCTAGCCTGACAATGATACCCACGATAGAGAACTGATGCAATGATATGCACACAAACTGCTCTATGTAAGCAGCTCAGTGCTCTTTTCCAGACTGCCATCACCTATACAAGCCCAGCTTTCTCGGCCCTTCTGCGCTTTTTCTGCCTCTGTTCTTGTTTCTCCTCTTCATCACCTTCCTCCCTATACCTATCTTCTAGTATCTGCTCTGGCAGTGCTACATTATCGAAAAGATCACACAGTTGTTCTGACGTAACGGTGAAGTCTATACTATGGAAGGCGCCGATATCCTCCATGTGCCTCGCGGATATAAAATCCTCGAAGGATAACTGAATTGCCACTTCGTCGGCTGGGTTCCCCTCTTCATCTCGAAATATCTACTCTTCGTTAGCGTAATTTGTCGAAATATGCGAAGGAAGCAACTTCACTCTTGTAGCGTCTTCATCGAGGACTGCTTTAGCTCGATCGGTGCGACTGTCGATCTCGGCACGCCACACATATATCTTCCCGCAAGCCTTCTTTTCCCGTACAGCAACGGTCATCTTCTCTATGTCTTTTCTCATAGCTTCTTCCCACTCGGCATCACTAGGTCCCGTCGGTCGGGTTTTGGGCACGGGATAACATTGGTATAAGTCGTGTAAATCAACGCCGATAACGGTTCGGATCCAGCCATTGCTCCTCTCGATATACCACTCGCACTTCTTCTTCAACTCGGAGCTCTTTTCAGACCACCCCAGTTCTACTACGAGCCCTGGGACCCTCCCCTTGCCGTCGGGAGATGGCCTCCCGTCAAAGTATCCATAGGACAGATCCGGAGATTTCTCATCTCTTCTGTAACGCCTTGGTGCTCGGGTGGCTCTGACACTAGCGCAGCGGTACCCTCTAAGTTTCTTGGCCACCAATTTCGTATGGCCGTCTGTGCATGTTGGCCCTGTGCAGAGCGGTGACTCGCACTTCACCGAACCATCCTCCAAATCACCCAGCCGCACTTTTATAACCGTATCTATTTCATCATTCAAGATTTCACGAAGCGCAGTAGGCGTCCGAATAACGAACTGTTTCTCTCGCTTGTTGTTCTTGCCTCTTCTATCCGCCGTATAATCGTAGCTGGAGTACATACTGTCAGTCGTGAATCACGTCTTTGCAAGCTTGGAGAGAGGAATAGCTATCCTACCGAAGTTTGTCCAAAAAACAACCGTTGAGGTCCTCATCTTTTCCTACGTCCTCGAGTAATTGCCTATAGTCGCCAATATACAGCGTATAACAAAAATATTCTTGGTTACCACGTCGTGGAGGCTCCCGGATTGCCTGCTTGACCCTCTCCACTCTGGGGTTTTTCTTTCTCTTCTTCTGCACGTCACTGCTATCCTCCTGGACATCGCTACTATCTTCCTGAACGTCATCACTTTCCTCTTGGACGTCGGCTACCCGCTTGGTCTGCGCCATACTGTCGCCTATTTCCGAGTCCACACTTCGATGTGGCCTGTGAGGTGGGATCAATAAATCGCTTGCTAGGAGGTTAGGTTGGGTTGAGAGTTCGCGGAGGCATATCTAAAGACAAAAGATAGAGGACAAGATCACACATTTTTGTCCACAGTGATAATAGTACTTAAGTATTTGGCATCTCGTGGCAACCGATAATCGATGTGTTACCAGACAGAAACATCTAGCTCTGCACAGACTACTCCGTCACCTGTCATACTCAATAAACAGCTGATGTCGGTACGCAAGGGAAGTATAATAGAACGCCTACATCCAATCAATATCAAGATGATAGGTCTCCCTTAGGACGGGGCTGCTAGTGCGACGTGCTTCGATTGGCAAAAACTGGATTACAGGTCACTTGGAAACAAATGCGTGTTACGAAGGTTTGTTGTGGGAGCGCCGCATTATATAGGGACAATTTGTATTACATACTACCATCCCTCCTTTTCTATCTCTAGTATATGTCACATAGCAACTCGTTGCACACGTGCGAATCAATGTATGTAGATGGCGGCGCAAGAGCCCATGGACGACCCCCGCACCCATTACTTTAAGCTATCTACAATTATGAAGTTTGTTTATATTTAGCCAGCCTAGCAACTATTCGACTGCTCAAGCCAACCGTTTAAATTTTAAAGAGAAACAGTAAAGATTAGGTGAGTATGAGAGGTCAATAGAGAAACGAGTGGCCAATATCCGGAACTCTATATACTTCAAATAACTATGCGCGCCACTTTTCTATATTATATAGGAACCTCTTATGGACCCTGCGCTTTTGCTTACAACTACACTGATTTAACAATACCCCTAAACTTGATAGCTAGTTATGAACTTATTTACGTAAAAGCATGGTAAGTTAACTGATATGAGGTGATCTACTAGACCCAATGGCTTAAGGATAGAGCATAGACCGTCGGCTTTGAAGCCGGACTTTGGTGGAAATCCCCAACCAACCTCCGCTCAGCTGAAACCACGCTCACACACATGCGAGTACATTAAAGAGAGATTGCGCCCAAACGCTCTTCCCTTCTTCATATCCTTCAGCTGCTAAATCTGACCTATTGGTCTAGAGTAGCCGCCGCCGTTTTTGAAGGAGCTCTTACCGATATGTGCTTCAATAATGCTTTAGTAAAAAAGGCACTAGGAGTCCTATGCATAACCTAACTCTTTGTAGGGATAGACTCGCCTCGAGTATAGTCTTCATTCTATCGCATTGCGATAGCGAGTACAAGCAAGCTGTTACCGTATTATCGGATTTCCCGCCTTCAGCCCTCTTGTCCGGGATGGCTTGCTGCGTGTACGATAAGACACGCTCCGAAACTATGGAAATGAGCTGTCGGTATTTCCGGGACTAAGAGCATGTGAAACTCTTCGATTATGCTCTTCCGGATCTATCAAGCCGGTAAGTGAAATACACACGCGTGAAGAGCCGACGGGTAGCAGAGCAGACTACATACCCCGGATCACCGAGCCAATCCTCTGCAACATCTGCAAAAGTATCAGAATTCGCGTACGAAATACAGACTCCGGATGAACTTGCGAGGTCATTCGAACTCATGGACCCGTAAGCGTTCACACATTCCTCACATCGTGATCGAGAAAAAAATGCCGAGAACGTCTAGACGAAGCGATTCGCAGCATTAGTTACTACTAGTGCGTCGAAATCGCCATCGAGGTGACGAAGGTGCGAATGGAATTCCCCAATCTTGGATTGCTAGCATCTGGTGATTTTCTAAATGGTAGAGAGCGGGAGACCGCAAGGAATAAAACAAGCGAAAAAAGGAAAGAAAAAAAGGCCAGGCTACAAGGTTCATCAGAGGGCGTGATGAGTCTAGATACGCGTCGAGTTTCACGACCTGGTTATTATCGATCGACCACATGAGCGCACCACCGGCCATCGGATTTACTCTCCAGAACGAACGCGAACGGTAGTTCTGTTGCTATACCTAATATATCGATGTGAGGAGATAGAATAGAGTATAAAATTTGGAGTGGAGCCGGCACGTCTGATGTTGTGTGCTCGTCATAGTAAATGATCCACTGGGCTTTGGTAGCAAAGACTGGGAAACGGGTATTCGATGGGGCTTCAAAGGGCAAATAATGATAATTCCAGAATACCAGACAGATAGATAGACGGGTTTACGCAGAATAGCCTAGAATATACTATTTCCGCACAGGCAGCTAACACGCATATTCCCCCTATACGTCGAGCTTTTTCGGACGGCGGGCGCCGTTCTTCAACAAGATGCATGAATACTGCATCAGCTTTAGGGTTGCAGACTAAACGCAAGGAGATGCCTGCAAAGCAGCGTTCTTATTCCGTAGCCCACCTGTCACCGGCCGCCGCGCATAGAGCATCGGCATCATGACGACAATGAAGCCGCGATGTCGAGGATCCCTAGTATACGATTTTGAGCTCATATGACTAGGTGCATTCGATACCGAACCTGCTACGTCATTGGCGATGGATTTAAACGCCACGGCACAGGACTATGCTGCAGCCACGACTAGCCACTCAACCTAGATAGCCTCGGCATATGATGGTAAGGTAAGATCCGAGCTATGAATTTACGCCTTCGGCAAGAGCAAGCAGGTCATCCTTCTGGCTCTGCCGTTGGTGATTGTCTGTATCATGTGTGTGAATTCTGTGACGGGTTTCAGTGACCTGCATCGGAGGAGCTTGCTGCAGAATCCTGATGCCGAGAATTAGACAGGTAGAAATGATCAGACCCGTGCCTGTGTTCCTGAGCTTGTACCTGAACCGTATGCACTTCCTACCTACTGTGTACAAGTCTATCCGTGTAAGCCTTCATCTGCGTTACATGTACAGAGTGTTAGAAACATCGGGAAACACATCATTAAGGAAGGCATAAGAACAAACAACTCTAAACTCTGATGCAAAACGAAAGGTTTTTCGATGGCTACCCTCCACCCAGAACGCCGCCCTTCCCTATCCTCGCAGTTTTACTCGTGCGTCGCAGAGCGAGACACTCCCTTTCGGTCGCGAGGGATACCTAGCTACCGCCATATCTGACCTCCTTAGATGCTAGATGACGAAAGACGGTGTATCCTGGATTGGCGAATGATATCACATCATCTGCGTCTGCGTTCGGTCTGTCACTCACCTCCTATCTTCCGCCTCCCAACACCTAACACCTGTAAGCCCTACCCTAGGGATCCCGGCCCCGGCTAGCCACGGTCCCGGAAAACTCTGACGCCTCCTTGCAGATACACAGCACCTACCAATGTAGGTCGCCAGCCCCCTTTCTCGCCTCGAGCACCGGAGGGAGTTCGAACTCCATGCACCTCGCCATGTCGGCGCTACGGCCTTAGTTATCGGGCATCAGGTAGGGCGATCGATTCCCATGGCTGGCTGGTGCGAGAAAAGGGGGGGGGAGGGAAGAGTGGGGACGAAACGGCTCATCGCGCGGCGGGAAGGCGGACGCTTGCTTATGCCTGCTGCTGCGTGACGGGATGCGCGGCAAGGCCAAGGTTTACTTATCTGCACACACGTCAGCGTGGGAGGGGGGATGAACGTTAAAGTGTTTCTTCAGCAATCCGTCAGAGTTCGTATGTATGTGTCACACGCGACGCGAGGCAGATGATGAATACGTTTTGCGCAGGTCCAATTGACACAGGGGCGACGTAAAATTGTCAGGACATGAGCAAGTTGTCATCATTGTTGGTACCATATTGGGCTACGTCTTATGTTCTTATGTAATCGGCTACGTTCACGACTTCGGAGTCAGGGCTGAAAGGCAACGAACGTATTGGAATTGGGTATCTAGGTTGCTAATAATACATGGCCAAAGGTAAGGCACAAGAAAGATGGGAATATTTGCTTTGAATGGCGAGATATCAACCAAGACAGATTAGCATGCCCACCTATCCCCTCTGCTCTTCCTAAAAACGGCCGTTGATACTGCTGGCTCCTTTTCCCAATTCACTCGTAACACCGCCTTGAGCGTGTCGAACTCTTCCCTTGCCGCTTCAATCCGCCGCTTCTTAGAGCTTTCGAGCTCGTGCAGTGACTTGGCCGTAGTTGTTTCTAGTAGCTCTAGCATCCGCTGCTTCTTGGAGCTTTCGAGCTCGTGCAGTGACTTGTCCGAAATTGGTTCTAGTAGCTCTAGCATCTCTTCAAGATCCAGGATTAAATCGGTCGCTGATTGTTCATCCTCCACAAGTTGGGGTAAGGGTCCCAGCTTAATCTTCTCAGAACCGTGAACGAAGATCAACTTCTGTAGAGAATTGACGTCGACTTTCATGAACCGCAATGCCCTCCACGCGCCTTCAGGTACGACAGCAAGGCGCTGGACCTTATGGAGATCTTTCGTCTCGGCCCAGAGTGATGAGCATTCCGGCTTCAGCTCGGTATCGCCTAAGAATAAGGTATCGCGGTCGAAGTCGATATACACTCTGGGCTGTGCGTTGCCAAAGCCAAGAGATAGCGAGTAGTGCTTTAAGGCTTCATATCGAGCCTCAGAATTGACATGTAATAGAGCAGGAATCTGAGTCGTGGACTGCCATGAAGAATCCGTGTCAAGCGTTTGTGCTAAGACTCCATCTAAGGAAGTAGGCGTATCTTTTGATTGTGTACGTGGTGATTTGATTACGACCGTCCTTGCTTCCGGCATAGCGAACTGCCAGACTTTTATGCGTATCTCAGGGGGGAGGTCCCTAAACCTGGTGAAGGTACTCGCCCCTTGGAGCTTGGTGAGTAGTGCTGAGGTTTGCTCCATGGTCTCGTCGATGATGTTGAGAAGCTGGTAATACTGAGGCCGCTGCCGGTTGTAGAAGCGTGTGAGTGGTAATATCGAGCTCACAAGAGGTGCGAAGGCTCCAGGCACTCCATAATATAGGTCGAGTTGGTTTGTGTCGCTTGGCATGATGTCAAGCGGAACGCGACGACTTCTTAAATGAGGTGAAATGATGTATAACAATGAGCAATAAGAATAAAATTTGTAATTATGAGGACATGCGGCCCAGGTTACTATTACCAGGGTACCTTGTGGAATATGTAGGAGGTAGAGTAGGTAGACGCAGGGCAACTCATGAAAGGAGAGCTGACTATATGACTATATAATAGTAATACCCATGTACTGGATAGGATGGATACCCTGGTACAATCAATAACAGATGGGCAAGGCTTGGATATGATGTACGACGCCCGATTGTTCGCGCGCCCACAACCAGGTGCATAACCTTAATCCGGGGTGGCGAACAGGATGGCAAACAAGAGCCGAACTGGAACTCAAAGGGTCTAGGGCTTGGATGGCTGAACGGCGTAGGCGAACAATGCACAGTTCAGTCCCCAAAGCATGATCGGGGCGCCGGGATTGGCTGTCATGGGACTCCTGTCAACTGGTACTGCAGCCGTCACCAGATAGACATAGACATAGACAGACAGAGGTGAGTGAGGTATAGGCAGGGCCTAGGCTGGGCAGCGCTACCACAGAGCCACTAAGCTTCGGCGGTGGCGGCGGGCTCAAAGTCGCCCGTCTCCCGACTGCAATGACTCCATTGCGTACGTATTCTTGGTATGAAAACAAGACGCAATCTGGGACTGTGTCTGGCATGTCCACGCCATCAGGCGCAGAGCATGCTATGCACAGGCTATCTTCGCCAATAGTCACTCAGATAATAAACAGGATTCTGAGGCTCTCGCTCTCGCCCTCGGCCTTAGGAGGCTATAATAATAGCGACGGTGGTAACAGCAAGTTGGGGGCTTAGATAGAAACGAATAACAGGTACAGTGCTGTTCAAGAACTTGGCATTCTTCTTAGTGCCTATGCAGGGAGGTCTCCGCCTCGTGGTCTAGAGGGCGGAGGAGGCTTTTTTTTTCTCTCTCTTCTGGACTGAGAATAGGTAAGACAGCGAAGGGGGCTCCTACAAACCTGGAGCCATCTGAAACTCGAGGCAACGGGGCCAGGCAGGACGACGATGATTGGGTGTGAATAGAGAGGCGGACTCCAGTATGATGGAGAGGGAAGAAAATTATGTACTGTAGGTCAAATGGCGATTGACAATTGGTCAGGATGTGGCAGCCATACAGCCGCCTCAATTGACATGTCTCAAGGGAGAAGAAGGTCAGAAGGCCAGAGTGAGATCTCGCTCTAACTAGAGTTCGAGTACATACCTCACAGTAGGTACTCTATAGTATATACTGTATCAGTACTGTGGTGCTAATTGCTAGGCTGGTCAGCCGTGCGCATGCTTTGTAATTCAGCTTCGCTCTTCCTTCGTCATGCCTTCGACAGCATGCGATTATGATGATGGAAGGATAAAAGGAGACCTTTATTCTGTATTGCAAATGTCGGTTTTCGGAGATGTCTTTGTTCGCGTCGAACAACCAAATACCCGGGTACGTTCTGTCGTGTTGTCGTAGGCATCGGGGGTCGGCTTTTTCTCTTCCCGTCCCCGTCATCCTTAGTACCCAAGTACCGACATTGTACGCGCTGCATCTAGATACTACGCGAGTACCTCACCTACTGTATTTTGTCAACTGATCAACAAAAAAATCTAATTGGCTTCCGACGTCTGACTTTCTCTCTTTCCAGTGATCATCATCAGAAAACCTTGCTGCCCCCCCAACAGCAGAAAATGACCAGCATTCGAATTCGTCACCGCGACTAGTCACCCCATAAATAAGAGCTTCATTGGCTATAGACTCTGTGATCTGATGAGACCTACTCGTCATGCGCATTGCGTCAACACGCCTGCTATTCGCTCCATTCGAGACTGACTTGATGTATGTATTTGCGATGAATGGCACACCAAGAGAAGAAGCAGCTCGGTGCCATAAGTGCAAGAAACCTCACTGGTATCAAGAGTCATGATACTGCGTCTACTTACCATCACTATGACCCCTTGTTTAGCGAAAAGTCTTATAATCAGCATTCGTCGGCTGACGATAATACTAAACCTAGATTTCCTGCTAAAAAAAAAGAGCATGACTGCAAAATCTTCCCATTGATGTCTCACCTCTTTCCAAGCCGTATGATGATGTCTCACCACTAAATTCCGAACCCACGGCTCTGGTTTCCGGGTTCCCTTATCCCAGTTCCTCTTATGCTTAATATACTAATACTACGTATAATTGGTGTTCTACACGAGATTCTTCTAGTGATTCTAGTGAGGATCTTTGGGTAAGCTTATCCAGAAATATTCGAGCATCATTCATATCGGATACCTGTCTTCGTGATCCTCAACTTCTTAGAAGCACAGAGAGTTATCTAGAAGGTGAAACATGGTGTCTACCTTGGAATGGCCGTCAAAATCTCGATCGGAATCCCCACAATCGGCCTCCCCCGGAGCTAGTCTTAGTGTTGCCTCCGGGTCTCGATTACATATCGTCGTAAGACGAACAAGCAAACCTTCTAGACGCTCTAAGATATGATATGACCTCTACTTCCGCCCACTGCAGTCTATATAGTCTCTGTTTTGAAACTTTATCTTAATAATCTATTAGACATGCCACAAACTACCTATCAAACTAGTAGCCGTCCAACAACTAGACGTTTCACAAAATATAGAGAGATCGCAATGATACAGAACATAGCTACGGAATACACCGCTTCGATGCCATGGATAAAACATACCAAAGTCAGACACCTGAATACTTACGGCAGTATGTCTACAACTATAGCAGCAAATAGCAAGCATTCATATGATGCCATAGTGCATTATTTACACAGAGACATTCTATTCATTGTAACATCTTTATCATGCTCATATAAATTAACTCTCTGGATGGTTAAATGAGTAGCGAAGCCGTGCCGGTGTTCTAACCGGATGGGGATATGAGACTGCACAGGAATGTAGTTGTCGAAACTTGTAAACTTGTTGAGCTTTTGTTGAGTAATTAGTTTAATCAGTCGAGCTACGTTTCAGAATTGCTATTACAAATTACTCGATTCGGTCAAGTAGGTTACCTAGTATTTCTCAATGTCCAGAGTGCTATCTATAAGTGTAGGTGGCTGCGAACCGCATATTGTCTTACGCGGCCAGTTTCAGTCGATCGTGCTATGAAGAGAGAAGGGCTAGTAGCCTTACACCCTATTCGGCAAGCGACCCTCTTCTAAGACAAGTTTATACCCGCAAGTTTTAGACCGGGAAGGCCTAAGACAGAACTGTCTAGGTAAGGCTATAAGGAGTTGGCGGCTGCGGGATGTTAAAAAAGAGAACCACAAAGATATTATTAGTAGGATGGATCTAGAATAAAGCGAGGAGCACAGTCTACCGGGTTCCAACAACGGATCTAATAAGTGGAAGGGAATCTCTAGCCCAAACAAACCAATTCATAGCTATAGCATAATAATCAAAGACGGAACAGCTTCTTTAAATCTATTGTTCGTTGAAGGAGCCTTGCATGCTTAAGTAAATAATAATATTAGATACAAATATCTAGCCCGAGTCCACTTTCAGCCCTTTTAGTTACCAAAGTTCACATTCTAAATACAGAACATCTTCATTTCTTACTCAAGTATCTCGATAACGTTACATTTTTACATTTTTCGTATTACCACCAACCCTCCACAATGTCTATTCCCGCGGACAAGCAGAATACATTTGCTAGGGCTACAGTGTGGTCACATGGTGTCAACCGGTTCACTCCAGTGGATCAGGACCCATTGGAGATTGCCACTTCCGACGATCTCACCAGTGATGCCCCTACTGGCCCCGACAAGTGGTTGAACGCACTAGAGGGTATCCAGATTTCCAGGACAGCCCCCATAACCGGAGACGAGATCGATGAAGCAGTCACATTCCGCAGCGACGCTCTCCCTGAGGCAGTTAACCGCCTCATCTCCATTTCTTCAGCGAGTGCTAGATACGGGAACATATGGAACCCAGAAACATCGATTGACAGTCAGGAAGAGCGACTTGCCGACGTAAGTTACGACTGGAATTATTTTTTCCCCCTTTCTACTAGCTTGAGAGCTGCCGAAATGTGCTGTGGGTATGTTTTGGGAGCATGTTTCAAGAGTACCAAAACTGCTCAAAAGAATGATTGCTAACTCCTGTGATTATAGTGGCTCGCGGGAAATAGCGCAGCACTACGAACGCAATTTAATGACTGCCCCTATCACCTGTGGCCAATTAATTTAAATGGCCATTGGGAGGTCATTTTCATGGTTCTAGACAGGGAACACCCCCCCAGAGACCTTAACGACCCGGATGCGTATACACGACTCATCGCATGGGCGATGGTCGACCCTAAGGTTGAGGGAGGTAATCCCCTCCCTAACACTAGGGGTTTTGACGGCAACGCCAGTATTAGAAGACGTCTTATCTTGCAACAGATGACCGATATCTTCAATTCTTGCCAGTTAGACGTCGAGCATTCAGATTATCCTCAGTGCGAGAAGAGAATCTGGGTCCCCCGGCAGCCTGAACAGGACAACTGGTCAAGCGGCTTACGAGTGATCAACTTCATGTGGGAAATGCTAAGACGGATCGAGGACATGGAGCTTTCGGGGATCCAAAACATTCAAACGCTATTCCGCCCAATGAGGCCTTATTTAAACCCATATAGCGTCCGCGCAGAAGCCACTGGAGCGATTGCCGCGAGGGCCCTCGAGCACACGAACCATCGGGGCCGGGTAGTACTGGCTCGGGTTAACGGTATTGTGCCTAGAGACCACCCAGAGGAGGCTGAGCCACAAAACCCTCGACTTCTAGCCCAGCCCGCCGTTAGACCTCTCCCCGCGAAGATCCCACAGCTTTTCCTCGATGGAGGGGTAAGTGAGAAAGAGAAAGAATTACCCTCTTACCAATTCCTAGGCCCACCTCCGAGCACGGAGCTCCGAGATGGGCTTCCCGCTCTCGTTGAGAGACTTCTTGAACGAGTTAGGAATGAGGCCGGAGGGACAGCTGGAGACACGTCTGGAGGGACGGCCGGAGGCCAGAATCAAGCCGCCCCGGCGTAAGTACGCGCGGATTTCACTGACATAAGAATATAATTATTATTGCACTACGATGGAGTAATTTCGGGTGCCCTCATCCATGATGACCATCGATATAAGTGCTTGATGTCTACTTTTCTGTAGTCGAATTTCAAATAGCTTTCTTAGTAGTCATGTTTCACTCAATCCATAAGCATTTGTATCGTGTTTCTCCTCATCTCCTTATTATATAATTACATATTAACCGTCTGCATAGATATTTGTCATCGGATGTTTAACGCGTTATCGAGTTACACCTTCTTTCTAAAGACATGCCCTGGGACTCTGCCCGGGAGATCGATAATAAATCTGATACTAAGCTATGTAGTAAACCCGACAAAAGATAATTGCAGCGTGATCCCTCGCTTGGATTCTATATGCAATCCAGCTATGTGTCGATGGTAAATGATTAATGACGCAATTATTCCTTGCTGACCAGGCCCCTTAGTACGCACACCATATCGGCTTACCTACCCCTTTTGCTCATCTTGTATGATCTGGGGGTGTCCGATGCAAAGCCGTTATCGAAGCCGAGCTGCTCCGAATTCGCGAAAGTTTCCAACAATAGAAATGCGAAATTCCTCGCCGGCGATGACGAATTTATAGGGGATGTGGAAAGGGGTTGGGCATGAACCCCCTTGTGACACTTTAATCACAGTTGTGAAAAGTCGGTGATGAAAGAGTAAGTAGATAATTTGAATACGTACGTACGCGACTGTGATGCTTGTCCAGGTGACAGCGACTTGATTGGCCGCATCGTCTTTCCTCATCGGGAAGGATACGCACGATATCTTGGAGCCAAGTCGGTAGTCGGCTGGAATCTGCATCTCCCACATGCGCTCCCGAAAAGCGGGTGTAAAAAAGCTTATTCCCGTTCCCTGTAACCTGGTGACGCATAATTTCCCACCGCCCCGGCACTAGGTCGAGTTCAACTCTAGTGCCGTTGATACACAGTAATTAGGTCATCATAGCGCTGGGGATGTAGTGCAATAGATAGGGTATCGGCAGAGTTGCGGGTAGCTATCTGATGTTCATGATGGGACGACACTCGTGCGCATTTCGCGCGACACGGAAACATATTGCCCAGACAATCTAGATTCTCGTCCAGATCGAAATTATAGGTGTGCCCATTACGTAAACGAAACTAGGCGAGTTCTAATGCATCTGTACCGACTTGGCTTTCCGCAAAGGTCACAGGTTGCATGCAGATGTCAAGCTGATGTAATGAAGGGTTGCAACCGCTACCGCTCCATGCCAAGAACAAGGCTACCCTCACCTCAGCGACGGGAGTGATTAGCCTGCAAGAGAGACATAACCTCAAATAGCGTAGTATTATCCATCCTGGACCGGGCTCGAAATGTGCAGCTCCGTGATCTACCTAGGTCGGCGGTTCGGGACGGTCAGTAGTGTATCGACTCCCTGACGTTGTATGAGAGTTCGTCATACTGGGTTGCTCGTATCTGCGCCTATCCGGTCCAACTCCTATTCAACCCAAGCCCGGCGTAGATGGTAGTATTCATAGGATACCTATCTAGTGAAGATACAGTACTAGATTCTACCCTAGTCTATGATATAAGCTCTTGTCTACCTGGGGATGGCGAAGTGGGTGGTAAATAACCTCCATTACCAATGAGCGCATATGGTAACACCATGTGTCAGCACGTCGCTCGCAACGCAACTCACCCAATCATGAAATCCGAGATACCGAGCTGACCCGAGAAGATTGTTCCCCATAGGAGTAGACTCCAACTTTGTCACACCGGTCATGAGATGCCGTCCCCCACTAAGCCCTACGAGCCATAGCGTCGATGAAAGTGGCTGGAGGTTAGATTCTCCTGGGTTGAATATCAAGTTTAGGAGGGTAATATCGCAGGGGTTAAAGCTTTCTGAAACCTTGTAATTTGCGACTTGTTCCGTCTTCTATGCGTATTCTATTTTGTTTAACCTCCACGGATAGGCTCTATATGCCGGCAAATATAGGTCAACTGCGGACGTCTAATAGACTAATTTTCATGTAGAAATCAAGTATGTGAGTTGTGTAAAAAGTAATCGTATGCATATCTGTAGATGCTAGTAACATATGTTATAACTGCCTACTGCAGGTACTGCTATCGTTAAAAGTGATTGATATGCAGAGACTTAGATAAAAATAGTGGCTGCAAGATTGAGTTCATGTGCCAGAACCTCGGAAGCTAGCCCATTCTTGACCGAGGTCTTTTTGGTTTAGTTTGTTTCCGGTTAGCTTTGTCTCCTAACAATTGCATGATAGGATGGGGTGGTGGTATTCGGGAACCGTTACGCTAGACCAGGTAGCTGGTTGTCTTCCTTTTCGGGAAATACCAGATAGTGCTTATTCATTATAGGTCGGGAGCTCTATCAGATCGTGCAGTCGGGGGTCACACGCCATATCACGGCCTCGGAAACATGATGGCCATAGCAAGAAGTTTGATGAGGGTACCGCTAAAGCTTCGCTGTTGCGGAGCGGCCGCAGAGCGCTTCTGGATATTCTGAGCTGTCGAATTAGGGGGAAGCTCTTGTTATTAGCTACGATTATGACGCAACTGTTTTTGAATTAGGGTCTGTTTTGGGACGCGCCCAATCAAAGCCCGTAAAATTTGGTCATGTTGGCATCTGGGGGAACTTTTAGGGCCGATCTGAAAGAACAAAGCGTTGGCGGTATGGTAGGGATGTGGCGGGGATAGAGCGAGGGCAAGATGGTGGCGACGGACGCGTATAAATAGAGGCCTCATGTCTAACATCTTGCTGTTTTCTTTGTCTCAACCAGCTTCCGACCTCATCCTCTCGCGGCACCATCAAGAAGACTAGTTTGCAAAATGCATATCCAGAAGAGTCTCC
The DNA here is from genome assembly GCA_022578505.1 of Nemania abortiva. NCBI lineage: Eukaryota > Fungi > Ascomycota > Sordariomycetes > Xylariales > Xylariaceae > Nemania > Nemania abortiva. The sequence goes on from MU392551.1 coordinate 178,235, forward strand.
TCGCTTCGGGACTTTTGCCCTTGGTCTACGGCCTCCCCAAGCCTCAGTGAGCAGGATCCTCAAGACCACCATCGGAGGCAAGATCTAACATTAGTCTTAGGTTGACCTATGAGGAGAACAGCGGACCTGTCGGCGGCGTCGATGCCCCCTTTCCCACTTTCACCGCCACCGCGGGTCAGCTACGCGGGTCCACGAACTTGCAAGGTGGCATTGCCCCGCGCCCGCCGACTTCAGGGGGTGACTCTGCGGTTGTGGCGGATCCGGAGTTGGTAAATGGGCAAGAAGCGGACGCCGACCTGGGCTTATACCTCGACTTCAACAGCGCGAAGTATCCGAACGGACCACAGCCGATCCGCGGTAGTGCGGGCAGCACGGACCCGGGCCCGCGTACTTACGAGTACGAGAAGCTGAACCCGGACTTGTATGCGCCTCCAGGAACTGACACCGGTGATGTCCCCAACGCTATGTGGCCGCTCGGGCTCAGCCATAACCGCCCCGGAACCGGAAATCAGTCGGGATGGGCACGTCAGCAGAATATCGAGGTCTTGCCTGCAGCCACGGCGATGGCTGGCGTTGATATGCGACTAGCACCCCAGTACGCACTCCTGAATGAAAACCTTATTATCAACGGTAGTTTCTAACTCTGGGATTTCTTACAGCGCATACCGAGAGCTTCATTGGCACACCTCGGCCGAGTGGTGAGTTTCATCTTATTGACTCCTCATGTCTAATGGCTCCCGAATGAGTCAAGTCTACCCACTTCTTGTATTGACAATGTCTTCTAGGGCACTCGTTCTAAAGGGAAGTGTGCGCGTGGCGGCAATCGACGAAGATGGGGCGTCTTTCGTAGATGATGTCACGGCCGGTGATGTCTGGTTCTTTCCTGCCGGTATCCCTCACAGTCTCCAGGGCCTCGACGAAGGTTGCGAGTTTCTACTCGTCTTTGACGATGGCGCTTTCTCTGAAGACGAAACTTTCCTCGCCACTGAGATGATCCTACGTTCGCCGAAGGAGGTCTGGGCTAAGGACCTACAGACCAATGTTAGCTCACTTGATGACATCCCAACGGATCAGAAATACGTAGGTTTAACTCCGGTCGTCTCCTGCTTATCATCGGACCCATTTAGACTAACAATATTCATCTAGATCTTCAACGGTACCCCCGCGCCGGCCAATATCAGCGAGCAGAACATTACGGGAACAGCAGGGTCTCTATCAGGACCTACCGGTTACACGTTCCATTGGTCGCAGCAAGAGTTCTTCAACACAACGGGAGGCAGTGTCAAGATCCTCGACCCTCTCACATTTCCCATCGCAGAGATGTTCTCAGCCGCATTGGTAGTTCTTGAGCCGGGCGCGATGCGCGAGGTTCACTGGCACACGACGTCTGACGAGTGGTCATACTTCCTCCAGGGGTCAGCGCGCATCACAATCTTCCAGGCCCCGGCGTCTTCGCGCACTTTCGACTTCACCGCCGGTGACGTCGGGTACATCCCTCAGGCGGCGGGCCACTATGTCGAGAACACGGGCACCGACGACGTGATCTTCCTGGAGGTGCTGCAGGCGAAGAAGTTTGGTGATATCAGTGCGTCGCAGTGGCTTGCGCTCACGCCTCGCCAGGTCGTCAAGGACACGCTGAACTTGAGCGACGATGTCCTTGATGCGCTACCTAAGGACAAGACCCTCGTCAAACCCGGCAATGCTAACTTGACGGCAATCGCTGGATCTTCTTAATGTCATCCAACTACTTGAAATTGGGCGAGGGGAAACGATTTGAATAAGGGGAAATATCAAACTTCAGGATCCGCAGGATCGAGGATGTAGTTGGCCACTCCTTTTTAGAGTCGGATCTCTGACTATAATTTTCTTGGGTGGAAGCGATGTTACGCTACAAAATTGTAGGTAGCTTAGCGGCTTTACTTTCTACTCTAATTGAATCATTTGAATTATTATGATACCTATATGATGTTAGCTTCCTGGTCCATGTGTGGTTAAGCGCTCACTTGAGTTGACTTGAAGAAGCATGAGTAGTGGTTAAAGTTGCGGTGAGACCACTTGCAATTCTCGGTATGATCAAACTACTCATACGGACAATGTCGGAACGCGACAACCTTGGACAATAGTTTTAATTCTCATAATTATGAGCCCAAATTACAGATAAAATAGCTTTACTTGTCTTACGAGTGTTGGCAAAGGTTCTCAGTTGAGTTCTGTCCTCAGGCACTCAATCCGTCATGAAATAAAATAGTGCGGTTGTGAACTATAGAATAGCGATACGGGTTTAAATGCCTCAAATTTCACGGTAAAAATGCTGGAGGTCACTTAGTCTTTGCGTATTATGTATTTTAGAGCTAAAATTAATGATCTTTGGCTTCTGGAGAAACTTGTATATCGTAGTGATGAGTTTGAGAAATATTCGCATGCCTTATAGCGCCGCTCTTTCAGTTAATACACTAAGTTTGCGAACAGCTTGGTATACATAATGAGGGGATAATAATTCAAGATGGCCAGTATCTTTCTCCGCAAAATCTCTCAAGGTGATCTCACTCATCTTATTTCTTCAACCCCTTTTTGCAGGGTCCAGGGTGGCTTGTCTTTTTTGTTTTAACTCACTAGCTCCAACTTCTACTCACAGTCACCCAAGCGCGATGTGATGTGAAACAGCCTATCATTACAAACATGGCTTGTAAAATGACATAAGAAGATACCCAAGAAAATAGAGGCCCCAGTGTGAGATGCGGGAATTCCGCACCCATGAATACGAGACGCAGCCATTACGCAAAGACCAATCGGCTCTAACACGCCCAGAGGGAGACAGAGCCTTGCCGAGTAGGATTTGTTCTGGGGTAGGTACCCGATACCTCTACACTACCTCCTGTATCGCGAGCTTGGTTCTCCTGCCGGCAAGAGCCGCTAGCCTTGATTCTCAACCAGACTTTGCCCTCCCACGGCTCCCCAGGCAATGTTCCCACGCCATACATGCAGCTTCTGAAAAAAATACCCCCGAGGGATTTTACCTGCCCACGTTTTGGCATTTTCAGGTCCACCATCTAGTCTAGGCCGTCCGTTATCACGGCCAAGGCGGCGCCTCTACCCCTGACAGGTACCTCCACACAGCATCGTCCCCTTACACTAGTTAGTTAGGCAGAGCCCATTTCCTGGGGTGAGCGGATTCAGTCTAGGTAGGTGTGCGCGTAGCTATTATCTCACCCAGCATGCACCCGCCGTAACACAACGCTGCTTATAAGTACATGGTTACCTAGCATGGTAATGCTTATATGATAGACATAGGTAGCCTTCTGTGAAATCCTATGCATCTGGACCACCGGTATATGTTCCGGCGACCGTCGATAGTTCATCTCATATATGGGTATATATATGCATGTTCGGTGAGCATAATGCCCTCACGGCGATAGTTTACGTCGCTATGCTGCGAGCCAAGGTATCGATTAAATTAATTTCACATGGCAAAGAGAGGTGGGCTGCTACTTTGCCATGTACTATTATTGGTTTGCGGGTTGCAGCCGAGCCCAGCAAGGATCTTCGACTGGGTTCGTGGGTTTGTCGGGTCCTATCAGGGGTCTGGTCTAGCCTGCAGCTGAATGTTGGAGTTGCATAGCTATGTGACTGCAATGGTGTAAGTGGCGTGGTCTTCCTTCAACTAAGGACAAGGGTAGCTGTGATAAGGGCTTGCTCACCCTGGATTACTGTACACGTACATACGTCCAAGACAATGTGATAGTGGCCGAAAGACGATAGCCGTTTTATTACATCAATGATGGCCGTACCCCAACTCCCGAGATCACGTCAAAGGATCCAACGCCGCCCGAACCTGAGGGTCAGCGGGGTTTGCTTTCACTCTAAGGCCATCCCGATATCCCGCGGAGACATGGCTTCTTAACCAACTAGGTAGCGTACGCAATGCCATTCTGGCCCCCAAGGTATATATACCAGTTGAACATTTGATACCTGGAGTTGGAACCCGTACTGGCATCAAGAGAAAAAAAAAAGAAAAAGATTGCTCGCTTTAACACGGAAGTGAAGCAAGGCTATAGCGTAGCACATGACGCTTCCTCATCACACTCTTGCCGTTCATCGCCGACTACCCCGTATATCAGCTTGAGATATTATTTCGAGGTGTGCCTCGCTATCCGTCTAGCCAATCGCGTGGGAACCGTCCTGAAGTGTAACATCGTCGGAAAAAAAAGCAGCGCAGCGGCCCGCCCGGAGCAAAAAAAGAGCACACCATGGAAACACAGAAACCGCGGCTTGGCATGCGGGTTCCGCACTCAGCTATTGAGATGATAGCAGATTATAAGAAGCTTACACTAGATCGTCCCCCCCCCGAGCGATCCGATGGGGTAGGGGTGATGGTGTGATGGAAGCGCTCAGCAAGCAACCCTGCTGGGTAGTGTAGGCAGGAGACTTGCCTGCCCAGCCTGCCTATCTACTTAGCCTCGATCCTCCAAGGTCTCACCTGTACGTAAGAGATTATACGGTTAAGAAGGCAAGGACTTTAGGATCAGCCAACATATATGCAGTACTTCGAATTGGTAAGTATTGGAGTAAGTAGGGATGTTTGAGGGGTGTACGAGTATCAGAGCAACCAGTCTACGTGTGCAACTGGGACAACTGTGAGAATCGAAATGTCGCTCCTGGGTATATGCCGGGTTCTTTAGCGTGGTATCAATATTCTTGGAAGAGAAGAAGAATTGAAGAATATTGGGACTCAATTGACTACATACATGTCGAGAGAACTCGGTTAAGACGGGGAGAAACTAAGGCAAGCATTAAATTGCATGGAGAGGCTCATGATACACTAACAGGCAACTCTAGGATCTTTTGATGTGGATTTCCACTAGCAGCAGGGCAGCGTGACCGTTATTCTTACCCCTGGCAGGACGTTGGTATGTATGCTAGACAACCAATCTGGGGTAGGTGCAGAAGAAATAAGAATAGCTCGCAGAATTTTGGGTGCGCCACTGCTTATGACCTGAGCTTGGCAGCCGGAAGGTTATTAGTCAATATCTAGACTGCGTGCCTGGAATGATAGCTCGGCCTTATACAGAGTGTACGTGCTGTAAGCTATGGCTCCGAGTGATATTGTGGTTGCGCGTCAGCAAGGTATGTGCTGTGTAGTAGATCGGCGGCTGTTTATAACAAAACTATAGCTGGGAAACGACCTCAAATCGGGCTTTGACTACCTAGCTGCAGGCGTGTATGAATAGAGAGGCGAGTAGACGATAAGAGATTGGTGTGGGAAAGGATCGCAGGGGAGGCGAATAAACCCGACAACGTGGTTCCGGGATCATGACGGCTATGCCATTGGCTACCCAAACAAGGAGAGACTTGGGTCTTATCTCATTGCTCTGCGTCTATGTAGGTATGTGTATGTAGGTCTCGGTATCATAAATTAGCTCGTTATATGTATGAAAGTAGCAGTATATAGCATAGCAATATATGTATACTGAATATGTTGTGTTAGGTCGGGGACCGGCCCGGGCGTACTTCGACATCGAGTGCGTATCTCACCCCCTTGCCGTCGAACGAGCACTCGTGGGGAGTTGGTGAATTCGTACGCGTGTATAGCCACTCCCGCCTATCTATCTACAGTATTTACCTATCGCCTGATGTCGACACGTAAGATAACGAGGAACGTGCCGTTGTGTGTGCTCTGGTGGTGCGGGTGTGGACGCGGAGCGGTAGCGGTAGCGGGCCGAGCCCCTTTCTAAGCTCTTCTAAGCTGCCAATATCATCAACAGGCTTCAAGAACATGGCTTTGGCTGCTGTAATTGGTCCCCTGCCTGATAGACTAATAAGCGTGAACCACCACACCATATAACCTAGTAGTACTAGCTATAATAAGCATCGCGGGTTTCCCCTGGTTTTGTGAGACCACACCGCTGACCTGGGAACTAGTCTAGGTAGTCTTTGAGGTAGATACTTTCAATTGGCGATTCTGGCCGTCCGCGTCAGCTGCTCATTCACCTAGGTCAGCGGGATGCGTTGCGCTATGTTGAATCCCTGTAAGAATATACTTGCCGCATAGGGTATAGAGAGATGTTCTCTTCCTCCTGTTCCTATCCTTGGTCTTCCTTCCTTTCTCTTTCCCATGTGTTCATGATGTTTTGAGAGGGGGAGACTTCTAAATCTGGAATAGCTTACATGGTACCTGCGCGTACCTAGTTGCGCCTAGTACTTGGTGTACTTGTGAATACCTATGAGCCAACCACGTAAAAGACTCATTGCATCGCAGATTGGCTCCTTTCGCAGGGAACAGGACGAAGCCAATACGCATATCCCGCCGCCCTCGCCTATGAGGTCGCTGTCTAGGGATATGCTTTCTGGCAACGAACTGCATTGATAGACTATCTCACCCCTGGCCAAGCAGTATCACGCGAACTCTGGACTATCAGAAATACGACGCCTGCAAAAGCATAGACAAGGATACGCCTGACGGTTGGAGAGGCCGTGAAAACGACCATCATGTGAACGATGGAACGGAGAGGGGAATGGGGCTGTAGGCGGGGAAATCCATCCTAGGGCAACTTCTGCCGTTCCACCGAGCAACACTTTATCCGCGGCTACAACACGCCATATAGCAAGTGCCATAATAGGGACGGCGTACGCAGTGGTATCTCAACGTCACCCGCGACACGGCGTACCCATCTAGTAGTCCAATATTCTAGTCGGCCACGACTTCCCATCCGCGGGTTTGTTCCAGCCAGACCGGATCACTAGCGTGATCATCAGCCCATAGATTTCAGTTGGTCCTACTTTGTTGGCTTATGAACCAAACGGTTGTTGGCATGTCGTACTGAAGCAACCTCATAATAGCCTGGGATTCTGGAAAGGTACAGTATCTAGCCCTTGCCGTCCTATCAAACCTATGTATCGAGGTACCGGACAAGCTGGAGTGAATGCATCTTTATGTGCCCCGCAGATCTTCTTGGCACACAATCGAATGTTACCCCAATTTCTGGGGTTCGCTTGTCGCTGTTCGTACATGGTTGCCGGAGTGCCGGGTCAGCGTCAGGAGTCGAAGTCGAAACAAAGGCACTGATGTCTTGTTGCGGCGTCAAGGAGGGGGGAGCTAGACTCTGCACTTTGCTACTGGGAATCTACTACATGCTGGCGTAAAAAGAGTTGGGCTCTCGCCGTTCCTTCATGTCTCGTTGCTTAGCGTGTAGCTATCACTCATCCTGGAGAAGAGACTTAGTGCGACATTGAACTGAAGGGAGTGGGATCATATGCAGCGTGAGCCGCTAATATTCTTTCATTGGACATTGTGCAGATGCAGAAGCCGGTTACCCATGCTATCCCAGGCGCCGTGTATCAAAATCAGAGACAATACAGTTGGTATCTTAATGGCTCACATCAGTCCTGTTACCCTCCTTATCGTGAGTGTAAAGAGAGGAGTACAAGTTCCAACAAGGTATCGCTCCCGAGAGAGCCCCCTTCGGCCCAACCAAGATCCCAACCCAGTTCACGTCCCGTACACATCCAAAACAATCTAAATCGTGAACTGATATAGTAACACAGCCGGGATAGCCCTGACTTTTCATTTCATCTAGGAGGGGCCTGCCTTCTCGATATAAGAACAAAACCCAAACATTTTTTCGTCATTTCCCGATCTATAATTATGGAATCAATCCTTGAACACCCGTTTCATGCTTGATGCCTACGTCGTTGAGGCGAGATGGGAAATTCGTGACCGCTTCGTGAAATAAAAAAAAAGAAATCAAATGATAATGCTATGTCCCTTCTACGCCAGCCCGATAATGGTCCGATGGGGTATTCGCTAACGATGTAAATCGACTGAGAAACTCGTAAATGAGGATTGCGTGGCCTCACGGCGTATCGCATGGTAGGGCGATATACAGATCGTAGGCTGTTCAACTAGAGAGACGTGTTGTACAGAAATGGATTCGACTGGGGTGATTGGCTAGGGTACAAGCTCCCCATAGCCGCTGTCGAAGCTCGCTTTTTCAAAACTCGTTTTGTTGATCGGCGTTGACCGACCGAAGACATTTTTACCAATATTACCAATATGCTTTAGTTTCCCGACGGACGAATCGACTGCGTCGGAGTTTTCTAAGTAAACCCTCGTAGCAGGCTGGACTCTGATATGGCAAAATAATGTCGAGAACAGGAATTGATCCCCATTGGAATCCCATAATGGTAAAGTACGGTAGCCATTCTTTAGGTTGGCTAGCTTTACTGTGTAGGTCGCCAAGGTAGGGTTACGGCCGCTGATTGTCTCCCCGTCTGAAGAGAGCTTGACACTGAACCTGACGAAGACCAATTCCGGATGTTTCGTTGTTACTTGATGAATTGCCTGGTAATTGAACTCAGGATCAAAGCCGTTTTCTTTGACAATGCATGTTCTGACCTTGACCGGCGTGTCGGGCTGGACGGGCATGCCGCTCGTACTATCATGTTTATCCCTCTTGTCGTTAGCGTGGAAAAACTCCATCTCGACGTATGGGTGTAGTGTGCGATGTGACTGTAAGCTAATAGGCCGCATAAGCCGCTGTGCCGAGATGATATCAATTGTGAACGTCATGGTTTGGTGCTCTGACTTTCCATAGGCTCCATCGGGTAGTCCATCAGGCAGTATTCGAATTGTTCGCATCGATTCGGGCTTCAGAACATAGCCTGTTTGATCTTTACCCCCAGCAAACATGGCCTGGTTCAGTTGCATACCGAGATCAAACGTTTGCCAATTGAGCGCGGCCATTTGCACGCCTTTTCGCCAATACATCAGTGGGTTGAAGTTGTCGGAGGTGAGGCGCGAATACTGCGGATAGACTCGCATCATGTAGCGCATATTGTGGCGTGTTAGCAATTTTTTGGAGCCTGGTGCCTTCGAGTGTTTCCTAAATGTCCCTTCCATAAAGGACAGGATGTGATTGGTCTTCTTGCATTCCGCGGATTCAAAGCCATGGAATTTCACTCCACTGCAGTAAACACCAAGGTCGCCCAATGACTTGACGATCTTGCTGGTTTTGCGTTTACTGTTTTCTTCTTCCGTCTCGCATTCGCTGGTGCTGCTGCTAAGAGCACCGTGGACCTCACCCTCGGTTATAGTGTTCACTCTTTTCCCAATTGCTCGCCGGGATTGTTGATTAGGACCTAAAAGTGGACTGGAGTTAAGGTATTGAGGGGAAATATTTCCGTTGTCCATCGCTACGGGTTTCGAGAAGGGTGACGTTAGACTATTTCCTCGTCGTCTACCATTTGGTTCGCCTCCGTTGCGTGACTGGTGGCTAGGATGTGTGCCCTTGACCTTAATCAAGATACGGTCTTTGAGCTCCGAGGGGGATGGAAGCTTATCTGCGGATGGATCTAGAGGCTCAGTGATAAGGCGAGCCCCAAATATCTCCTTCATCGTTTCGGCCATAATTTCTTGCTGGGTAGCATTGCAATGCACTTCAAGAGACACCCAAAGAGGAAAGCGGCTGGCAACGAAGGCGTATTTGTTGACGGTATTGATGACTTCACGGAATGAGATGGCGTTGGTAAGAGCACGCCCATGCTTGACGGCTGGTTGTCCATCGGACCCATCCCAGCAATCGATCTCGACACTGCGACACCCCCTAAGCAGCGTCATAATATAGCCCTCAACAGACGACACATCGGCTACTTGCCGGCCGATAAGGTACGTATTATGCGAGCTAGAAATGAAGTATTCATTGACGGGGCGGTCAAGCACTGGATCGGAGGGCTCCCGTACAAGGTGATCGTTGTCTTTAGACACAAGGTAGGTAGCGAGAGCCTCTTCTGACATGGTGACCGGATGGGCGACAGGTCGCAGAGCCGGCGTGTCCTTTGTCTTAAACCGCTGGGCATAACGATTGAACCTTGCTTCCCATACGCCGGGGTTGCTGTCGACATCTTCACCTTGAACATCCCGAAGGAAATTCCGAAAGTCTGACCATGTGATACCTTTGCGCGAGTCCGACGCTATCTGATGATATATTGCATTGACATCCTTTCTTCGCTTCATCTCGCGGACGAAGACTAGGAACTCGGCAAGGTTGAGCTGATTCGGTTTAGTCTTGTAAGCAGCTTCGAACTTGGCCCAGAGGTCTTTCTGCGCCATGTGTATATGTAAATTCCGGCAGACTCGTTCAACACCGGAGAAATCGATTCTCTCGTCTTCTATCGGACGGGACCTGTTACCGAATTGCTTTGCCATCTCGCCGTTCCAGAAGCGACGAACAGCATTCTCATTAAATGCCATCAGTGATGCCATGTGAAGTTCTCGGTGCTTTGAGATTGAAGCCAGGGTAGTCACCCATTGCGTGAACGTTTGTTCGTCGTCGGCGATGAGATGCATATGCTTACTCCGAGAAGTGTCCGGCAATACATAGACAATGGTAAAGAGATGCTCTTCGCAATCAGGGATACCAAAATCGATACGATATTGCCGAGTATCAGAGCCTGTCCTGATATCTTTGATATCGTCGATATATATGCATTTCGAGGACCGTCCCTTATCCCAGGACATCTTGCCAGTGTTCGTTTCAAGTATAAATAGCATACGCTTATATTTCTTCTTCTTGGAAACCTTCCTCAGCATCGATCCCTTGCTAAGTGCAAGGGGTAAGACTGGGCCGTCGTGGATATCACTGTCGGAGCAGGTCCCTGTAATGGACGGTGCGTTGCTGCTACAGGACAGTTCCTGTGATGTATTGTCGGTACTGAAGGCAATCTCGCTGATCTCATCGTGCGGCTCTTCGTCAGAGTCAGTCAATGCAAAAGCCTCAGTCGGAGCTGCGGTAGTGCTATCGCTTCTTCGTCTGAGAATGCCAGGACCAAGGCTGACATCTCGGCTGTTCGGCGTGGCCGACGATTGTCGCCGTGTCCTAGTTGCAAATTTGTTCGACAGCCGCCTCATCAGGCCCTTCCCGCCGGAACCTGTGTTCGTGAACTCGGGAGGCATGGTGGTATTGCCTCCATTGAGCACGCCGGCACCAATGGAGGAGTTGCTAGGCTTGTGGCTAATAAGGGGATCGCCTAGGTGAAGAGGTGGAAGAGGGGGAAATATCTCAACATCGCGGTTACGGAAGGAGTCCGGGGAAGGCTGGACGGAACTGCTTGTAGTCAAGGCAAAGCTCTCTGGGGACATCAAGGGAGAGGCGTGAGAACTCGATGCTACGGTGGACGAACTTATAGCCGAGGTAGGTAGTGTACCAGTTTGTATGGTAGGTTGATAGGTAGTTTGTACTCGGCCGGGACGCGTCCTTCGCAACATCGTCCCCTGGGCAGCCACGACGGGTGTGCCTGACGGGGACCAGGCGTCTGGACTGGGGCGTGCAGGATTCCTGGTTGAAGGCATGGTGTCCAGAATGGGAAATAGGTGTGGCCAGGCGGGAGAAACTGTCATGCGTGGGAAAAGAGGGGATCAGGGAAGTTGTGATTATGAAGAGATGGTTGGTAATGTTGGCTTCATCTTCCTGGACGATATTATTATTATCAATTCACACCCGGGGGGGTTAATTGCGTAGGAACCAGGTGGTGAGATGAGACACAGTTCCTTACGTGAGCACAGCACAGGACTTGGGACAAGCTCGTTAATAACTAAGAGCGGGCTCAAGGCTGCAGACCATCTCGGTGCTTTCCACGATGTTGACGGCAGACCGCAGGCACCTGCAGGGGTGTGCCTCCAGATCGATGTACAGGGCGGTCCTCAGTACAGACCTTCGACAAAGGTACGTCTAGGTACACTAGACACGGGTAGGGAGGACTGCGTCTGGCGTGCGGGAGCGCTGGACCCAGGACCTGGCTGGGGCGGACGATGGGCCGATGTTGCAATAGCTCGAGGATGAGGTGGCAGGTAGCATGCAGGTCGCTGGTTTGGGCATGCAGAGTTGGGGGATTCACTTCCAAGGCTTGGATCCCCCAGGTGCGCGCCAGCGGAAGCTGATATAGGGAATCGTGCCCCCCGCAGTGCGCAGAACTACTATAGTTATGTCTCAAGAAGCCCCTTGAGGGGTGACCTCTCGAGACTTTGTCTTATAACTCGTGTGCGTGTATTCACTTGTATATGTGTCCCCGATCTGCTGACGGGCCTGCACCACCCAAGCTGTGCGCGAGGACTGACTGCGGCGAAGATGCACTCGTCTAGCTAACACCAGAAAGACCCCAATGAAGACAATCAGAAATCTAACAAGTGGGAAGGATATAAAACCAGGGGGGGGGGCCTCGTCGACGAGAAAGTCTCTGTCTATTTGTGTCAGTCGACAAGAAGGCCCGGTCTAAGAAACGCCGGCCAGGCAAGGATAATAATAATCTTTGTGGCGAGTGATATCAGGTAATAAATAGGCGGCTAGTGTAATACCAACTCCCGGTAGCGGCAGCAATAATTCAGAAGTAAAAGTAGGGATTTGTGTTGTTGATATTGGCGGTGCTTTTGTTTTGTTGCTGGTGGCTGGTGGCTGGTACTGTGGAACTGTCCGTCCGTCTGTATGTCTGTCTGTCTTCTAGACCGCTCGGGACTGTCGAGGGCTGCTCCGTATATATAAAGTATTATTCGTGTTCTGTTGTGCAACGTGAGAGTGTGAGTGAGCCGTGAGATGAGTCGAACGCTGCTGCTGAGGAGAGATGTCCGGATGGGGTTGTTAGTGAGAGCTTGCGAGTGCGCAGGCCGCTTTTCTAGTAGTAGTGACGAGAGCCACTGTGCGTTGGTGCGTCGCAAGAAAAAAAAAATCCATGGGACCCAGAAATTTAAGACCAAGGCGATGACTGGCTGGCCTAGCTCGGCCTGGAGAAGTGCGGTGTGAATGGGGGACGGGCGGGCACGCAGGACGGGGTCGGGAATTCTTAGTTATTGGGCTAGCGCGACTCTTTTGGCAAGGAAGTAGGTGTCTGTCTACCTCTGTAGTTCCCAGGTGTAGGTGCCTAAACTACCTAACCTTAATTGAAGCGGATGCAAAGACGGTGTTGAGAAAAGAGAAAGAGCGAGGAAAGAAAAGGAAAAAGAGGACCAACCGGCCTAAGCAGAATGGGGATAGAAATGCGTCACTCATGAGAAAGATTATCCAGTCAAAAAGGGAAGAGAATACAAGATTAGCTACATTGAACTGTACGGACGTGACATTTAACTCTGACACAGACTATTTATTACAGGACATAGACAAATATGAAAAGATACATTGGGAGCTAGTAGCTTTCGTGGAATCTGGCCATCGCAAACTAAGTAGTGAACTGTACCTGGGTAGGTGTACGTAAAGGAGGAAGATGCAACGGTTAATCGTGTACCATAGAATGGAGACTTGAGGTACTACTGTACAGCATGCATCAGGACTTTGGGCGAGGGTAAACGGCTCTAAATGAGTACAAGGTGTTAAGTTAATTATGCGCTACCTGCCTAGCTTACCTATGTAACCTGAGTACATGCACTATAGGTATAGTGGTGTAACTGGACGGGTGTAGAGTTCAGTGGGACCCCAGGTCACCGCACTCCAGTGCAGCGACAGCGCTAGGTAGGTACCTAGGTACCTAGGGCGATAGGGCACTTGGCAGAGCCTGCTTGGGCATCTAAACTGAAAGGGACACTGACGGCGGATGACTACGACCAGAAACAGCATTCCATCTTAGCCTGAGCCTCGCAAATCTGATTGGACCAGGATTGCCAGGCGTGCACACAATTGGGCAATCGAAATTTGGTCGATCTTTGAACTCGTACGGGACCCATCAACAAAGCGACAATTGTCCATCTACGTAGAAGGCGCAGAGCAGGAATGAACAACTTATTATCATCCCTTGTTACATCTTGTTGTAATTCTATCAACGTTACTTAGGTATTCGTATCGAGACCCATCGACTACTTGTCCAGTACTAATCTCAAGCTACTATACATGTCACACACATCACATCGACTTAGCCTACATATCAGTAAGGCGTCCATGAAAATTGAGAAAAAGAGGGAATCTCGCAACTTCCCTTTACCTAAGAGTGCGTACAATCGTACCCGGGTATTCCAGGTATTGGTAGATTTAGCTTTTTTTTTTTTTCTTCGGGAAAGAGCTAGTGAGCGGCGTAATGTGCTGGTGAGAGTATAACCCATTCAACCTTGGCCCTTCATCGAGACAGGATAGGGGACGTCGAGGTTGAGGTTGAGGACGATCAACTGTTTCCTAGCTGTGGGGAAATCGCAAATGACTCTTAATTTGTTGGCCCTCCATGGGGTAGCTAGCAGTGCCACGAGAGCCGCCGAAGACCCGTCCGTCCGGGGATTTTCATTTTGGGCTCGTGGTCATCCGGAAGGGAACATGAAACCGGACCCAATAATTCAGATTCCCTTATGTTAGGAGGCACCCGGTAAGACAAATGTCTCTGAACATTTGCCTCGCTGTAAAGATCCCCCGGGAGGGCAAACAAAAGCGGAAAGTAGAAGGGCGGGACAGGGAAGAGGGAAGCATGCATAGAAAGATCGAACTCTCTTCTACACTAGATAGGGTGGTTCTTTTAGGTAGGTAGATCTTACGCTATACCTACCTAGTACCTAGTACCTCTGGATGGAAACCGAGAAACCTCAGGATACGCGATAGGTAGGGACATAGTACCTAGGTACCCAACAGCCTTGGAGCCGCAAAGAGAGACAGGTACACAAGGGAGCAGCGTTGCTACTTAGGTACTTGATGTAGGTACCTGACCTTCCGGGTACCTTAATTCCAGGCCACGAGGTCTCGAGTGCAACCAATAAGCAGCCGAGGCTGGGGTGGCATTGCCTTGCAATCCAGCAACTGGCAGCCCTTGGAAATATCAGATTACGTAGATGTGCGTACGTACTGGCTGGGTTTTCTCGTTTTCTTCTCTCTACCTTGAGTACTATATTTATTCGTTCCATTTCTGGGTTCATCCCGTCTCGCCAATTATAACCTGTTACCCTGTATTCGTCCTTAGGTGTTCACCTTTGACGAACAGACATTGAGGGATCTAATTGTTGTTTGAAAGCGATCCGTCAAGAATGAGGGCAAGTCTATACGAGAAAAGCTGCGTAGAATGGGCCATGAGGAAAAGAGGGCGAATGTCTTAAATTTTTTTTTTCCCGGCAAGGTGAGCCGGTAGGGCTTCACCGTTGTTTCGCCATCAACTCGCTTATTCTTAGACGCCTATCCTTTTAATATACGGAACACCTAAGCTTCTTTGATCTAGATCTTCTGTGAGGCCTCTAAGTCATGCTCAAGAGCATATCTGTTCATTATTTCGACAAATTTCATTCCCATGAAGAATTTGCCGTGAATGTTGTTCTGGTAAAACTGGACAAAGACTCTGATACCCATCAGCTACTTCCTGAGATACGCGCCGAGGCCGATTTCCCCCTCGCCAGCTTGGAATCTCGGAAAGTTCCTAATGGGTCCACTATTAATGGATGCAAGATGCCGGATCCCGAGAAACATTTCGTGACCTACCTATTATACGGTCTGATTCTTGTGTAGCCCCAGAACAAAACGCTAATCCTACTATCTCATGCCTATCATTCACTTGCATGCAGCACAACACGTGCCTATTACGATTAACGTGCTATGACAGCATCAACATCAGCCTGGTTCGTAGGTATCAAGCCAGGGATGGCCGGTTCGAGTTGCATGCTACTTCAACCTTCAGCCTATCGCATGACTATATATGTACAGCATATACAAACACATAACACACGCGCACGCATACATAGGGATTGAAGCGCGCTCGGCTCCGGAATTTGTGAGGCCTATCCCTACGCCCGTTAGTTATTCCACGCCAAAGAGAGGCAAAAGGGGGAAGAACGTTATTGCCTAGAAACGCGCTAGATCAAGGTTACCTATAACCACCTTTTGAAGGTGACAGGCAGATAAGTACTTGGCAACGTGCCAGAGCCAGCCGGGCAGGGCAGGGCACGAGAGAGCAGGGATTTCTATAGGGCAGCATAAGGAGCTGGGTCCTGGGTAGGGTCCTGAAGAGCTGGTAGAGACCCCCGGTAGAGAGACGACCCATAACATCATCGACGCCGTGACGGCAGCGGCTAGTCCTTCACTGCGGACCTATCAGCCTCACCAGAGCTACTGTCTCAACATACCACCTACCCTTTGAGTGCCGCAGGCAAAGGAAAGGGCCGAAGCTAGGAGATGCATGGTTGGGTTTGGAGTAAAAGTCAACGGACGTATCAAGCAAAACTCTAAGGTGAGAGGGCATCCCTACATACACTACTGTACACACATGATGTACCCAACATCTATACTCCTGCCTGCCTGCCCGCCCGCCTCTGTACAGCGCTCCAGGCAGCATACACATAATTACGGAATAGGGCTAGTGGGCACGGAAGATACTTCGACCCAATGAATGCAAAACATGCATCGGTAGGTTAGTCTAGTAGGCACATTCCCAGGCCGATGCTAACCTAAATTATCAACCAACTACATTAGAACCTTCGACTCTTGATGGTCGTCGATTGTTGGTTGTTGATTGCTCCGTCTGATGGGCTCCTCCCTCGAACTACCCAGGGCGCCGTAGTACCTACCCAGGTATGTAGGTAGTTACACCACTTATTCAACAGGTCAAGTAGGTAGGTACGTGTATTTCCCTTGGACAATGCAAGCGCGCGAGTTCGACAGCAAGTAGGTACAGGCATCTCACAAACCCAATTCGGCTACATTTGCCAGGCCAAGTACCTACCCAGACTACCACCCCCTCACCTGACAATCTTTCATCGTGGCAGTGGCGCTGGAGGAGCGGCATCGTTGATCCGGGATAGCGCCAACAGGGCCAAACACGCCAATAGGCTCGCCGACATCGAACGTGGGTAATGGGTAATGTAGACCTGGCGCCAATCCGATAACCAGAATAACCAGAAACAAACCGTTACACGACCAGAATCCCATGGGTCCTTGTTTCATCCTGGCCATCCCGAGGGCGGAATGCTAGTCATTGTCCAGAGATCGCCCACATGCACAGCGTGATCTCCGGTGCGCTGTCTTTTGCTCATTCAACTCGTCGAACGAAGCCACACGGGAACCGCTCTGCCATTGGAGAATCCTTTTTAGGCCGTTGCGCTTTATCCCTCACCGACTTCTCACAGCATGCTAGTCGCTCCCGCGTATCACCACATTACCCTTAGCCAGATGGACGCAAAAAAAAAAAAAAAAAAGTAGTTGAGGAGAGGGGGAATAAAGAACCGACGGGCCTCAACGTGCCATCAAAGCAGACTGGACATACACTATACGCTACCTCCACTAGTTAACTACAGTACACGCGCTACCCATCAGTGCAGTCAGCCCGATGTGGAGCTGAGGCCACAACCCTGCGTTGCTCAAATCGTCACTATCATACGATGCCCTTCCAGCAAAACCACAGCACAACGGGTGCGAGATGGGTCTTGGCCATCCGTCTACGACACTGTACACACGCTACCCAGCAGCACACCTATACCTATGCAGTAGGTGGGTAGGTACCTACGCCTTCAGTACCTACACTAACACGCTAAGGCATCGTGAGGTATCGTTACGACTTGTGTTGTGCGCTGTGCTGGGACAGACTGGAGACTGGGATGTTAGGATAGGTGAGAGACGCATAGGTGCCAGTCCCTAAGAACATGCTTCCCCAGAAATGTCCCGAGAGCTTGAAACACGACAATTGGCATCAATTACGTCAAAGGGTCCCTGAATTTTCGGACTCGTGCCGTATTTTCAATTTTATCTTCCCCACATGATTGTCGGGGCTCCATTGTCTTGCGACAGCGGACGAAAGCATGTCGTGCTTATCCTCATCATCAGTATCAGCATCAGCAGCATCGTCATCTTTGTTATCCGCAGTGTACATCCAGAGGGAGGGAAACTGAGGCAGCCAACAATGCGCATTATTTCTCCGTCCGTAATCTAATTAATCTAAGGCTGGGGCCGCTGTCGATTATTCCTGGTGGCCGGAAATCCACAGAGCTATTGTCAATCCAACATGTAGGTCCTTACTTGATGCCGCTCATGATGAGTCGGCCGCCAGAGCATCGGCGCATGCGAGCATCTATCTTACTAGCTCTCATAGGGCGGTAGGTATTGGTGAGCATTGCATTGGGCTATGAAGAACAGAAACGAAATACAGACGTAGCCGAGTCTATGAATACGGCGTCAGTCACTTCGGTAATAGCCACGGGAGCTCTCTTGCGGCCAGTCATGGTCTCATTCGTCTTCCAAATCATGGATGTGACGTTAGACAGCGTGACCTGACGTTGCTGTGATACCTTTTCATTTCCCTTCTCTCTCCCCGCAGGGACGATTGGAACACCTAACTTTGTGTGGTGCCACTTAAGACATGTCAAGCCGACTCCAGTCTTTAAAACCGGGACCCCTGACAATCATAATCATTCTAGGCGTCTTTTTTTCTTTTCAGTTCATAACACTGAGTGATGTACAGAGTATGCCTACCGCCAACGTTCGAACCAATCGCTCAACGCAAAGTTTTCGGGGACCCGTTCAGTTCTCACGGGGCACAAACGTGACGGATGTAAACCCACGGCAGTTTCGGCAGGTGCTCTTCAAATCGAGATCGAAGGGATTCCTTAGGCCTATTTACCATACATGAGATGCTAGCCTGTGCTGCTGCGCTAGGAGCAGCCTGCAGACAAGGTAGACGACCCACCGAGCTTTTCCTTTTTCATGGAAGACTAACCAACCGCGCTCTCTTGAATATGCCGATGTCTCGGATTGCTGATTGTTTCTCAACGTCCTAAAACAATTGTGACCGAATGTGACATCGAGCGAGACGTCCAGACAGCCAACGTCGCTCTCCTTTAGAGCCCCTTGCGATTAGTCCCATTTCTTTATTTTTTACGTTTTTGTTTATTTTTTTTCTCCCCCTTCCCCTTCAGATGATTCAACGCTATTGATGGCATGCACCACCCAGCTTGCACGGTTGTAAAGATAACCGGTGTGAATTTCTCCGCTTCGTGTGGATCGAGAATGTCACGAGGACTAATATATTATGCTTCCTGTCGAGTCGCACGCCGGCTAAGCTGCCCTTCATGCCTTCGCGATTTGACCGGCAAGCAACCGACAGACGATACTGCAGCATACGCCTCGAGAATGCTCACCCCGCGAAACCCTCGCTCCGCCCGGGCGGCCGATCATCTCGCACCCAAATCCCCTCATTGCAGCACAGTTCCATAGGATACCGCAAAAAAGATTGTTCCAGCGATGTGATGTAAACGGCTCCAAGCTGCGCTAACAACGGAGTTGGAGTACACCTTGTAGATACATGGATTTGGATTACTATTGATTCCCCGTCGCATCAGCTGTAAACCAAGCGAACACTCGCTTGGCTCCCGTTTCTTTCGAACTGTCGATCTACCACGTTTTTGCCGAGCATTGTTGCACGACATCCTCGCTTATTGCGGCTCGACAGAAATGCATGACATCAAGCCACTGGATATTCTGTCTGTTCCCCTTTCCTAGCTTGGAAATGGTCGAAGCGGAGATGGGCCCTAAACAGGTCCAATACAGGTGCACATCTCTGTGTCGGGATAGCATTCGGAGTGCGCAGGATGCGGCCCGCCTTATACGAGGTCAATCGCACACCATGATCCCTCTTACGGTCATTCTATCCGGCCTCAAGATGGTGCTGTCCATTCCATTGCAAGGCCTTATGTAGCCGGGTGGTAAGATGCTGGCTCATCATGAGAACAGGGTAACAACTCGGACAATAGTTTACGTCGGATGACTTCCGCGAGGCGGCATGCCATGCCATGATACATCGGATACATCGCAACCCTGCCTCGCCCCCGCAGCGTTGTAGTGAAGTGTCTCGATATCGATGTCGGCATGGACATGCCTCTCTTTAAACGGCCGAGGCGTGGGACGGGAGTACCCATATGCGCGCTCCTCGGCACATCTAAACTGCATCTACAAACTAGACAAATTGCACGTGTATGGAGGCCTTACAAGGCCCACGGTTCGGGCTACTACAACAGAATGAGACGGAGAGTAATATGCGGAGAACTTGATCCTCGATAATATAAACGTGATGTGGTAGGTATGTCGCGCTTATACTTGTCTTTACTCATCTGTAGTCCCCGATATAGGACGGGTAGAGACATAGAAGAAGAGAGGGGAGAGAAAAAAAAAAGTCAAGCGAGTTCGGATTGCTTAATTCCAGATGTACTATCTCGGTACTAGCTGACTGGCTAGCTAGCCTCACGATCAGCCCCTCCTATACGTGTGAAACAGCTGCAGCTTTATCAAAGAGCGTTGTTGATTATCATTACCTAGTGCGCGACCGGCCGGTCAGGAGATCTCCATCGCTACGATAAAAATGGTATCAAAAATTAGGGTGCTTACGTAGTCAATCAGAAGAGTAGTGCCGCAGAGACACCACGCCACATGGCTCTCCAGCTGTCAATTTGCCACTTCCCGAAACGAGAGTTCTCTGCGTGTGAACCAAGTGGAGAGATGGATTACTACACGGGCCAACAGGGCAGAATCAAAAAGACTTGGAAAAAGAGGAAAGATTTTATTCCTCTCTCTTCTCTCTTCCTGTCTGCTTTTCTCTCATTTTCGTTGCCGCCCATTCTAGGAGTTGGCGGGGATTGGTCCTTGGTCTTCTCACTGCACTAACGAGGTCGACAATGGTACGCGTATTTCTATACCTACCTCAACCATTTGAACAGGTATTTAGTGGAGACGGGTACTTGGAGACGAATGTACGTAGCACAAAAGATTACCACAAGCGGACCATTTGAGCTCGATTGGCCAATGAGCAGGCTCAAAACTATCGTTGGACACTCCCCGAAAACAATGAAAAAAGTCCCTCGGCCCCAACATTACCTTGGTTCATTTTAATCCTGTTGGAACATACATCGATACGGCAGACAGGTAACGCTGAATGTACTTGCTACCTGCCTACCTGGTAAGTGCAGAGATTCTGCTACTGACGGCCTTCCGCTGTGGAAAAAGGCACTGATAAAGGTTCCTAGTTGGCGTAGTTATTGTTTCGAGTGGGAAACGCTCTTAAGGTTATTAGCCTAGAAACAATGACAGTCAATCGTGTCGTGCCGTGCCGTCCCGCTCAGGTCCTGAGTAAGAGAAAGGCTTCTTACTGACTTGCACGGTCAGACGCCCGGCACTGACATGGCGTGTACCTAGACACCTACATACAGGCTATCAGACCAGACTCTCTGTTACTACGTCGCTCCGGTCGTCCTCTCGTCGGGGCCTCCTCTGAACTGTGCGCTTAGCATACACATTAGCCAGAGCCAGGTGGCAATCAGCATCTCACCGATACGTCCCCTCTCTCATGGTCCCAACAACTAGAAACAACGGTATGGCCATTACTATCCCTAGCAACCCCCCTACACTACTAGTGTCGTACCGCGTTTCTCGACGACGGAGAAAACCACCGTAAGTCGTGAAGTACCTACCTACATAGGCAAGTCCCAAGACGGACACTGGCGGACCTCAAGGATCCAATATTCGCACATTTATACTCTAGCGACCATGCATGCTATCGTGCTCGCCCACGTTAGCACAGAAGCCTATAGTAAGACCATCGACCTCTTCGCTGGGTGTAAACAACGCGCAGGACCAGCCTTGATCGTTGAGTCCCATGCTAGGTGGTATCAGTCTCCCTCGCGGCATGCCTACTGTTCTGGAAAAATTACACGAATCACATCATACTGGTTACCGAATGCCCAACGTCCACGTCGCTATACCGGTAGTTTATCGCATCGCTACAGGCTTGTGTGGAGAAGAGGGTGTTTCAGCTACCAAACTTCCAGGCCCTCGGGTTGCGCCTCCAACGTTGTAAACTGCATTCATTTCACAGAAAGCCACCTGGGTCTTTACCTTTGCTGCTATGGTACTATAATGTGAGGGAGGGGAAGTTCCACGCGGGGGGGAGAGCCCCCCTAAGTTTAAGTTTTTTTTTTTTTTTTATCCTTTTACGAACTCGAGGTCGACGATGCTTAGTGCCGGCGCCTATGTAAGACAAACTTTCGATCCAAGGCGCACCCCGCCCTCGTCTAACCCGATACACCTATTGAAGCCCCAGGCCGCCCTGACGATAATCAGCAGGCGAAACCGGAAGAAAGAGTCATCAAGCTCTTATCTCATCAATATCGCCGTGGGCATACCGAACTTTCCCGATAAGGCACCGCCAGGGCATCGCATCACTCACATCTAAATAGTACTATATTTCCACACTAGATCTCAAGTTGAAGCTACCGGTACGGCCACCTATCACGACGGGCGAGCCCCACGCTCATGTGGTGTGGTTCTTGCAGCAGCTCGCAGATCATAGATCACATGAGGAGAGTCCCCAGCGATGAGTTGTCACCTCCACAATGTCGCGGGCCCTAAGGCAGTTCTAGTACGTCTACCTACAGATCGATAACCTCGTATCTCACTGCGCTGCAATGCTGTCGCTGGACTGCACCCCGCAACACCACCTCAAGCTCGTACCAACAGCCACAAGCACAGCCAAGGCTCGGCGATATACGATTACCTAGGCCGGATGCAGAAATCGTTCGGGCCTCCTGGGCGCGCAAGCTCGCGATTTGCGACGCCCTGCTATTTTTGCGTCTGGAGCGAGCCTATCTAGAGATGCCCGGCGACCATGCTTTGTCGGGCTTAGCAGTAAAGCCCCCTTGGTGGGATGCCTATGCGTATACGCACACTGGGCGAATAGAAAAGCCAAGTCGACAAGGGCAAACAAGAGTGAGAGTGGAGTGCAGATTAGGTATTCACGAACACAGGCTTGACAGGCTTCTAGAATATTTCCAGGGGGGGAAGGGGGGTGGTCGGGAAAATAAATCGTCAAGGGGCCTATTAAAAAATAGGTATCCCACCCACCATCTCGCTATTTTCGGCACGCATCCCAGTAGATCTCCAAGCCCAGCAAGGGAGAATATATATATTATGGGTCTCAGCCCAGCCATCGGATCCGTCGGGCTGGTTCTGCGAAACATCGTTGGCTGTACCGCCTGTACACACTACCTTCGCGATAGGAACTTTTGCTTAGTGCGCCCGCGCCGACCCGACCATGCGAAGCTTGCGCGCACCTTGCTATTGCTCAAGGCTCAAGGTGAGAGGGCCATGCTTATCACCACAGCTAGCCACAATCGTGACCGACGACGAGGCTGTCGAGCGTGGAGTGTCGTTGTTCTTCCAGAGTAGGACTCACTTGCAGGATATTACTTAATTACTTACCTTGCGCGCTTCAGTGACAATACCTCAATGCAGACCATGACGCATCCAAGCACAAGCACATATAGAGGCTACCTACCCATCCCGAACCTACGAACCGATGCCTCGGACTCCGCCGTACATGAAGATAAGACCGCCACGGGCTACCAAATGAAGACGTCGACAGAAGAGCCGACGTAGTTCGAGGCTACTGATTATTTGCTTATCACATCAATACATCCCCCCCTGACAACCAAGGTTGCCTCGCGAGAGGATATAACCCTCGCAGCATGCTACCCCACAGAGTACCAATGCAGGTCGGGCAAGCTTCACACACAGTCTAGTAACGGCCTGCATGATCTACATGGAGGAAACGAGCAGCAGCAGCAGAATCCACGTTCCACGATGTTCAGGTCCTGCAGAAAATCACCATGAACGGCTGGCCGTGATGACTGCCCATGACTCGCATTGTGGCATTTCTCAGCTGCCGTAGGATCTTTGTGCGACTTGCCACGGCCGGCGATTGGCAGGACGGCGTGCAGCCCAGCACGAGTTGCTGCAATGCAATACCAACCTGGGTACCTAGATGCACTGCGCTGCCGTCGTGGCCGTGGTGGCGTCGCATCACCCACATCGTTAGAGAGAGCGCTGAGATTAGCCGAGACAGCTATAGGCACTAATTAGTCTATCTGGGGGGCAGGACAATCCTTTCGGCGGCCGTCTCGGATATGGCCAGGGCAGCATTCAAGCTTCGTGGGGTCGTCTTTCGCCGTGCAGCATACACGCACACAGTTACGTACCAATTATCAGTTCGAGTCGTGATGCTACATTACGAATGATCATCGCTCGGATATTGGCTACCTCACATAGGGGCTGACAAGAGCAACGTGCCTTTTTCTACTGTCCAAACTGCGTCGATGAGACCGTCCCTTATCAATCGTGATTTGTCACCTCTCGGTATCGTTCACGATGAAATCGGTACCGCAACCATCGGGCTTGAGCTCGACACCTACTAGTCAGGATGAAACGGGTTGAGCCGAGTCTATGGCACGGCCCACTACAAAGCTGTACCTATTCTATACCTACCTAAGATACGATCACCTTAAGGATCACATCGCGTCTAGGCAACTTAGTAATAAGCACCAACTTATTACCTACTTACCTACTACTACTTTGAACCTACTACTTTGAACCTACTACTTTAATATTATTATACATATGCGTACATAGAGCCCGCCGCCATGGCTGCCGGATTGCGGCGTCTCTGGCATGAACTGGCGGCAGCTCGACGGCCAATCAACCCCCGTTCCCTACCATGCATCCCTTTCTTTTTTGCTTGTTCGTTTACACACCGCTCGGACGGAGCAAGGTCAAGCAAGTTAGCATGAAGGTGGCTCGGTGAATTGCACCAATCCTCACCGTGGGACAGCCTCACTTTGCTGCTGCGGAGTGGCATGGGCACCATTGGTGCGACCTGACCAGTCAATCTCACCATGCTTCTTCTCCTCTCTCTCTCTCTCTCTCCTGCCATCTCCTCCGCCCTCCCTCCCTCCCTCCCTCCTCCTCCTCCGCCTTTGCGTATTCGCATGCCGTGCGTGGGTGGGTTTCAACCCCAAATCCAGAGAACGTGCATGGTCAGGCGATGACGAAGTCTCCATACCATTACATACATGCGTACTCACTTGGCAGCCGAAATATGCACGTTCGTCTATCGAACCGCATACGTACATACGCACATGGCTATCTCAATCCGCCCTGTCTTGGAACAGATGATGGCTGAGTGCGCAAACATTTCCATTCTTGATTTTTTTTTTTTTTTTTCTTTGCGCGCGGTCGCCTCTTTTTGCAGTTGCTTCTTCATCGTACGAGTCCTACCCAGACCGCAACAAAACCTCATGTGATTTGGAATGGTTCGTGGCCCTTCTGGTGCTTCGGTGGCACCGGTGACAGAACGACATGTCATATTTGATAGCATGTTTCTACGTTAGTCATCGCCGCAGGTGCCATTGTTCGGGAATTGGACGTCCCGTTTGATGCGAAATGCTGGATCGGCCTATCACCTAGCACCACCGCTGAGGTTTGATCTGGCTTGGTCTGGCCTACACTACTTATCTCACCTGCGATGCAGGTAGCTGCCTCGTAGAAGTACTTCGGTGCCGAAATGCACGAGACCGGGATACTTCCAACAACATACCCACGTACCTGATGCGCGCCCGCTACACTATAATGTATGTAGGTTAAGGTAAGTAGGTAGGTAGGCAGGCATGTACGTATGTATGTATGTAGGTATGGCGCAGGTATGATGGACTGTTGGGCGGTCAGCGCGAATGCGATTTGTCGACGGTGCACGCCCCTTTTTCGCAATGGAGCGTCAGTCCCCGATATAGCCTCCAGCTCACCTCACGTGGACTTGTTCAGTCCAGAATGGGATTCGGCACTGGCCGAAAATGGTCACCTGCAGATTCGATTAGGTTATGTCTGCTCAGCCCTACAAATGAGACCCCAGCGTTCCATGCACTCGGAATTATCCTCCTTTGCTTTTTTTTTTTTTTTTCCTTGTTGACCTACATAGGTACCCGGAGGCCCTTCGTTAGATAGATAGATGAGGCAAGCTTGGCTTGCGAGATGCACTATAGTCCATACCATACATACCGTACCCTCGTTGGTTTGAGAGTATGGAAGGAGTATCGCAGCTTAGTCATACGTTGCGACCTGTCGAAGCAGAGAAAGGAGAGAGAGAAAAAAAAACAATGATGTATTCATTCCGCTCCGTGTGTATGTCCGTGTTAGTCTGTTCGTCCGCCCGACCGCTTGTTCTGTTCAGGTGGTAATAACGAATCCGCTCCCTTGGGATAACGCAGAGCCTCCGAAGGATCTGACTCAGCGTGGGAGAATCGCAATACCGCATTGGACATTCAACAACTCCAAGATGATCATGTCACAGTCTATGCGTATGCGCGTGCGTGGGCGTAGTATATCTAAGCTATGTAGTGAGCTCCGATTCGAGCCCCCCAACAAAGTATCCAGGACGTTGGCCAAGAAAAGCTGGCCTTAGGCCGGTTTTGCACTGCAGTCATGTCTATATCTGGTCCCGCATACCTGTAATAGTCAGATCGCGCGCATCGGCTATCGTTGGTCGTCTGACCTCCTGGACGGCACTTGGCACAGGTGATGTTGATACTATCTAAGCTCCGTGCAATTGTCGCCCGTAAATTGACATAGTCCCCAGTCCAGCAACAAATGGTTCTTCTAGAAGTCATGAGGGTTCCATTTTATGGGAATTGATGATATCAGCAGCCCCCATCATGTACTTACTTACTTTCCTAACCCTGCATCCGATGCCTATTTAGCTTTATAGTGAGGCGATAAGCCGACCTTTCGAAAGGGGTAGGTCGCAATGCGAAGCTAACTAACGATGGCATGTTCTACAACTTTTAGGTGCTAGTTATACCCCCAAGCGCCCGCAAGAACTGTGGACAAATGCCAAGCTGGGAAAGACGAAGAAGAAAAAAAGAGGCATGCCAATATAAAAAAAGCTTTCCTCATACCTAAACCATGTATATCATCCGACGGTTCGAATCAGCGGCCCGAATGTCACCGTAGACGACATCACTAGCGGCATCCCACTCCCGTCTTACCTCGCTCACAATTGGTCCCAGCGCTAATTAGTCCGGTTCGAAAAGTAAGGCAAAGATCACGGCCCGCTAGTATGTATGTAGGTAAGTAGGTAGGTTTGGGGAGTGGGAGTGGGAGGAAATAGATACATACTTACCTGCCGATGCGTACCTACACTACATACCCAGAGCAAGATCATCACATCCATGGCCGGTCCACTCTGCTGATCCATGCTGTTGGTTGCACCCGCAGCTGTGATGTTATTCCCGTCTCTTGGCCCCAAGACCAAGACGCGCGAACGGCCTGCTGGGCTGGAGATGTATGTACGTACATATGTATGTATGTATCTCATCATCCCGCGCAGGGGCGGGCAGATCAGATGAGGATGGAGAAGCGCCAACTCACGAGACTCGCGCTAGCCCGCCAGGTTTCTCTCGGTCGGATACTGTGCTGGGGACGGGAATAGCTGTGCCGAGAACACACTCCCGTCTCTCTATCTATAGCTTAACCCAGCAGGCCAGGAGGGAAGGCGGGCGGGCGGACTCTGCTGCTGCGGGAACAAACGGACGCGCTCGACGATCCGTAAGCCTCACCTCACCGTGTTTGTGTCACAAGGCTACCAAGGCCCGCGCGGTCGATCCGTGCTAGACTTCGATGGGAGATGATTGCCTCCGCTGCCTGTCTGTTTCGAGCTTCGCGCGCGCGGCCGGCGGTCACGCATTGCTAACCTGGGTAATCCATCCATCCGCTCATCTATCCATTCATACGTGTTGCGTTGCGTTGTATTGTGCTGTCTGTTGTGTCTGGGAACCCTTGACGTCGCGGTGCATTCCACCTGGCTGCATATGTTTCATGTCGGAGTTTGCCTTTGATAGCGCTACTTGATAGTACAACTATCTACTTTGCTCCTCTCTGACGTCCGTCCAGGCAATGGGCGTGGCCGTATGCCGTGCCGTGCTATATGCTATGCTATGCTGTGCTATGCTGTGCTGTGCTGATGTTTGCGTGGCACGTCGTACCGTTATCATTCGGCACCTGATGACAGGACGCTAGTGTTGTGTGTCGTGGAAGACGACGACGATGATGTTGTGTTTAGAATTTTTTACTAGTCTGCGCTATTATACCATTGTCCAGGCAGTCTCCTGAGTCTCGACCGGCCTCTTGCAGGAACTATTCCTTGGTATTTAATCTAATAGTCTCGCGCCGAAGCTGCTGTGTCATCGTCGCACATACCGGACCCATCAAGGACACCCCGTGTCATCCGGGATATCATCCGCTGTGCCATGTCTCCTATATCCCCGACGTGGTGGAACGTGTCGCGAAGCCGACCAAGCCAATGCTCTCTGGGGTCCCCGGATCCTATCGTGTTACCCGACGAGCCGTATTTCGGGGAATATAGGTAACGATTATAATTATGTTTGCTCTTCATGTCTGTTACAGAACAGTGAGGGATGGAACCAATCCAGTGTCCGTGGTAATTAACTTGGTGAGAAACTCGCGGACTTGGAGCATTGGTAAGTCCGTAAACATGGCGTCAAAACATCGCAACATCATACATACAAAGCCACCGCAAAGACAGAATGGGTAGATAAACACGCCATTGGCTACTTGATTCCACGTATCGACTGGCTTGGCCTGCATGTATATACTATGTAGGTAGTTTCGTATATGTAATTCAGAAATAAACTTGTTCTGTGTAAACATTACTCTATACCGACTGGCAGAAATCACGCAATCGAGAAAGCGAAATGCAACCGCCCGTAATGACACTGATCCTGCAATCTGCCATTCGATCCCTGTATGCACGGCCAAGTCAAACAAGAAATGCTTGCTCCCGTCGCTGGCCGCATGTGTCCTGCATATACAGCTATTAGCTGCCTTATATCCAGAACACGGGTGGGCCGTTTTTTTGGGAGGCATCCCATTTCCCACGTCGACGGCAGCTTCACGACGCTGGTTGGCCGGTGGCTAATATCGCACGAGATGAGACGATTCGAGAGGCAAATAATAATAAAAAAAGAGGCTTCTGAAACGGGGATGCGTTGTCGACCTTTTTTTTTTTTTTTTTTTTCTCACCTCATCCGCATCCGCCCAGTACCTGCGTTAGACAGCACTAGGAGGCGTTTGAGTTAGACCGAGAGTTTGATTGCAACTCTGCAGTTGCCACCGCGCGACATGACTTAGTCAAGCTGGTATTATTCACAACTAATAGTTACCCCGAAGAAAAAATTTTCTTCAGTCTTGTCTCCTTCCCACCGACATACCCAGTACCTACTTACCTTCAAAACATACTATTGAATGCAGGGCGTTTTGAATTTGTAATCTCCCCATCCCATCTACCTCTGCTCTACCTGGCATGCAGGGCGTGAAATAGCCCCATGTAGTGCTATGTGATGGGTGGTTAGTTGGGTGCTGATTATATTGCACTAATAGAGCGGCAGCTGTCTATCTACGGCGTGCATAACGCTGTGGAACTTGGACGCCTTGTTCCTCAAGCCTCCCCGAGAATCCTTTTTCCACGGCCTTCAATTTACGCCCTGAATGAGGGGGAACAAGCGGTGAATAGGGCCTGCTGGCGGTGATGGTCCGAGGATCGGAGCCAAGGGGACGAGGGGGAAAAGGCCTCGCGAGGAGGGGAGTGAGGGTATACCGGCTGCTCTCTGTCACTTTGGGTTTTGCGTGCCATGGGCTAGGGGTGCTATATTTGGGACATGAGCTGCATGGATAGAAGTCTACGGGGTGGCTGGTCGTGGAGGGAGGCGTGCTTGACAGATGTGCGTCTAAAATGCTGGGAGTTTAGGGGCGTGGTGGAGAGACAGAGGCCGGACTCGCTAGCGAAGGTCCAGACGCTTGGAAAAGTGCTGCTCATGTTTGATCCTGATGTGCCTGTTTGTTTCCCATCATGCTCTTTTCTACGGATGCCGGAACTCATTGTTGGTGCTGAGTGACTCGGTCTGCATGGATTATTTGGAGAATGTTGAGAACAAAAAGTGCTCATGTCTTACGGCCTAATACATTATAGAGGTAGGAAATATGGCGGGAATAGAGACCATCCTACAGAATTCAAGTCGTCGTTAGGAGAGGGAGATGATAAATCACAAACGCAACAAAAACTTTGAATAGTTAATATACGGCATGGTTGTATACACATGTATAGCTACTACTCTTGCTTTATAACCGGATATGCTGGGTTCGGATCCATAATGTTTGTACATGTGAATCGACTGCTGTCTCAAGTGATCCAGGGACAGCCCTTGGTTCTACAGCAAATACTCTCATATGAAGTGTTTCTTATGGGGAGATTCCCAGATCGTGGACTCGGTGCAGGTTAACCATACCTACCAACAGTCTCGTGTACACGCTCTTAGGTAGATTAAGGCTCTGAGTCTCATGTAATTCCCTTTTATTTCGCTGATACAATGGCCAAGACATAGGCTCATAATATTCTTTAGCTTATGATAACTCGGGCAATGTAAGCGCGACGCCCTATCTATCCGAGACATGAGTCATATTACATACAGTATTTTGTACGGACTCTCTGTAATATTACACTACTGAGAACGCCCTAAATTGAACCAGCCAAGTGACGAGACAATTGGAAAAACACATCGATAAAGTCTGCAAATAGCCACGAAATAGTCATAGTTGTCATTTCCACCTCGAGCCCATAGTTAGCTGAGCTATAACGTAAAGTGTCTCGCTTATAAACCTGCAACAATATCTGTTATCTATTGCATTTCTATGTAGTCCTAAGCGAAGAAGGGATCCCATGCCCTTCAAGCTGCGTTGTAGGTTTTGATTTCTACGCCAACTCCATGATATGTCAACCCCTCTCCCGCAAGTGCACTTTAAGCTGCAAACAAATCCCAACTGAGATATGTCTCCGAGGGCTGAAGGCCGCTTCGCCGTGGATGATCATCCTCTGGATCGGTTTTACGAGGTCTTTCCACGCGAATGTAACTGCCATCGGGGCACCCTTCCAGATCGCTTCGGTCAAAAGTACAGCTAAGTCTTGAATACTTGTTGCATGAGAGAACCTCATTACTACCAAACCACTGCTGCTCCTACTAGCCAACTCTATACTTCGTTTGTTTGGTGTGGTTGTAAGCGGTGGATACGAATCCCCACAACTAGCAACTACGCCGCAAGAGAACCCTGAATGAACGAGTTACTTGGTGTAAATGCGACGGTTACGTTTCGTGTCTAACAGGGCGTGTGCCAAAAATTAGACGAGTGAGAGTCGCTGGAGTGGTCTTCGCCTAACATTCATCAGGCGGCGAATAACTTCCACGAGATAGTAATTCAACTAACTAAAGTATCATTCCTCGTCGCTAACTAGCTATCTTACTATATGTGACTCATCCTTACAAACCAACCTGCCCTGCTTCATTAGCTAAAGCAGAAGGGTATTGTGATAGCATAAGCGAGCTAGTCACAGAAGTTGTTTGCAAGGTGTTAAAGGATCACTGCTACCAGCAAGATATCCCTTGTGAGAATAGGGGTAGAACCTGAGGGATACGAGTTACGGTGTTGCCGAGGCTCTATGAGAGGCTAAGTAGCCTAGTGGACCGTAACATCAATCACCAACGCAATATAAATAATGCTTATTCTATATCACAATGTAGTAAGTACAATTTGTCCCAACGCCGTTGCCATGCATTTTCGTTTATCAAGTAACAGGTGCCGAAGCGCGACGACCACGCCTGATTCTCGTGTAACATTCATTTCAAAAAGAGAACGACGGCTCCAGCGTTCAGTCCACTCCGTCGTCCTCTTGAGGTACGTATTTCGGTGGGTTTTGATTATTATTTCTCGCCGGTTTCCTTAACAAACCGCTGGCGCCATTTCGGGCCCAAGCTCCATTTGTGACGACATCCAAAGCTCTACGCTCCGCATCTACTTTGACTTCTTCGTCGTCGTCGCTGATCATATCCAGCTCATCTCTGACAGTACGGCCATTTCGATCCAACGTCTTCATCGATACAGAACTCAGTGGCTCATCGGCGTAGAGATTTGGATCCCGGCCGAGGATGCGGTCTGCTTTAGATGGTGTCCGTCGGCCGCTTGATGCCACTGGCGATGCTAGGTAGTGCCTACCGGCCCCCTGAGGCCGATCCGGGTAAGGGGAAGGTATAGGCGTATCGGGTTCTCCCCATCCGGCATCACGTTCGCGTTGCCGCTGGGCGGCACGCTCGTTGGCAAGTCGCTCTCGGGCTGCTAGCCACTTGGGACTTGGCTCCCATACCCAACCATCGGACGTTGTAGTTACAATGGGGAAGGCCCAGAATAAAGGCCGGGGCCCAAATAGATGCAATAAATTCCTCTTCGCGCCTAGATCAAAAGCATTTGGCAGTTTCTCCGAATCCTGCTCGTCCATATACTCCTCGTACCGCTTCCGGGCACGGTAGCGTTCCATTTCTTCGTACGATGAGTGGGAAGGCATCCTGTCGTCTCGGGGTAAGGTAATCTCGCCTTCTTCTGGGCGTGTAATCCCCGGCAACGCATTTGCGTGCATATCAAGAAGCTGCTGGCCATATTTCGGTAGCGGTATCCCATCACCGTTGTGTTGGGCTATGAACTGGTGCTGTAAGGTCTTCCGTATCGGGCTGAGATATCGCGTCTTTTCGAGACACTCAATGGTGGTCTGCCCTCGGCTGGCTAACAGAATGTGCCAACCAGTGAATGCACCCACGACCAGGCCAATAATGCCTGAGATCACGGCAAGCAGGATGAAGTTGACTGGCATCACAGTATTCGTGTATTGCGTTTGGGTCAGTAACTCGTCGTACACCCATGTTCCAGAGACAGCAAAGGAGTATAGGCAGAAGAGGGTTGTGTAGATCAGGAACAACAAGAATGCCTTATGATTTCGGAGTCCGATGCAGGTGGCCAGCCAGGGGCAGTGGTGATCCATCTTCAGCACGCAGCGCTGGCAGGTCGAGCAGTGGTGGGCGCGATCGGGCTTGCGTGCCTGGCATTTCTTGCAGAACCGGAGCTCTCCGTTCGACTTGACGGTGAAGGAGGTTGCGTTTGGCGTGGCGTTGGTGGGCAGGGTCGAGTAGCCCATGCTGTTTGTCGTGCTGCCGGGATCGGTGAAGACGGCCGTGGTGTAGCACCAGTTGAGCATGGCATACAAGATGAGGCCGCCAGCGGATGAACCGGTT
This sequence comes from Nemania abortiva, assembly GCA_022578505.1. Lineage (NCBI taxonomy): Eukaryota > Fungi > Ascomycota > Sordariomycetes > Xylariales > Xylariaceae > Nemania > Nemania abortiva. The sequence goes on from MU392551.1 coordinate 211,164, forward strand.
CCTGTTGTTTCTCGTCAGTTAAGGCCCGTAGTTTGCCATCGCCCGTCGGTGAGTGAAGTGGTCCGTCCGTTCAGCCTCCTGACAAACAATACCGCGATGCCTGTAGACGGCGTGGGTGAAGAACAAAGCAAGGGCATCCATCTTCGGGGGCTCACTTACCGGTCCAGCTCTTCTTCGCCTGGCCCTCGGCCGCTGGAAAGGAGCCTATACTGACGACAACCCATACGGCCCAGGTGGTGAGACCATAGACGAAAGCGAGAGGGAAGTATGTGAGACAGCCACAGCAATAGCGCTCGACTCTGCGCGCCCACCGCCGAGACATGTTGGATGACGGTAGCGAAGGCGACGAGGCTCTCTCCATGGAACGAAGCGGGACGGGACAAAACGAGGGATGCAGTCGAACAATGTAAAGCAAGCAGGCAGACAGATAGACAGACAGACAGGCAGGCAAGATAGGATAGGCTACTACTTAGGGCGAAGGAACGTGAAGATGCGAGGACTGCGGGTGGAGGACGACCTAGAATGTCACATCATGAGCCGGCGTTGGTGGTTGAATGGCACAATCGCGATCGCAATCTCAATCTTAATCTCAAGCTGAATTTCAATCTCGGCTTCGGCGGGAGTATACACACGGCTGCACTGCCGTAAGCCGCGATACAAGTGAGCGTGGACCCGAACGTGTTCGACCGTAGGGAGGCTGTGAGGAACAAACAGGCAGTGAACGAAGTGCGACGTGCCCCCTTATTCGTCTGACATCTTTAGAGGTGTAGAGGCGCGCTCAGTGCATGTTCAGGGTGCGCGGGTACCGGCGTAGGTAGTTTAGGTGGAAACTACCTAAATCATGGCGCAGCGCAGGGCTTACGTTGAAGAGACAGCTAGTTAGGTACCTAGCCTACGCTTATCAATCGGTATCATCGCCATTAGCCACAATTAACTACCTGTCTTCCTAATTCATTGCTGTACTATAGACCCACTATTTCAAGCCACAAACGCCATACATGCATTAGTTAATGCTTTTGCCTATATAAGCAGTGATTAGCCACAAGCCAAAGCCACGAGAGGATGGTGCGTATCTAAGGTCTCTCATTCAACAACACCGGTGCCCTCAAATATCTAATCGAACATGATCGTTGGCGACGAGTAGTGCAACCGGAAAAAATAATAATGCGACGTTTATCAATACCAAACATACAGGAGGCCGATGTGAAACAGGGTGGGCCTCAATTAGGGACTCAGGATCGAGATGAGGATTGAGGATTCCGCCAGCTGCTTGATTCCGTAATCTAGCAGATTCGATTTATAGCTCTCGACCACCGCCATCCGCCGCCCAATGAGTCCCGCACGTAGGACATGAGGACAGAGGCAGAATGATGCCCGCTGGAATGAAGTCTCCACAGATTGTTCCTGTCACAATGGGCGGGATTCAAGTTCCGTCTCTGCAAATAACTGAGTCGATGGCCCCCATCTGACGACGTCGCATTGCAGACTGAGATTACTATGTTCTGTGTATTGTGTCTTTCTAAGACGACATAGGATAGTACTTAGGCATCTATTTTTAAAATATGCGCCTCAACGGTGCCTAGGGCAACCGAGTGAACTGGGGGAGCACAATCGTTCGTTTGAGCATTGCTCCGTTGATTGTTGAAGGAACCCACGTTGTTCTTCGGCCAATTTAAAAGAGTATCTCAGGCATGCTCATCTTCCTAGGTCGTTTATCGCGAATATGGACTGAGGATTTCGATACAATGTCTCCTGGTAGGGCCGGTGGTTGTTCTTCCCCAGAGAGGCATCGTGCCTCTTGCCGAACTCCGTGTCTACCCTACCAAGAAAGTTTTTCCGATTTACGGAAGAACAAAAGAAAGCTCGCTGTTGGGTTCTTGATATATATTTGGTTGCTAGCGCTTGTGGTTGTTCTAGCATTTCTCCTGCTCTTTGGCGTGCTACAGTCTATATCATTTGGCCCCCTGGATCTTGCCGCTTGCCATCCTGACGGCACATTCAGTTTCCTTAGGGAGGCATATAACCCTTGGGCGGCGTCGGGCTTTTTTCAAATCAATCTAGCTTTTGGGAGTTTGACGTATACTGATGTCAAGACTATTGATATCTTGTGGGACATCGTTAGTTGTCGTAACCTTCCTTGGATCATCATATGGCTTTCTTACATGGCAATTTAGGTTGTTGGGCGTGGGGGACAGGCATTACTATCCATTGCTTCCTGGAGAGTATTTTCCAACTATGTGGCAACGTCCATTGCTGTCAGGCCCGTCACTTATACCACATTTCACACCATATTCCTAGAGACGGGTCCTTCTATCGCCTCTGTTTATAGGTTAGCGCGGGACTTTTTACTCCAGAGCAGTCTAGATTCTACGCCTGCGACTGTCTTCATCGTCTGGAGTATGTTATTTATACTGGGATGGCCGACCTTTGCCGGCGCTGCCACTGGTTATACCCCCACGACGAATCCCTTTATTCTTACTTTTGACGGCAATTATGTACTCTTCTCGTACTTTCAATTTAAGCCAGACGCGGGAAATCTCACATCGACGACGCCTCACGACGTATATTGGATGTTTTCCAATCAGTTATACTCTCTTAGCTACATCCAGGAGAACGGCCAATGCCAACCCGTTCGGAATGTAAGTACTCACATCCCTCAGGTACAATATGGAGGCGCATTCTCCTTACCTGCTACGACGCCCACTTCGTAGATTAGAAACATCATTTTATAGATCCTCGGTTGAAATCAACCGTTGAGAGATTCCCGGCTCCAGCATGCAAGATTCTTTAATAGTTATACTAAAACCTCAATACTAACGTTTTCTTAGAGGTTTAAATGGGGATTCTCATTTCTTCAGATATTTATTCTCGTCATTGGGCTTTTGGTATGGACTTTCGGCACTTGCCTTTTATGGCTCCAGTCACGCATCCGACTACCCTTCCAAGACCAATTAGAAATACCTAGAGGATACAAGGGTTGGCTGTTATTTGCAGATACCATCGTGAGACAGCTTAAATGGGCTGGTTTCGATGCTCGATCTCTCATGAATAGCCAAATGAAGACGGCGATTCGAAAATCCCTTCGGAGAGGGGCAATCTCTCTCAAGGCGTCGTTTCAGCCAGCGACCATTCGAAGTTGGGTAGCGGAGGAGCGGCCGTGGTTTATTGCTCTCGCCGTCGATGTGACGATTGCGATAGTACTTGCTTCCATTCAGGGAGCTACGGTAGCTCGCCTGGTTATGTCTAAAGAGTTGGCTACTGTGGCGCAAATCATCGATCAATTTGCTCAAGTTCTGTTCACCCCCCAGGGCACGTCTTTGCACTTCATCTGCGGCGCTCTCTTATCTTCTAGTTTCGGGTTACTAGTTGCTATCAACATCGGGACTTCAACAAGAAGCAGACTATTCTTGTTATCATGCTGTACAGTGCTAGGGCTGTTGATCGTACTAACAATTTATCTATCGCTAGACGGTAGCTACGTATCCAGTTTAAGCTCGCGTGCACTACTATTAACGTACCTTTAGAGCTGTCCAGCTGTTACATAAATATTAGAATCTGACGGACCCCTTCCCCATGACCTGGAACACCTTGGTGAATTCAATACTCTAGCCACCGCGACTATTAGCGCGCCTCATCGGCCTTTCTCTCGCCTTTCTCTCAGTATGGCATCAACATCGTCGCGGAACCCCCTCTCCCACGCATCGTCGCCGCACACAGGCTTCCACCCCAAGCGGCGCGCAACCGTCGGGATCGTCTGCGCACAACTCGCCAGGCCGAGCTCGACCATCGCTTCATCGGCTTCAGCAAGGTACGACGCGCCAAACAGCTTCGTGGCTTCAGACAAAGACAGGCTTTCGACCTTATCGTCGGGGAGTACTCCTACCTCATGGCACGCGCGCGCCACGCCCCGCGCAATCCCGCCCCAGGAATGCCGCCCGTGGCTCGCGAATATGATCCCTTTCTTCCCCCGCGGCAGACCCTGTCCACCCGCGTCGAGGGCCGGGAGCGCGAGAAGCTCGTATAGGGTTGCTAGGTCTACTACGTGCACGTGGTCCCACCTCCCTTCGCCGTCGCCGATCATGACCGCGCGGCCGTGGTCTAGCGCTGTCGCGATGAAGGCGGGGATTTGCACGCTGTGCTTGTTGAAGAGGCCCGTGCCTACGCCGTAGATTGTTGGCGCCATTACGACGACTGTGGGCAGGGGTTAGTATTCACTACCTGCTAAGCACCTCAAGCAAATGCGATCGCTAGGATGTAATCAGGGCGTCCCTCTCCGCCCAAACAAGAGTTCCCGCGCATGAAAGACGAATAGCACGAAACGAAGCTAGGAAACAGCAGTACTCACGCGTGCACACCCCGAGCTCGATGCCCGCATCAACAACGCCCAGCTCCGTCGTGCGCTGGATATACGGCTCCACGGCATTTCGCGCGCGCTCGTAGGCGTAGACATCATCGACGGCGTCGTCAAAGGCACGGCCATCCGGCGAATCGGCCACATCAACCCACGCGCCGGAGACGGGTCGCGCGCCAACATTCGACGTCCCCGAGGTGTGGATGAACCACGGCTCCGAACCGGGGTGTGCGCGCTTCCGCTGCGCCAGACCCTCGAGCAGCGCCTGCGCCGACGGAAGGTGGTAACCCAGCGTCGTGCTGATTACCACGTCGTGCTGTGCCGCAACTGCAGTTGTGGTTGCAAGGTCGTCGAGGTCGTCTGGTTATAATTAGCGGCATTGCGCATCAAAAGTAAGGCTGCGTATTGATGGAGATACCTACTGTAGAGCACGGTATTCACCCGATCGCCGTACGCGGCCTTGAGCTTAGCGGCCCGGTCGGCGCCGCGCAGAAGACAGGTGATGGGCGCGGATCGGAGAGTCGGCGATGCCGAGTCGAGTAATTGTGTTAATACCGACCCGCCGATGAATCCGGTAGCTCCAGTGAGGAGAATCCGGGGCGGAGATGTAGTGGCGGCCATGGCCTGAGCGGTACGTAAATGTTGGAGGGGCAAACCTAGCTCAATGGTACGGTTGGTCTTGAATAGAGGTTGGGGGACTTGTTAAACATCCCTTGCTACAATGACAAAGACTTCAGTAGTTCAGTGCAACAGTCCCAACATATCTGAGACATCTTTAAATATTCGTCATCGCTATAAATCGTCACAATAGCAATTACATAAGCTTCAAGTACATAACCCCGCGAAAGTGGACAACCCAACTCGCATCCAACTATCTAACCCGGGGTATGAGGGTAAATCAATCGGAGTTTGGCTTAACTCCTCCTTTATTTAGTCTTCCCAATATCGCGTTCCCTGCCAAGGTGCATTATGTCCGTCTACCCGTCTGCCATACAAACACAAAGAGACGCTTCATAATCAGATTTGGACGTCGGACTTAGAGGACCAATACGGTGACCTCATCGTGTAAACTATTCTCCGCACTTCCTGCTCAACGACGGTCTGGATAGTGATAGAGCCGAACGGGATATTTTCTTCGCTGATGACTATTCCCTATAATATTTCTCGAAAGATTTATTTTGCTGTTCTCTTGGGAAGAGGACCAGATAATATGACAATTTGTTATGTCAACCTTATGATAACCTATTATGCTAATTTTATAACGGCTTACTATATTAACTTTATAACAGCTAATTATGCCAATCTTAACCTCGACATTACAGTGACAGGGAAACTGAACATTACTACACAAGCTATGTCTCGCATGAATTTTATTCGCCTTCCATCGTAATCCTGATATTCCTAATGACACTACCATCAACTCATTTTTACATGAACATCACTCTTCTTCGGCGGAGAAGCCTCAGAGCGCATCTCAAGAAGTCTTCGGACTGAGTTCTGATCAATAGTGAACATGCCCGAGCGTATGTGAAAGTCTAAAATGCCGCCAGTGACCTGGCCCAGAGCTCTTCGGAATCCATCAGTGTCGCGAATTGGGCATTTAGTTGCCGTCTCCATATGGCTAATTAAACTTGCCACCGTCGTGAATTGTTTCTTGCAACAGATACAAGAAATACGTCCTCCGGCGTGTGCTGGAGAACGGAGATGTTGAGTCAAGGCATATACATTGTTGAACTTCTTCCTGTTTAGATCAAGTAAATATGGCATGCCTATATTAAGAATGGGAATGGCTTACCCGCAAGATTTATATGGGCACACATACTTCTCAAGAAGTGAATTGTGGAATACGGCTGGGTTGTAGTCAGGATGGTCAGGATCCACGATCCGCTGAACAAGTGTGGTGGTACTCTGTGGACCGCTGCTCTCTACAGGATTTGTGGGAGCCTCGGTAGTCTGGATTCTGTTGTTGTGTGCAGGGCTATGAGGGGCGTTCCTAGAGGCATATGCCGGCGGGCTATCGTAGGAAGTAGGAGGAGGAACGGCGTTATATGAGACCGGGGCTTTGTTGGGTGTCTGAGAGATGGTAGCTTTGCGATTTGACCAAGAATTTCCACTCCGATATCCGAGAGGATTGAATGCCTTAGGGGTCTTTGCTTGGGTGGGAAGCACTGGAAAATCTTCACTGCGGTAGTGCAACGGGTGAGCGTTGCGCGTCAAAGCAAAGGCCGCCGGGGGAGGGGAGGTCGGAGGCATCGCGGGCTCAGGGATTTCTCCCCCAAAATCCGATGCCCAAGTGTGCTCCCCCTTGATGTGGCTTTCTCCTTGTTGAATGACTTTTACCTCGAGGGTTAGTAATATCCGGTCTGGAGGAAAATAAATACGTGGGGTTTAGGATGAGTGCTACTATGGAAATTGGTGTTACTCACTGTCTTCTAGAGTCGCTTTCCGCAGCTCGAGCTGTTGAGCGAACTCGAGGTTCTTCTCCCGCAGTCTAGCTATGTCGCTGGGGTAGATGACTTTACATTCGTTACTCTCGAAGTGGTTCCACAACAGATGGGCACGATCGAAGTGGGATCCGCAGCCGAAACATTCGAGGTCAAGCTCGGGGCGATGGTACTGAGTAGCAAGAGGTTAGCTAGAGCTGTTGAACAGAGGCAGTCAGAGAATATGCGCTCCCCACTTACGTTTCGCTTGTGTTTACGAAGATCGTCTTCGGTCCAGTAGCATTGTTCGCATTTATCGCAGACGAAGTGTTGTTCGGCGCGCTGATGGGTCAGCAGCTCATGGAGATTGGGATATTTCACGCTGCACTTGGGACAGACAAGCGATTGAAGCGACTCTTTGATGTAGGAGTCGTCGCTCCCGTCGCTCCCCACGCTCAGCGCATCGATACTCATGGTCCTATGCAGAGTAGGAGGTGGCTTTTTATGTTTTGGCTTGAGCCCCGCCAAGATTCCTAGACGCTAGGCGGCAGTGGCTCATTAGTTGAATGTTATGAAGCGCCGACGAGCGATGGGCGATAGATTTTGGGGACGATGGAAACGGAAAGGCGCAGTGGGTAGTACAGTATCAAAATCGGCAAGGTAGCCAAATATAGGGTGCGAGATAAGTAGAAAGACATACCTCGTTTACATATGGAACGCTTGCAGTAGGTACTTGCTTTGGTTGAACAGGTTTAGACAAGCCCGAGATGAGCTGTAGGTGATGGATGCAGATGACAGCTGTAACCACAAGGGATGCTTGGGCTGGAGGAGATTTGTGGTAGAATAAGTGGAATAGAAAGGAAGTGGCTCCTAGAAAAATAAAAAGAGGAAAGAAAAAAACAAGTAAATAAATCTTTACTGTATTATTCAGCGATGGGTGGGCAGACTCATGTTGCCCCCCCAGTGTGTGTTGGGTGTAACAGAGAAGGCACCCCTTTACCCAGTACCTTCTCTTTAATTCACATCGCGTACAGCGTAAGGTACTAGGTACACACGTACTTCTCCCTTGTACGGTAGGTGGTTATCCTGGTACTAAGGTATATATTTAGGTGTCTCTTCTCCCAACTGCCACTATTCTCTGCTCTGTTAATAGTTCTACATATGAACAGAGTAAAACAAAGGGGCGGTTATATAGCCTACATCCCCCCTAGCCTTTTCTAGTACATGTCAAAAGGGCTGTTAACTTAGGAACAGACCAGGTTAACCCCTATTCATGCAGATTTACTCAGTAAGCGAAGACTAGATCAGAAAGCAAAGACAGAAGAAAATTTCATACTATGAATAATTATATAGACTGTGTTGCTTCAATGCATGGAGTAACCGTATAAATAAAGTTATCTATAATTTGACGGTTTACTTACATATTTTGATTCGTTTCCTTATACATAGTTTACGGTGATATAATTGGAACAGCTAATGAATAGTCTCGTGGTGTGAGGTTTTCTCCCGGACCTGCTTCTGACTAAACAGATCGAGGTAAACATTTAGAGTTGAGAGTTATCTGACTATTCACTTTGGTAGCCTATATATACAAACGAGATGTTTCATTATTCCTATTACGTATCCGAGAAGACAAGGCTTCGGGAAATGGTTTGTATTAGAGATGGTCTCTATAGTAGCTGAACTAGGCGTAGAATTATAATTTATAGTGCTAACAGTATGCACTGTAAAGTACTTGATCTATTTACTCCGTGGCATGTGAGACTATCGTCTACACTTATTCCAATTAAGGCATCAAATGATGCTCTTTTCCTTCTAAAACACTATCAATGTGATCGACGATATAGCGGACATAAGTTGCTGTACGCGAACTATTGTGCTAGACACTCCTAATTTCCTACATGATCACAACGCAACAGCATTAATTCTTTGCCGTTTTCAATATGCTCCGGAAAGATGATACAGTTTCAACTAACTATCGCTCTAAAATCTTCGTTTCCGGCAATTCTTCTGGGCAGGTCCACTTGTGCAGGTGTTCGCAGAGGAGCCTCCGGCTCGAACAATGGTCTGCAGGCGCTTCCCAGCCTCCGTCTGGTGATGGTGAGAGGGCCCTGGTGGCAGGCAACATGGGACAAAATATAATTTCAAGATATATTGTAGGCTTAGGGAGTTCTGTGTTAGCTTGCCCTATTTCTTTCGCTCAGATGCCTCGAGCATACATTAACTAGGAGTTGAATTAGCTTTTCGGAGGCAAGCGTTGAGCCTGCCGCTTGACACTTCGCCGTAATTGACTGTATTCCTCTCATCATAAGCCTATCAGCATCCGTAACTGTGAGTCTAAGGCTCCTCATACGCATAACAGCCTAGCTATCAGCAGATTGTTGCGATGCTTCCCGTGGTAACTTTGCAGCTACAGCTTCGATCTCCGCCGTCACCCGAAGATAAACATCCCTAGGTATAACTGAACAAGTGTGGTCTTCCATGTTCGAGACAGGTTGGGGAAGCCAGATATCTGCACCACCCTCTTCTATCAGCACCTTGACAACATCCGAATGCCCCATCTCCATCGCCACCTGCACGGGTCTCCCGCAGGAGAAATGGACCGGTCTGATTTCTACCCTGTCTTCGAACGCGTTCTTCCATTTGGTCAGGAGATGGTAGCCAGCATTTGCATCAGCACCGTGTGCCAGCAACAATCGAACTAGATCTATATCGCCGGACCTCGCTGCGATGCTAAGAGGACTGGTAAAGTGCCACGCCTGAAGGCTCGCCGATCCTCCAAAGTAGCATCCATCACCCGGGGGAGGCGGCAGATCTGCTAGCTTGAAGTCGCAGCATACGCCGGCCGAGAGAAGCATCTTGGCAATTTCCACATCTCGTAACTCCACTGCCAAGCGAAGGGCTCTAGTCGACGAGACTCGGTTGGAAATCTTCACTAAAATATCTACGAGTCTCTGGTTGCCTATTCTGACTGCCTTGACAATAGAGGGCCCTTTTACCTCGTCGGGGGTATAATTCGCGTCAGAACCGTTGTCTAGAAACATGTGGACGAGACCGATGTTTCCGTGCTCCACGGCCCATTCTAGCGGCGTCAGTGTGACACTTTGATGAAAGGCGGTAACGCCAAGGCCGTCTATCCTTTTTGGCATGCGCATAGCGTCCATCAAATCGTACTTGAGGAGCCCAACGTTTAAGTTGACGGAGTATTCGAGGATTTGTTTAATCACGCGGTTGCTGTAACCTCCTTTCAGCGCAGCGGCAAGCACAGATATCTGCTTGTTTTCGGTTGGAGAGTTGCAGTCTTCCAAATTATCACTGCCGTTCGTGGCGGTAGACGGAGGAGGCGGCGGGAGCCTTTTTGCAGCCAGTTCCCTGATGTCAAGTTTCTCATCGACCTGGCATTTTTCATCGGTGATGCGATTGTGAAAGTAGAACTCTTTAGACACTGGCTCCCATGCTATTTCCCACCCGTCATCATCTTGCGCAGCACTGTTCTCTGTCTTGTTGATACTTGCTATATCCCTAGCCGGTTCTATTGGTTTCCACCATTTGAGGTCTAGGAATTGCTCTTCTTCATATATAATACCCGACACCTGCCGCCGCATTCGTGTAGTGCAAGTCCCATTCTCCGGAGATTGGTCTAGGACCCTGCATAGCATACCCGCATTGTCGGGTTGCAAGTAAGCTGCGTATGTCCGTCGATGGAGCAAGTCATCCCAGTCAATGTCTCGGAAGAACGCGTGAGCTTTCACTTCTAAGGCTCCGTTCGCTCCTAGACGCTTTGAGGGGTCCTTTTCGAGAAGCCCGGTTAAAATCTTCACAGTATCGGATGAGATCTGTGCATCTATCTTTAAATCTTCGTTGGTAATCCTGCGGCGCTGCTCCTCGGGGTCTTTGTGATAGAAGGGTGGTAGACCTGTCAACATCTCGTAAAAGAACACCCCTATAGACCAAAAATCCGCCATCCTAGAGGGTTCTCGGTCAAGCAAGAGCTCAGGGGCCGGAATCTCAGGCGTTCCAGGCAGAATATGACCACTTTTGTCTGCGTCCAATGTGAAAAGATCAGGCTTGCAAATGCTAATGTGGCCAAATGCATCAACAAGGATATTTTCTGGCTTCAAGCACGCAAACGTGATACCGCGCTCATGCAAATACTCGAGTACACAGAGTAATTCAGCGGCATATAGCCTGGATATGTCGGCGTCAAAACGGCGAATTTTCTGGAGATGAGAGAACAGGCATCCACCACTAGCCACTGAGGAGAGGAGACTCAGCTGCTCAGATGTTCTGAATGAGAATCGGATTGGTGCAATTAATGGATGCTTAATCTCAAGCTCGGAAGCAACGTCAGCGTTGCTGAGGACTTTCATCGCGTACCTTTGGTCAACATCTTTCTTTTCAATGCGCCAAAGGTCGCTAGAGTCGGTATTTTGAGATAGCGTCCACCAGACCATCTTATCCTCTAAAGGTGGCATCGATTTCTCGACGTATTGAGCCTCTATGAGTATCTTTCCATTGCCATTTTGAACATTTACCCAATGCGCCTTTGAGGGGAATGACTCCGCGAATGGATTGAGCTTGACCAAGCCAACGGGCACGAGTCCGGCAGAACCCGAAGAATTCTTCACAATCAAGTGCACAATTAGGTCGGAATAAGTTGTCACGTCGAACCTAAGCGGGTTGCTTCTGCCTAAACCAAAGAAGAAACTATTTCTTCTTCCCATTTTCGCTTCGATGGAAAACTGGTAGTTCTCATATTCAACGATGGCGTAGAGAAGCGGCCGCTTGTCCGTATCTTGATCAGCGAGACCGCCCGGGCCTAAGGTTTTAGCCGCCACTGGTAGGCTTAAACCGGAGTCCCGCAACACGGACAACGAGACATTCAGAATCCCAGACCTCATAGATTCGGAGGGTTGTGTTGCAGCTATATTGGGTGAAGCTATGCAACTTGGTTAGCCCTACATCTTTGGGTTTGGATTGATATCTACTTGGGTGTTGTGAGCATTGGAAGACAAATGATAACTACTTACACATTGCACCCTATAGGTTGATTGACGCTGTAGTAACTTATAAATAGGCCTCAAGAGCTCGACTGTTCTCGATCGATCTTTGCATAAATTACTGGGATGGGATTGCGGTTTTATTATATAGGTACCTACTTCTTTTGTACACTGGTTGCAGGTCGCCCAGCGGGATCTGACGGGTGGGGTCACTGTCCTCTTAGCGAAAGAGGGGTTCGTAACCCCTTTTCCGTACGGCTTACCCGGTACATACCCTCAAGCGAGTGGGAAACCAACCCCTTGCCATTTGATAAGTGGATGCGAAATACGCAATTTCAGTTGATACAAAGTGACATCCCCGTAATCGGTGCGTGGCTACCGCGCAATCCGTAAAGATTACGTAGCAAAGTTATAATTACTTCTAGGATCTATCCCTAACTGGTGGTCAAAATTTAGAGTACCATAACAGTTTTCTTAGATTTTATATAAATTATACACCTCAAAGTTTCCGTTTGTTATAACTTAGTTTCCAACTTTTAAATAAGACCGATACAAACATAGTATCCCAGATAGAGAGTGGCACAAGTAGATCCCACAGCAGGATTCCATGAATAAAACGAGGCCAAAGCAATGCCGGCAGCCGCTGCAATATCATAGCAACTATCCCCGCTCACGACTTTGTGGAAGGTATCGCAGTTTGTCACCATACCGGTTTGGATCGGCGTGGGAGTAGAAACACCGTTGCCTTTGGTCGTAGTGGGAGGAAGTGTAGTGGTGGCAGAGCCGCTAATGCCTACACAGACATAATATCCAGAGATTAGAGTTGCACAAGTATTGCCTACCGCAGGGTTCCAAGCGTAGAAGTCGTTCAGTGAGATGCTTTTGGCGGCAGCGATGTCATAGCATGAATCTCCGCTCTTAACAAGATAGAAGGCATTGCAATTGCCGGCTATACCTGTCTGTATTGGTGTTGGGGTCATAATTCCAGAAGTCTTCGTGGTTGTGGACACGGCTTTGGTAGTAGTAGTAGTAGTTGTTGTTGTTGTTGCTGTACTTCCGGTCACACCGACACATACGTAATAGCCAGCCAAGAGAGTCGCACATGTGTTTCCCACTGCTGGGTTCCACGCGTAGAAATCAGTCAGAGTTATTCCCTGAGCAGCTGCTATATCGTAACAGCCATCTCCGTTGGCTACTAAGTAGAATTTGTTACAATTGGTGGCTATACCAGTCTGCACAGGACTTGGCGTGCTGATGCCATTTCCAGGTACCGTCGTCGTAGATGTTGCCCGTGTAGTAGACGTTGGGATTGTCGCGCTCGTGGTCAAGGTCGTTAGAGGCGTGTAATTGACCTCAACACAGTAGTATAGGCCTTGAATCAAGTTGCACCCAACTCCCAATTGCCCTGCGCTTGGGTTCTGGATTGTAGGTAAGTTGCCGCTCTAAAATTCAGGTTGCTCAATAGCTACTTACCCATGATAGGAACTGAGCCTCGGTCATGCCATAGATTCTCTCTATGATCGTGCATGTTGTCCCGTAGGAGTCTTGGACCCAGGCGCTACAGTCGGCTGTTGCTCCAGGTGCTGGCGTTCCGGGGGGAGACACCAAGTACGCTTCCACCCAGGGGATAACGAGTGTAGAGAGAGCTAAAGCAATATACCTCATGATCTTGACTAGGTGTGTAAGATAGCAGATGGTGGTGGCGAGAACAGAGATCGTATCGTTGGAACCATGGTAGACTTTTGTGCCCGGTGATTTTCTCCGCGGAGTCTCTATGATAATTCGCAAATATCCGAATCACCAGATCGATCGTGTACTTTCATCGCTAAGTCGGAGCTATGCCCGTGATTTTGGCACGTGGCCATAATTTGGAATTATGGTCGAGATGTTTTCTTGATTCTAGACTCATACGAAATTGAAATTCATTACAATATCTTGCATCAAGTGTGGCCATAATATCCGATTCTGGTAACAACAGGGATATTCTGTAAGATATCGCGGTGCTTACATGCATGGGTAAACCTTGAACTCGTCCCAGCCCAATGGTACCTAATCGGAGTTTGAGGAGAGGACTCTGTTCTCGGAGGTTATATCTACAACGGTAGAATCTCCGGGTCCCAAATCAGGGTCCACGGGGCGTGGAATAAAAACTCGAGCCTAGGCATGAAGTAGGCCATTGTGGTTGACTAAAGTTGAGTAGAGTTGTCACTAGGGCTGTGGCTGTGAGTATTGCTGTTGGTTGTTGGTTGCTGGTGCATGGTCGAAAAAAATTTCAAGCATTTCTTAATTGGGAAGGTAAATAGGCTAGAAGCTGGGACAATGGCCCAAAGCAGATAAGTAGAAAATACGCTGAGGCGCATTCCGTTAGATTTGCTGTACAGAATATTACCAACATTATCCTAGAGGCACTTGGTCAATTAGCCATAAAACCTATATCCGAGGCCCCTCTTTTCCCCTACATCTCAACCAACATGCCAAGAGTATGAATGATTATTATCAAGAAATAAGTGCTCACTTGAACGTGTACCGGAGTCAAAAGTCTGGGAAGGATCTGCCATGTACGGAGGACATGCCGAATATGTTCTGTTAGAGCCCGTTGGTCATCGTTGCTTACATGGATCATCAGCCTCCAGTTGCTCAGCCCGAAAGAATGACACTCTACCCATATTCATGTCCACCACATGGCACGGGCTAATAAGCGGATTGGAGCTAATGTGGGCGACACGGTATCGTGAGAGAAACAACAGGTGTGGCTCTCAGCCAAGCCTACCAACAGGCATAGTAAAATATTCTGAAATCTTAAGAGCGGCGTACGTTGCGGATTCGGGCCGTATCCAGTCTTTGGAATTAGCTGCGGGTGTAGCTCAGTATTATAACAAGGGTTCTTGATGAATTCAAGGAATTCAATTATCACAGATAAGCGGACTACCCAGTTATGAAGAAGTCGGCAAGATGACCGCTTTACTCCGTAAGTAAATCTGCTAGCAATGACCCCTATCAAAAGTCGCTGTGGAGTGTGATTTCACTTTTGTGATCATATTTCTTGGTAATCTTTGGAGGACCGCATAGGATAGATCAATGCTTTTAGTCTAACACCTGCTGCTGTTACTTAAGATATTTTCCAATTTTACATTCAGCCTCTTCAGAATTCTCGTCATCCTTGCTTCAGTATGCAGTGGCTTCTTACGTTTATTCTGCAGTCTTACTGCCTTTTCGTTGCTGTCAATGCCAGCCCACTGGGGCATAGTCTCACTGAGGACATCAATACCAGCAACTTTACTCGGCTTCTATTCCCTAGGGTTCGAGTTGGAGGTGGAAGCGGCAGTGGTGGCGACCCAAAAACGACTACGGAGCTTTTTCTGCTAGACGACTTTCCTGGAAATTGCAATGGCCAAACTGGAACCATTGATGGTTGGTTAGAGGAGATATATCTACTCCATGACGCGGTCGTAAAGGCTTATGCCTACGATTCTGTAGCATTGGCTTATCTGTGGTATGTCTTTTTTGGCGTACCACCGGGGAACAGTAACCGGCCTCTTTGGATAGCTATTGGAGGTAACCCACCTATTCCCCCCCTATGTTAGTATGCCCACTCCGATTAATCGCAGTCAGTAGAACATATTTCACGCGTCAGCAAGTTTCTTGCTGGAGGCGGCTTGACCAATCCAGCAAAAGACGGAGAGAATCCTCGACTGTTCTGCTCTGCCGACGCGGGTACTTATCAGGAATGGGGTCAGCCTACCAAGGACAAGAATGGCGAACCGGTCATCTTCGAAGAAGACCCTTTAGAGTACTTGCTTCTTGGAGATACCTTCCCAAGCGAAAGCCAAACTGAAAACGGCAGAGCGTTCTGGTTCGAATCGTTCAATGGAGTGAGTAATTCGCGGTGTTCTTTCTTCTTGTTTCGGCTACTTTTAAGGCTCAAGATTTTTTTTGGCTAATATAGTGTCTGAAACCTCCTGAAGTCCTCGCGAATTTATTAGAAATGGTGGTAGCTGACCTCGAATTTCCAGTACGGCTTTGACCACAAGGGCCGCGAGGTTTTGTGCTCCGACATGCCTGATAATAAAGGCAGAGTTCGTTACGCAACAACTGGGAAACCATTCTCACTATTCCCCCCAAAAACGTACGGCTTGACTGTTGCTTTCGGTGCGGCAAACAGACATATCTTGCTATGCCCCAGAACTTTTTCGCCTTTCGCTGGTACTCATTCGTACCCGTCCCTCTTGCAGGCCGTCTCGGCGGATAACTATCCCGTGGCTGGTCAAGAAGACCCGGACAAAGCTCTCGATAGACTATTGCCTATCAGTGCTACACTGTACCATGAGCTCTATCACCTGACTGATAATAACAACACCCCGGACAAGTTTTGTATGTTTCTAAATTCTCCTACAATAATTTTGTTTCTTTTTACTTTCTTAATTATAGTAATAGACTCGTTCCCCCTCCCCCATAATGTACCATCGCGTATATAAGACGGCACTGATCAATTAAAATGCATTACAGACAGCCTACAAGACATTGTTGACGGCGCCCAGGATTTCCCAATGCAGGCTGCCCACAACCCAGAGACATACGCTATGTTTGCGACGGCAGCGTATGTGCTTCAAAATCCACCTGATGGCGTAGAAGCTGCGTTGTATCTAAGTTCATTCCCAGTCAAAGCTTCTGATCCTTTTGGCAATCGAGGATAAGGCAGCTTAATGAGCCCCAACCACATTTCAATCGTAGGCTTCAATTCATTGTTTTCATGCCCCAGGGTATATGTTATACCTTTTCTTAGATAGCTCTTCATTAGCTTATATTCAGAAGAATTACCCCATTGCCACTGATTTATCCTTGGATATCTCGTCGCAGTTGGCCCACGTTGATAGCAAAACCGCATATGTTATCATGCATACTTTAAAAGACGATAGAATCGAGTGATTTGATTCTCAGCAGCAAATGTTTAGAAAATCTTAGCTTAGGTTTTAGAGTCGCACACATATCCATGGGGATCCAACTACATTATCGATAGCAAAACAATCAAGCGTGAATGGCAATTAGTTCTAATCTTACTTAAATCGCGCCTAGAAACATCCATGATACCTCGGTGAGACTGTCTCAAAGTCTGTAGGATTTGGTGCCTCACTTTACTCTACCGCCCATGAGACAATGCCCAAGCGAGAAAAAAAGGCATAAGCACGCACTCATGGTTAGAAATTGACCATACACTATATTCTAGGCTTCCGGTACACCGGGAAACGAGAGACTTGAGGCTGGTTCTATTCAGTACTACATCTAGAGAGTATTAGCACGTATGCACTTATCAGGTATATCATGTGATAGCTAAACTGTTGGCCTCAAATTTGGAATAGGTAACCGGACGATGCCTAGTGTGAGGCGTTCGTCGAAGTGGGGCTATATTTCTCAGTCATGCCGTAGTATTCGGACTATGAGCCTGCGCCGCAATTAAGCATATCATATGGTCTAGATGACCTTTCAATAATCCCATACGACGAACACATCCGTTGACGCCGGGGCAAAACCTCGAAACCCACAGAACAGCATACTTACAGGGGCAAAAATTCTCACATGTCACATGGGTAAACATGTTAGCTGCAAGACATACACCCTCGTGCCTGAGTTGGTCGGAGCTTGACTTTTTTTGGGGTGGGTATTGAGACGGCATATTTGTAAAACGAACAAATATCGAGATCACACCTCTGCCACCAGTAATATGGTTATAGTATTAAGTGTAGCCCTCTGGGAGTTGAGAAGTTACATTCTCGCTTTTTGCATCTTCTAAGCCTAGGCATTATCGTCAATCAATTCTATCTGCAGCTTCTGCTGCTTGTTTCATTATGAGAATTCTCCTACTGTCCATTGCCATCTTTCTGGCGGTCCTTCGGGGCTGTCCAGGAGCTTCGGCCGTTGCTAGCGATGCTAATAATGAAGCCAATGCCTTAATGGCGTCAATTGGAGTTAGAAAAGCCTCTAGCCCTGTATCTGGCATGCCGACAGACGTTGCAAGCGCTAGAGCTGCCGTATTGGCCGGCAACTACACCACCCGGCTGCATCACCAGGGCAGAGATCGCTGTCCATCAGGTTGCACGAGTGCCGGCACTGATAGTAGTGCCTGGTACGTGTATGGAGGCCTGAAAAGTGTCGACATGGCTTGCAATAAGACTATGTTACTGGACTTCGCTCTCTTCAACCCAGTCGACGGACCCAAATCACATATCCCTATTTCCGCCTGTACAGCTGATTTAGTGTCGCCTGCTATCGAGAAGAGCATCCAAAGCTCGGATCATTTAACCGCCTGTGTCACAGAGAAGACGCAACAGACTCGAGTGACTGCGTCGTTACAGCTGGCGACTTCAGGCGATTCAACTTCAGCACATATATCAGATATTACCACCGCCCTATACCAACTTCAAGCTTTTTCAGCATTGTCAGATTCAGGTTGCAACGAGACAATCAAGTACGCTTATTCCAGAAATGTTGCCCTGGGCATCTACGCCGGATCAGGGCTTGCACACCAAGGACTACTCGAATCAGTCCTCGCAATGCTCGGGACACAAATGCAAAGCCAAGGCAGCGTGCCGGAGACCCTACTGGTCCAATTATGCAGTAACTCTTCGACACGTTACTCACTAGGCGTCATAGCTAGCGCTAAAGGCGATCTTGGTGCGATCCAGCGTGGACTACAATCCATGAAGAATGGTAGTTGTCTAATATCAGACACCACCACCACCAGAGCCACAGACTGGAAGCAAGTGACATATCTCGCTCCGTCGTTGCTACATAGCAATGGTTCCACAACCAAGGCCTCGGGGACTAATTCGACGAATTTGCTCTCTCGATCTCTACGGAACTCAAACAGCCTCATTGCAAGTCGAGATGACTCTTGTAGCACTGTTCAGGTAGTCTTTGGAGACTCATGTGCCTCTCTTGCTGCCGAATGTGGTATCACTCCAGCTCAATTCACCGAATATAACCCTGATCCAAGCCTATGCGGAAGCTTAACTCCAGGCCAGCATGTATGCTGCAGTGCAGGGACCCTGCCTGATTTTACGCCCAAGCCCGACCAAGACGGCTACTGCTATGTATACTTGGTCCGACAAGATGACTCCTGCTCTTCAATTGGCGCTGCTCATAGCATAACGAACGACCAGATCATGGAATTCAACAAGGACACATGGGGATGGAACGGCTGTGGAAAGTTATTTGCCGACTACAATATTTGTCTTAGTAGTGGCTACCCGCCCATGCCAGCCATAGTTCCAAATGCCGTATGCGGTCCCCAGGTTAACGGCACAGCTAAGGCACCGCCAGGTACAGACCTCAGCACATTGAACCAATGCCCGTTAAATGCATGCTGCGATATATTTGGCCAATGCGGAACAACAACAGAGTTTTGCACCCCTTCCAACTCATCCACCGGGGCTCCGGGAACAGCTGCCCCTGGCGAGAACGGGTGTATATCTAATTGTGGAACAGATATCATCGTATCCAGTGCTCCCAGCGAAACATACAACATTGCTTACTTCGAGGCTTTTGACTGGCAGCGGCCTTGTCTGAAAATGTCTGTTACCGATATTGATACATCACTTTACACTCACATCCATTTCTCTTTTGTAACTTTCAACGAGGACTTCACTATTAATACCGACGACATTTCCGATCAACTGGCGCTCTTCAGGGGCATGATGGGAGTCAAGAAAATCGTCTCTATAGGTGGTTGGACCTTTTCAACAGACCCAAGCAGTTACACAATTTTCCGTAATGCTGTAGCTTCCGAAGTGAATCGGCAGACGCTGGTCACCAACTTCGTCAATTTCCTCAATGATTACGACATAGACGGTATAGATTGGGACTGGGAATACCCCGACGAACCCGATATCCCCGGAATTCCTGCGGGTACTGAGGCTGATGCCACCGGCTATTTCCTCTTGCTAGACGAGCTCAAGCAAAAGATGCCAGAAGGCAAGACAGTTTCGGTAACTGCCCCTGCTTCTTTCTGGTATCTGCAGCACTTCCCCATCCAGGCCATCTCTCTCGTCGTCGACTACTTGGTGTATCTAACTTACGACCTGCACGGGCAATGGGACTATACAAACAAATACTCTGATCCGGGTTGCGTTTCCTACGATCAAGGACTTGGAAACTGCCTACGGTCCCACGTTAATTTGACTGAGACGATTAATGCATTGTCGATGATTACTAAGGCCGGAGTACCGTCCAATATGATCGCTGTAGGTGTCAGTAGCTATGGCCGTTCGTTCCAGATGACTACACCGAACTGCTGGACCGAGCAATGTACTTATACCGGACCTGACTCGGGAGCCTATCCAGGACTCTGCACGACCACGCCCGGCTACCTTGCTGATTATGAGATCGGTTTGATCCTCCGCCAAAACCCGACGGCTCAGAGTCACTTTGATTCTAGCTCTTACTCCAACATCGTGGTCTTCAATGACACTCAATGGGTTGCTTACATGGATGCGGACAATAAGGCAACCCGTAAAGCACTGTACCCAGGTCTCTCCTTTCTCGGGACGGCAGACTGGGCAGTAGACTTACAGTCAGAAACTGGAGGATTTGGGTCAGGGTCAGGCCATGGTAATTCATCTAACCAAACCGTATACATCGACCCGGCTATCTGGAGCTCTGTCGCGCCGTTGGTGACCGCGCCGCCTGGTGTGACGCTCGTCTGGCCTCCTATGCCACTAGCTAGTCCGACAACTATCACCTTCCCTCCATGGACTACTACTGTTTCGTACTCTAGTCTTACAACGACCACTACCACCCGTGGTGATGGTGTTATCACCACAGAGCCGCATCTAGTCTGGGTCTCATGGCTCACGGTACTTACGATCCCCCCTGGTGAGTCTTTTCTGTTCGTCATGCTTCGGGGACTGAACCTTCGCTAACATCAGGACGAATATCTCAGTGACAACTACGGCCATTCCAGTCTGGGGCGTCATTATCGACCCCAGCGCGACAGATGGTGAAATAACCTTAACGAGCTCTGTGCAGCCACCCCCTTTCACAGTAATTGTAACTCCGTAAGGACAACCCCACAAGTCTTCCATCGTTGTCTAGGATCGCGTAGGTTCAACAAGCTAACGGCAGGCTTCACTTATAGTACACTAAGCGGCACAACCTCCATCATTGGGGCCACCGAAACTTCGACGAGCTCAGGAGATCCTGTTATCTGGGGCACTATGACTTGGATCCCACCCGTACAGACAGAGACGCTTGGTGGGCACACTACTATCATTGGCGGACAAGCTTTACCACCAGCTGCGATAACAGTTACGCCCAACCCACACCCCACGACCACTCCCAAACCGGGAACAACAGATCCTGTCCTCAATTCTCACAAGCCTTCGTGGACTTCTGGGGCAAGTGCCCATCCGACGGTCTCTCCAGGCTGCATTGGCTGCGGCTCACCTTGTAAGTCGCCGTCCCTACTTTGTATATATATATTGCCGAAGCATCTACAACTAACGCAACCGCCATTGCGCAGGTATCTTATTTTGCGATCCCGGCTGCCCGTTCTGTCCTCCCGGTGTATTTGGCCCTCATAGTGGCGGCGGGAGCAGCGGAGACCCAGACAACAATGATGACGACGATGATGATGACGATGACGATGACGGTGATGATGCCGCATACACCGTCATGTTCGACGAACTTAACGACGAATCCTTCCCCACCGCATATGTCGCTGACGACGCCCTCACTTCTATTTACTCTAACGCCATATCCCGCGTGAGCTCCGCCTTCGGCATCAGCAGCACGACTACCACCACTACTACTACCAGACCTACAACGACCACCACACAACCTCCACCACCGCCTCCAACCCCGCACGCTGACTGCGCTTTCTTCGACGAGATTTTGTTCTGGACGTTCGAGGTCTACAACATCGAGAACTGGGTGACCGACGGCGGCTCCAGCCTGCACCACGAGGAGAGCGGGTGCGGGGCGCTGACGGGCTGGGACTTCCACGCCGAAGACTCAGAATACTACGCCTACGTCTTCTTCAACCTGCCGTTCTTCATCAAAGACGGCTGTGTCGAGCGCGCCATCGTGTCAGCTGGCGGGCCGAAGATCTCATGTAAGGGCGCGAGTGCCTTCGACTCGAAGCGGGATGTTCGCCTGTTAGACTCACGAGCGTCGAGAATGAACCTCACTGCGCCGGTCGACCCCCCTTATACACCCGAGCAGCTGACGGAATTCAATGCTTTTTACAAGGATATGCAGCCGACTGTTGCGGACCACAGCTATGTCCCGATGGTTTGGAGCAGTACTGTGCCGATTACTACGACTCCGTTGACGACGGCTTCTGCTACTTTGTTATCATCGAACAAGAAGCTGAAATGAAATCTCAGAGATCCAGTTATGAGCTCTGGGAACGTACAACTAACTGGGCTAGAATAATGTAATTACAACATGTTTGGTATTAAAACAGGCTGCAGAAACAGGCCCTCTTAGATGATCTTGTAGGGCTACACTAGTTACCCGAAAAGGAACTAACGAATATATATAGTGCTGCGTAAAAAGTGTTTGTAAAGGTACTATAACAACTCCCACATAGAACTATAGTGAATACATACAATGCGGACAGTATCGAGAGATTGTATTTTGCTGGCTGTCAGCTCCTGGCATAAATAGGGGTAAAGAACTTGGAAGGTTGAAGACGTCCAAACTTTACCGAGGCAGCGCCGGTGGTTCAGCCACAGGTGGCTGAAGTCTATAGTTACCATCTACCATCATCTTTTATTTAGTTTCTCGGTACATAATGCTATATACTACTTAATACTATTTACATCACTTAATCGCATAAGGCCTTTTTGAGGTTTGTCTCCCGCCTGCAGATTGAATTGTTTAACCAACATTTCAGACCAACTCGGGAACAATATGAGACACCCAATATATACCGGACCTATCAGGCTTTCCGAAGGAATCTATCGCTTAATTGGAGGGAGCTGTATTTCTTTTATGGAACTCTCGTCGGACAAATAGTAGGGCAAGTTGCATAAACCGGTAGAAATGACCTCCCAATCATGGTATAGTAGATCAATTTATGGAGTGAGAAGCACCGAAACGTATTGCTAAGCAATGAACTCTCGAGCCATCTAGGAACGACAATCTGCTAAAACCTAGATGGCGACAAGCCCGGGCTCCAACCTCCTAACTCATCATCGTCGCTAAAGTCTGACGAATCATGAGATTCCGAACTGTAGACACTAGCTTGGTCGGGGTCAAGGTTCACGTTAACTATGCCGAAATCATGGAGAATCTGAATTGTAGCCTCGCGTTCCCGCCGCGATATCGGTAGTAGAGGTATCCAGCCGCCTTGCGGGCTTTTATTTACTCCTTCTGTTTCGAGGAAAGTTCGGGTAACAGCTTGGTGCCCTCTTTCTGCAGCTGCCCACAGAGGCGGTCGACCGTCATTATCTTTCGAGTTCACCTCCACTCGGTCCGTATTGAGTAAAAGCCGGACGACGGCCGTGTGCCCTCGTTCTGCAGCCGCCCATAGCGGCGTTCGGCCATCGTTGTCTTTACAATTTATATCCACCTTGCCCGTATCAAGTAAAAGCCGCAAAGTGCCCGCTGACCCACTTGCAGCTGCACGCCATGTTGGCGTTTTCCCATCATCGTCTTTTAATTCCACTTCAGCGTTAGCCGCAAGCAGCAGTTGGACGGTGGTTTTATATCCACAAGCTGCCGCGAGGCCTAGCGGTGTTTTACCGTTCGGGCCTTTGCAATTCACCATTGCCCCGGCTGCAAGTAACCTCCGTACAATGTCCTCCAATCCCAAAGCGGTCTGTAGCGGCGTCCAACCATCCTTATCCTCAGAGTTTACATCTGCCCCGGCTGCAAGCAGATGTCGAACAATTGCTTCGCTAGACCCGCCCACATGCGGTTCGTAAGCCTCATCTATTGCCATAAGTAGTAGCGGTTGACCAGTGTCGTCTCTAGAGTTTGCATCTGCCCCGTATCGAAGCAATTGTTGAACAATAACTTCATTCCTCTCAAATACTGCCACATACAGTGGCGCTTGGTCACTAATCTCCCAAGAGTTTACATCTGCCCCTGCTGCGAGCAAGTGTTGAACAATGGTTTCGGACCCCCTAAACGCCGCCTCGTACAGCGGGGATTTTCCATTAACCTCCCTTAAGTTCACATCTGCCCCGGCTGCAAGCAGATGTCGAACAATGGCTTCATGCACCCCACACACCGCCTTATACAGCGGCGTTTGGTTATACTCATTTCCAATATTCACCCTCGGCTTGGCTGCAAGCAAGAGCTTAACAACATCTTCATAGCCGTTGCTCGCCGCTATCCATAGTGGTGTTTCTGTCCCTGTCGTGGGATGAGCGTACTTAGCATCTATTTCGGCCCCGGCTGCGAGTAAAAGTTGGACAACAGCTTTGCGCCCTTCCTGCGCCGCCTTCCAAAGCGGTGTCTGGCCGAACATATTCCTAGCATCTATTTCAGCCCCGGCTGTGATTAAATCCTTAACGATAGCTTTGTGACCTTTATCCGCTGCTACCCAAAGAGGTGTACAACCCGAGGAGCTCTTCGAGTCCACTTCTGCCCCGGCTGCAAGCAAGTCCCGAACGATAGCCTCGTGGCCCATATTCGCCGCCGCCCAGAGAGGTGTGCGATCTTCGTTATCTTTTAAGTCTACCCCCGCCCCACTTGCAATCAGAAAATGGACAACGTCCCGGTGTTGAAAACGCGCCGCTTCCCATAATGGCGTGTATCCGTGGTGGTTTTTTATGTTCACATCTGCTTTAGCACCAACCAAAGCATCGGCTATTTCTTTGCTAGATGCACTCATCAGTGCTGTTGATCCGCGTGTATTTTTATAATCCACCATGGCACCAGCATTGAGCAAAAGCTGGACAATTCTCTCGTTTCCCAACTTAGCCGCATAGAATAGCGGCGTGCATCCGCCCAGGTCCTCAGCATTTAGGTCTGCGCCGGCGTTGATCAAAGCAACGCAAATATCATCATATTCGCTCTGCACTGCAATGGCTAACGGCGTCTGGCCGAAAGTGTTTCTTGCATTTAGGCTTCCTTCGTCATCCCCCATCCTGTGTACAATAGCCCAGGCAGTGTGTGTGAGGTTAAAATTCAATGACGCAGACAATAAACCGCCCCCATAGTAGCGATACCCCTCAGTATATCTCGACATGATATAACGTAAGAATTCCCATCGCTCTAGGAGTCGTTTGGAGGGGGAACCAAAAAGATCCAAAATATACTCGGCAGTGGCTATGCCTTCTGCCTTCTCTGCATGCTGAACCCATGCGAGAACCGCATATTTAAGTAAAGGAAAATCCGCTACAATCTCATCGTGTTTCTGGCCCCATTTCCAGCCCCATTTCCAGTCCCATTTCCAGCTTTCCACTTTGGCAAATTCTTCCATCGCGATGTATTGTATACAGGATCGGGCTATGCAATAGTTGGCTTCTATTGAGATCTGATCGGCTGACATCGACTTCTCCGCTAGGACGGCCAGACCAGTCGTCGTGAAGAAATCCATGACTGACTGATGGATAAATTGGACGGTTTTTTTGTTAGATTGAACTTCAGCAAGTCCACAACTCAACACCTTAATCCTTCCGTCGATATCATCATCTCCTATAAAACCTACTGCATTCCGACATTCTTGCAGCGTGTTATGTCGATGGTCAGGATTGATAGCCATTGCCCATTGTATCTCACTCGAAGATAATGGTTCTTTTGAAAAGCAGATCCATTGTATTAGTTTTAGTGTTTGTGGACGTTCTTCGAGTTCTTCAAAAAGCCGACGGTAGAGCTTATAAAGATCCTGGGGTATTTTTTCGATCTCTTGCTCGATCTCTGGGCGTCCTTTTTTCCTGCTCCGCAGATGCAACACCTTCTTTACAACGAGATGAGCCCATAAGAAGATTCCTCTTGCGCGTGAGACAATCAATGAAACGTAGTCTCTATGATCAGGTGGGGGATCAGATAAACGTTTCTCGACGTAATTTTGGATATCGGCCGAATTCTCGTCCTCAACTGATATTATTAACCCGCTATTGAATCTATATTCGGGCTCTAGTATAGGGTAATGGCGGCAAGAAAAACAGATCCGAAAGCCGTTTGAGCCTTTTCCCTGGGCCTCCAGAAGGGTAAGAAAGTCGTTAACCAGGCTGATAGAGACCTCTTCGTCACACTCATCGAGTGCGTCCACGAAAAGCACTACCGAAAAAGAAATCAAGATCTTTGGTAGCGCCCCCTCGAGGAAACCCCACAATTCATTTTCATCCCATTCCCACTCTTGGTCTACCTTGCCTATAGTTTTCTTTCGCTCGACATATGTGTCGATAAGACTAGAGAATGCACCTGGGGACTTAGAAAGAAGTTGGTGGAGTAGAGATCGGCATAATCCTTTTTTAGTTTTCTGCAGCTCGTGACCGCGCCCGTGAAAAAAGAAAGAGATGATTAGATCATTTCTCCCGGACACCCTTACGGCCATTGTGGTGTCATCGAGTGCATACTTCAGTAACGTCGATTTTCCAGCCCCTGGTTTGCCCCTGATCCAAAGCAAACCCCGGCTGTCGGAAGCCCAGTTTTTAAAGGATTGATTATCGTGCAGCTATGCACATGTCCCTTTGAAAGCGGGGGTAACTCCATTATACCGACTATTTATGTCCGAAAAGGCAAGCGATTTTAAGCAACCGTCTATGCTTTCTGGATCCAGCGGGTAGAGATCTTATAGTAAAGTTAGTATTGGATAGATTTATATATGCATCCGAATATACTCACCGTCTTTCTGTTTCTTATTACTCTCGTGATATTTCCAGTCTGTACAATTATCAGCATTATAATGTATACAACTCAGTAGTATATGCGTAAAACATAAGAAACCAATGTTGCATTAAGGTGAATTAGTATGAATAGCAAAGGATCAAGCCAAATCCAGCCTATAACGAAGTTTTCTTACTGACTCTTCTTCTCAAGTGTCTCAGCCGCCTGTTCTACCATAATTTTCAGCTGATATGATACCTCCAAGAAGACGCGATTGCGAGGGCCTTGGTACTTGATCAACATGTTATGCCTAACTGGTAAGCCAATCCGGTCATGACCGACAAGGCAGGCAGACCTCTCGGACGCAAGCTATATTCGTTAACATATATGGAAAAGCGAGTCTTAAGATGCAGACTCACAAGCCCCTTGCCATCCTTCTTTAACTCCTCCTTCGCCTCCGGTGATAGATCTCTTATCATGGCGGTAAAATCCATGGTGTGCCGTTCGTAAAAACAGACGATGGGGAATTTAGACTCGGATTTGTTAACCATTTCGCAGAATGTTTGGACGAGCTCATCTAGTTCGTCATTCCCCTCAGCTTCTAGATATTTTACCAACTGGCTAGATGCTTCGAATCCCATTTCCATTGCAACGGCGATTCTCATCTGGGCTGCAGTGACTACTCCAGGATGACCACCTTGAAAAGGAGTTCCCAGAAAGGCAACCCCGACTGTTGACTTAAGGATATCTTGATATTTACTGTTGAATCCGGAAGCCCTGTGAAGCGCCTTTTCAAAGTGTTAGGTATATAAACAGATTCTCGGACGCTAGCCGTACCTTCGCCAGCAGGAGGCCACCAAAGCATGATGCTACAAACAGAATGGGCCTGTTCTTTCCATCCTATTCTCTTGTCAGATAGTCCTACTAGGAGGAAGGGAAATTGGGAAGTTACCTCTGCTCTCTCCATACTCAAACTGCGAAGCAAATCATCTGCATGGCCCAATAGTTTTTCCTCTGCAGCGTTATTGTCATACTTCGAGTTCCAATCATATGTGAAGATCCGGGCAGTAGGTATTTTAGAAGGTAGCATGTCAGGGTCCCTGAGCCAGTGAACGTCTCCGGAACTGGGATCGCCATCCCTTTTCCATGCCACCCATGCACTCAATGAGGTGCTGTTCAACCCGTGAATGGCAATGATGCTGTTATACTTAGTTCCATCAAGATCCGCCAGATTTAGACTCATGTGAACTTACTCTATGAATTTATCTTTGGCTTCGCTAGCTTGCTCGGGCGATGGGAAAACTTGATTCAGCCCTTGTTGAATGCCTGTAGAAATATCATGATCGTCCGCGACACTAAGCCAATCATGGACTGCTATGTTCAATCTTCGTTTCTGTGCACTAAGGTTAAGATTATAGATGTGGAACGAGAGAGCCAGGCGAATACCGACCTGGTTCTCATCATGACTACCATTATGGAATTGACGGTAGTTTGCATAAAGCGTGTGAGCTTGCGCTTTTGCAACTTCGGGGACCTAGAGGATAGTTAGTTTCGTGATGGGCCCGTGTCAGAAACCTGTGAATAAACCACGATCACTTTCCTTACGGCAAATATCCTTGAGGGCGACACAGCGCGAGCATCCGGGGTTGCAAGCAGCTGAACGTAGAAAAATGTTAAAAATTAACCCAGAATAAGCGGCGACTAAGATGCTAACCGGCTTTTTGGTCGCAGATCACAAGGGAGTTGCGCGACTTGTCAACGGCATGACTGCTAGCCACGGTCGGTGACTCTGCAATAATAGCAATGCACTGTATGCAGGCAATATCGCGGTCAATGCAGTCGCCAACGGCTAGACGAGTATCCACCGCTTCCTCGACCCTGGGCTATTCACAACACTGGTGTCAATAATGTTCATTTATGGTGAGAGTTACTTGGGGTTTCGGGAGCTTGCAGGAGTGTCGGGAACCAAAAATGCCCGTTGAAGCAATTTATGTCTCTCAGACATGCCAGAAAGGGGAAAAAAGACTCCAGGGAACTGACCTGCTTTGTCGGTCTAGTGGCAGAGGGCGAAGCTCCCCTTTCGCTGCTAGTGGAGGGTGCAGCTATCCTTTTGCGACGATTAAACAGAAACATTTCGCGTGTAGTCTATAGGATAATAATCAAAGAATAATCAATACGAAAAAAGCCTTCCATCGAACATCCTTTGCCCAAACGAATCGATTTCAAGAGGAGAATTAAAGACTCTGTAGATAATTAAGTTGGGGAAATAGTGCCTCTGGCTAATCACAGGAAAAGTTGGGCATACACGGAGGTTATAGGGTCCCTCGTTTTAATAGGGGCCTCCCACAGCCTGCAGTAGCCATGTTTCGAGGCCCCGTGGCAGTGAAGGTACATTTTCTGCGGTCTATGGCTATTGATGCGAGTAAGAGTTGCACTGATAAGCCACTATGCCTGCCACTTCGTGTATTACCACCTCAATAAAGGGCCCCCAAGTGCAGGGCGGCTATCGAAGTGCAGTTGCCCTGTATGCCTAGTTTACACGCCTTAACTCACCATCTAGAATCATGAAGTGCCAAGCTTCGGTGAGATACAATAATGATTATACCAAAGAGAATATGACCTAGGAGGTCTTGTGCAGTTCTATTTTTGCAGCTCGTGTAGATTTGATATATATTAGAGGGTCGCAAGGCCGCCGAGGCAGTGTTAAAAAGGTAAAAAAAGAAAAGTTACTTAAACATGACCCAGAAGTACGTTGGGTTTGGGGGGGGGGGGGGGGAAGCCTTACACCCCGGATTATTACGGTCTACCTATTCATCATATTAGTTTAGTTCCCACGTTGCGAATGGCGGCAAGTCAGCCCTACGCTTACGATCTACTTGAAACAGATAGTATTCGACTATTCGGGCTAGCGAATGACGTATCCGGCGTCACTACTGGTACTCTAAAGTCAACTAGGCTCAGAGATGCTCCAGCATATGTCGCTCTCAGTTACTCCTGGGGTGCTGAGCGGCATATCGTCCCCATTGAAATAGATGGCCGGGTTCTCTATATTACTCACAGCCTGGCCATAGCTATTCGGAGACTAGAACAATTAACGACTGAGAACTCAAAGTGGGTGTGGATTGATAAAATTTGCATAAATCAGGATGATGTCTTGGAGCGTTCTCATCAAGTCAGGCTTATGGGTCGAATCTTTTCCGCAGCTATCAGAACTCTAATATGGTTGGGTCCCGATGCCGATAAATGTCGGCCAGCATGGACATTAATTGATCAAATATACGCTGTCTTCAGAAAACACAATCCTCACGCCAAATTCATTGCTGACATCCCATTTCAAATTTATTCCGCCCAGAATCACGCTGCGCTTGGCCTCCCGGACTGGGACGACATATTGTGGAAATATCTAAGATTGTTATTAGAGCTGCCATGGTTCACAAGGACTTGGGTTATTCAAGAGGTAGCTTTCTCTCCTGGCGATCCTTTTTTTATCCAAGGAGGCCAAGGAAACGGGTACCCGTGGCATCGTCTTGGTTGGGCAGCTTCCTGGCTACGACGTAACGGGTACCTTCGGCTTATTCAGATACCAAACGAGCTACAGAGCGTTGATACTATGTCTTGTATCCGACAATCATTAACTCCTTGGCCCTTAGATGCCCTATTGATTGCGACCTCGATCAAATTTCACGCTACCGATCAAAGGGATAAGGTTTACGCCTTACTCGGTTTGGCAGCCGAATGCCGAAGCCCTGCTGGGATACCAGATGTATTACATCCCGATTATAGCTTAGATGTTTCAGAATTATATACGAAGGTTGCATTGTTCTTATTGAGGAGGAACCACACTCTTACCGTATTGACGCGGGCTGGTGGCGTCTCCGGTGGAGTCTCTCGTGCCCAGCGGAAGTACGAATTTGATTTGCTACCTTCGTGGGTCCCAAACTGGTGCGATTTTGCCGTGGCTGGAAGACAGATTGTCAGAAGTCTGTCTTGGCTTACTGACTCGGATACTACCGGTGCATCGGTTCTCGGGTTTCCAGAGGTATATAACGCCGCTTTCGGGCTACCCACGAAACCATCCACATCCCCATGCATCTCGGAAGTGAGATTAAATGGCCTAAAAGTCGATAAGGTGACTGGCGTGTTTCCATTTCACAACTTTCTAGAGCCATTGAAGAGACAGGTACATGACTATTCAATTGTCGAGGTTTGGAAGGCAATTCTTCCTCGACTAGAGAAAAGGCGAGCGATGGATATTATAGATTCATATATAAGAACTACAACTGCAGAGCAGCATGGTCTCAGTGGTAATACCAGAGATCAGATATTGAAAGATGGTGCAGCCTACCTCCTGGGACATCTATCGAGCAGCCACCTTTGCCAAGAAGAATATAGCAACGATCTCATTGTCCTTCTAAAAAGATTATCGATTGGCGGTAACCCTAATAGATATATATCCCTAGCAACTAACTTTTGTATCCAGAGGACCTTTATCATTACATCAAACGGACGCATGGGAATTGGTCCAGCGGATACTCTACCAGGAGACATGATCACTATACTTTTCGGTGGGGGGGTGCCTTATATACTGCGAGTTGATTCTGAGCAGACGTCGTCACTTGTTGGGGAATCATATATCGATGGCCTTATGAAGGGTGAGGCAATTCAATACTGGAAACAAAACAATTTTGTTGAGGAAACATTTAACTTGCGTTAATTGCCCCTGGGCTTCGATGCTATCGTCACGGAACAGAACTACGCCGCTGAAGTACAGTCTATACTAGTGACAATTCACTATAGTGCTCGGCCGTCCGCTAATAATGCTATACATACCTCAAACAACTACAAATGACTATATCCTTGGTGCGCGCCATTCCTGCGCTGAAAATCTAGCTCTTATTAGGTAGCATTGCCGGCGTATGTTTGGCCATTCGTCAGCATTGGATATCATTGCTCGGCCACCTGCTGCCTTAAATCGCAGGCGGCCATAAGTTCACAGGTTCGGCGCCGAAAACTGGCTATTGATTAAGGGGCCAGGAGGGGCGCGATTGGATGAGGCTCGCCTCACAGTGGTAGCGTTGGGGGTGGCTGTTCTTGCGTGACTTACTCCTGGGCGTATTACTGGGATAATTGGGGGACGTGGAGGGCGCGGCCTAGGTCTAGCCAACGTTCTATTGGGGTCCAAGATTATGAGCTACAAATTCTGAACTCTGAAGTATTTATTGAGAAGAGGAAACTTTGAGATGAGGCAACGGGATACCTTGGAACTTTTAGTTGAGTGACAAAGTGGATTTTGGAAGAAGAAGCTTCTGATTGGAGGAGGTGACGGGTCACGTGTAGCGAATGAAAGAATCAGAAATCCGCATACTGTGGCGTTGGAAAGTGGCTAGAAAATAGGTGGTTTCAATGAGTGGGTCTGCAAACAGAGCCAGGGTATTTGTACATAGAATACCTAGGCTGGGCCTAGGCCCAGCTTCCTCTCTCTTCTAGTTACTGACCACTCAATAGTTTGGTCCCTTCGTGAAATGCTTAGCCTAGTGCTGGTAGATCATGGGGCTCGTGGCGGTGCAGATGCCCGTGTTTCATCGACGCCAACCCCAATTCAATTCCCCACAGGCCCCAACTAGCGCTTATCTCCGACTCGCTCCCGCTCCCGTCGTCATTCTCCATTTGGCCAAGTAGCACTTGACCATCACCAATTATCGGACATTCGCATCGCATAACAGCACAGCATACGAGGTACATACCTACCTAACCTTTCCAGCGGTATCCTACAACGACACTTGGCATCTGTAACATTATCTGCACTTCACGAACTCTAGTCCTTTCCCGCTATATTAATCAATTGACAACACGACTACTGCATCTCTTCGGCGAACCTTGGATCTACATCTCCGCTCAACGAATCACCACGTCTAAGTGGATGCAGACGCACCCATCGTCAATCCCTAGAGCCGCCGTCATCATCATTGGCAGATAAAATGGCTACGCCCAAATTCAACACCAAGTCGCCTACCATCAAGCGCATATGTACGCTTCACTCACCTCCTCGGGGATCTCCCGACCTAGTATCGTATCTAAGCTAACCTGTGTATCGACAGTGCGCGAAGCAGCCGAGCTCTCCAACTCACCGTCCCCGGACTACACCGCATCGCCCCTCGAATCCGACCTCTTCGAATGGCACTTCACGCTGCGCGGGCCCCCCAAGTCCGCCTTCGCCGAGGGCATCTACCACGGGCGCATCGTGCTGCCGCCCGCGTACCCGCTCAGCCCGCCGTCGTTCCGCTTCACGACCCCCAGCGGCCGCTTCGAGCCGAACCGCGAGATCTGCCTCAGCATATCCGGCCACCACGAGGAGACCTGGCAGCCCGCCTGGGGGGTCCGCACCGCCCTCGTCGCCCTGCGCACCTTCATGGAGACCAGCGCCAGCGGCCAGATCGGCGGCCTCGATACCAGCGAGGCCGTCCGCGTCGGCCTGGCCGCGTCCAGCCGCTCCTGGCGCTGCGGCGCGTGCGCGCGGACGAATGAGGAGATCATCGCCGAGTGCGAGGAGCGGTGTCGCGAGGCGGGGGAGTCGTCGGCGGCGAAGGAGGTCGAGGTCCCCGCGGAGCTGAGGATGGCGTTCCGCGACGAGATGGAGAAGGAGAGGGGGAAGGCCAGCGCCGGGGCGGAGGAGGGCGCGAAGGAGGATGCGGAGAGCGCGGAGCTGGCTGAGGGCTTTGTGCAGACTGTTCCTGAGCGGATACATAGTAGTGCCCACGTCGCTGCTGTGCCGCCACCTGTGCAAGGAGCACCGGCGCCGGCACCGGCGGCGAGGATACCGCTACCAGATTCAATGGGACCCGTTGCTGCTGGGACTCAGCAACCAATACACATCGATCTCGACGGCGGTGTGCCGCCTTGGCTCGACTATGCGATCATGGCATTGGTCATGATGTTGGTGGCTATTATCCTCAAGATCATGTTGCGGTGAGCAGGCGGTTTTATGAGTTCTGACGTGTCGTTTATGACAGAGACGAGGGAATAGCAATGCATGGTGCCCGGCGTTTTGGGTTTTGGGAACATAGTTATACTTGAAGCACTAGACATTCATCCAATTCTGAATCATCTTAGTTCTGATCCCACATAGGTTATGAGGTCCCGAAAATCGAGTGCTGCAGTCTTGGAGATGTCGTCCGATGCTACGTCATTTAT
This sequence comes from Nemania abortiva, assembly GCA_022578505.1. Taxonomy (NCBI): domain Eukaryota; kingdom Fungi; phylum Ascomycota; class Sordariomycetes; order Xylariales; family Xylariaceae; genus Nemania; species Nemania abortiva. Next base: position 244,907 of record MU392551.1, read on the forward strand.
CCGAGAGTCACGGCGAGAAAGGGACTTCCTTCCAGCCACGTGTGTTCGCTTTTCCCTTTCTCGGCACAATCGGTCCTAATGTGGGTGTAACGTCCTCATGTAGGCGTTCGCCGTGTTCAACGACACTATTCAGGACCAGTAATTACCAGAAGTTAAAGTTATGAGGACCGTGTGTGTTTATGTTATAACTCATCTCTTCGTGGTTGACCAGAACGTCGAAGAAATTAACTATGATGGGTTTGTGAATTACCGCCGTCACATGTGCGAAAAAGGCATTCACTTCCGTGAGTCGTAGCAAGTACATCGCCGAACTATCCCTTGCATCACGTTAAACAGTCGTTAGTCCCTTGCTTTGGCATACTAGGCTTGTGACTTGTGATTACGTCGCTCCGTAAGTCGGCAAGTTTTCAAGGGATGTCTCTGTATTACTAATAAATATTATCCATAACGCTTCCTCCTAACAATAACCTGTCATTTTCGTTCCTAGATAGGTTTTTTTTGCGAGTTAGAAGAACACAGTTTGTAGCTTCTAGTGACAGCAAAGCAAATGAGTCACAGCAAAAAAAGGAGGAGATGCGATCTTATTAAGTAAACAACAACTGTCTGAAACACGGCTAACGATGGCCAGCTCTAGAATCCAATCGAATACAGGATTCCCCGTCTCGCCACCATCGTCTCATCCGACGGTAGTTCATCTCCGAGAATACTCGCGTCTGTGGCTGGTGGATTTCTTGTAAACCTATTATATGGCTCTCCGTGAGCAAACAGTGGACGACTGTACGCAACACGTGTTGCGCTTGTGTTCACTAACTGTGCCACTGAGATATCCTTAAGGGATAGAGTGCCTTGGATAATAAGCGCTCTCCTCATCTTTCTTGTCACGCTTTCAAGTCCCCATTATAGAGGAGCTAAGCGGTAAGTGGTATGAATTAGAGTCCCAAACACATACCTCGCCCCAATGGAAACTCTCACGGGTACTATTCACAGTAGGAAATTGGTGCTGTATATCTAGGCGCGGAAGAAAATACAGCTGCCGATGTTTGATTCACAGGGTGGACATGTTGCGGTCCGAAGCAATCGTAAGCCAACGCGAAATTTTTGAACCCCCTTCCGTCACCGTGCTCCAAGGCCTTGATATTTAAGAACGCTCGGGCGCGCCTTCACACTAGTCGGTAAGTCGATCCATCAGCCCTGATGCCCACTCTACATCAACATGTATTACAATCGTATCCGATATTCTCCTCCGGTGAGCGACAACGGGACAACGCGGGGACTCCCGCGCGCTGAGGAAGTAGAAAAGAGATGGTCGAGCGAGCAAGAAGAATGGAGAAAGCAGAGCAGGGAAATAGACTTCGTGTTCGTGGAGGGGAAGCAATGTCTTGGGTGTGGGTGTTTCTTCGATACTTATTACCCGGCACTCGCTCTATGTCACGCTTGCGAGGCAAAAGTCCGAAGACCATTTGTACGTTCCCATATACCAGCAATGCCTTTACTACTCTCTACTATCTATGTCTTGTATTCCTGACGGAGCTGATCACTAGCTCCCTCCCACGGAAGAACGTTCGCCTTTAGAGACGGCCCCGGATTCACGACCCCCGTCCAATTCCACTATGCCGCCTCCGCCGGTTCCAGAGAGTGCACGATCTAGTAATATACAGCCTCCAACACGGAGACAGAGCTTCGGAGAACCCCCAAATTCACCTTATCTTCTAGGACAGTTACCCATTAATCAGATATGGGGTCAGAATCAAGTGTCGAGTCCGATTTACAATGCACCTAATCTACCCAATCCTATAACAGCAGATGGTCTACCTAGGGGCTACCCCGTGGAGCAGATATACATATACAGCCAGGGGAACATGACGACATTTACTCCATCCCAACCCGTGGCACAACGTCATATAGCACCCACTGCACCAGTCGCTCCTATGGACCCAGGGCTAGGTAGGCCAATCTTGCCAGCTCCTGCTCGACCACGAGGCGAGGTGATGCCTCCACCACAGACGCCCCCACCTCACAACCCTCGGAAGCGTCGCCGATCGCCCTCAACCCATCAATCTCCGCCGTCCCAACGATCTAAACGAACCCCGTTGCCCGAGGCATCATCGCATCGCCCCCTGCGAGGCCGTACGCTCGAACTACTCAGACAGCCTGAGCCTCCTTCACAGCCAGACCCGAGTGGAAGTAGGAGCGGGAGCGGGAGCGACTTCAGGGGCAGGAACACCTTCCCAGTACCATGATCCACGTAACGACAAGGATAGGAGGATGAAGGAAAATAAGTGAGCATGCGGCTAGGATATATTCTATCTTCCGCCACGGCTAGATATACGTTGAAGCGTAGCTCGGTAGGATCGCCGTGTGTATTGCTACTCGTCTCTTCTTTCAACTTGTGAGTTCGCTAGCCTTGAGCGCGATTTAATTTGCTCTATCGGCACTTTTCACATCTACTTTTGTGTGGGATGACGTGAAGAATTCTTATATCCGAAGGTATAGAATTAGCTCTGTATTATATAAGAATTAGGCAATTCATGGGTGGCCCTACTCGACCACCCACCAACTCTCACGGAGGTGTAGAGTCAATCTTTTGGGGGGGTTTAGTAACCTTATGTCTCATAGGTAGCGGGATCGCCCAAATATATTGATGAGTCTAAGGTCTAAGTTCTGAACTACCTTTCCTGTGTGCTCATTCACCTTATACAGGTCCAGTCGCCTGCGTGTCTGGGCCACCTGATTCATTTGACGGATCGGAACAGTCCTCCCGTGACACTATGTATGTACTGAATAACATCGCTAGAAATTCTCTGGTAATATTGTTTACGCAGTGCACAGGACAGCAATATCAAGTCGAAATAGGATATCATCATAGTAATTAGCTACGCTAGGCGTGATTTATACGGATTTGTACATTTTTCGAAAGAGACCTTAACCCAGTCAACTCCTTCGTCCATGCAATTTCTAGGTAAACCCTCGAGGTCCGCAGACTATTTTCAGCGCCATTGAAATGCTACATTAAAAATCTCACCCATAATCAGGCACCCGATTCAGATACCTTCTTCTTTCCCGCGCTTTTATCACTCAGCTGAACAATGTGTCCAGCGACAAGCCACCACCATTCCGCCCCCGTCACACCGCAGCCATGGACAGCTTGCTGTATGAGACCAAGCTTATCAAGCCAGTCTATAATCAGCTGAACCTCGAACTCATCGACCATTGGTTTCAGCAGAGTGGCGCACATCTTGGGTACAATTGGACCCTTAGTAGCGAGCGTAAAAACAATCATGCTCACATAGTCGGCCCAACGAGCAGTATTCAGCTTCCCGAAGAAGTCGACCCAAATTGGTAGCTTTCCTCCAGGCCCCTCGGTCGGTGGCTCCAAGTCTCGGGCCTGATCGAGGAGCGCCATATCGTCATTGAATAGGTACATCTCGGTCGGCACAAGACGAACCTTGAAGTGATAATAACTCTTGGGGAAAGTTCTCCCCTCGTAATTACCGGGCTCAAAGCCAAAGGGAATATTAGGCATATCGATAGTATCGATGCGTATTCTGCCATGGGCTTGTAGGTTCAGCGCTGCCATAATCGATCCATCATCGGAAGCATATGGCATGATGTATTCTTCGGTCTGCCGGAAGACCTCGTCAAGCTGGGCTTTGAAGGCAATAGCTTGTCTGAATTTCGGGGTGGCAGCCAATTTCTCAAGTTGTTTGGAGAACATGCCATGCATCCGAAAGTTGCCCCCAAGATCCTTCCCTTTCGTTCGCGTGATGACCTTTTCTCTGTTGAGCCCTGAAACAGCCTTCTCGAGTATCCGGTTCGTCTCGGCCGCATCCCCATTGCCTAGCTCAAGAAGTTTTGGAACAAGGTACTCTCCGACATTTACACCCTTAAGTGAAGTACAGCATATTGAGCGAACCCACGTTCGAGCGCGTTCTAGAATTTCTCTGTCTTCTTGATCTTTAGGCGGAAGCGGGATCGACATAGTCTCACTAGCGACGGCTTCGATTCGGTTGTACGTTGATGTAGTAGCAAACCAGGTTTCTCTCCAATCAACATCCTCATTCGCCACGTCCTCGACCATATACTTCTGGTGTAGTGTGTCTCGCGATTCGGGCAAGTCTACATCTTCATGCGTTTCGAGTTGAGTCGCCCATAAGATAAGTCCCGGCCAATCATAGTTCTCGATATCGTCGTAATCAAGAGGCGGCAGCTTTCCACTCTCGTAAGCCTCCAAAAATTCCGATTGAAACTTTGCTGTCAACGCCTGCACATATGATTTTCGCTCTCTGCTGATCCTGGGCCAAAACTTCTTTATAGCAGACAGAGACATTCCCGGGAAGTGCTTGAGTAATAAGCCGATATCTAGATTCCTATCAAGCCCTCCGAGAAGTGTTCTGAAGACAACGCAAGCCGCAACAAGCTCATCCTCTCCTTTAGAACCAAGTTTGTCGTCGTGCGCTGCAGGCTTGTTGAAACGACCTCTAGGTTGTTTAGGTATGATTGTAAGGTCTCGGGTCTTGTACTCATAGAAGCCATCGGGATGTGAAGGCAAAATTGGGGGCATCAAGGTTTGGGGCCGCCTAGGGTGTTGCTGAGAGCCTAGTTTGGATTTCGCCCCGCGGTTATTGGTTACCCGGCGTCCCATCGTCCCAGATTCCGGCCTCCTATTAGCGTTCTTCATCAGATAGGACAACCCGTATTCATTATCTTCCGGTGATGTGTTCTTGACTTCGTCGGGTATATTATCAGGCGTGAATTGATTAGACCCGAGCCATTCTATATTAGTACCCTTCATGTTCGCCTTTGTTTCATCAACTGTGAGAGATATGTAGACATAATTTTCGACGATCCTTCCACGAGTGAGAAGTCGGAATCCATCAGGAGATTGTTCCCACCTCTTGATTGTCTTGAGCATTTGCAAGAATGCGCCATAGGCTGGGTCAGCCCACCTTTTAAATGAATATGTACGGCGCGAAGTTTGGAGGATGTCTTGGACATCATGTGGTAGATTTTCACTCGAAGCTCCTGGAGTATCAACGAGAGAAGTTCGAAGGTTAAGCCATACTCTCTCATTATCGTCTCCAAAAACTCCCGTTGGCGCAAACGGAGGACCTTCATCGTCTGATGATTCGCTGCTATCCTCACCTAGGTCATCCATATTTTCGTCAGATGTGAGATTATCTGTTCCGAACGAAATCAGCGATCTAAGGGTGGAGTCATTCAAACTGTCATGCTCATCCCTATCGGTCATCAATACATTGTCGGTGGTAATCGGCGCTTCGTGGTCGTGATCGCCATATTTTTGCCTCTTGTTACCTCTGGCGTTAGGATCAATACCTGCCAACTTTCTGCGGCCCTTCCGTTTGAATGATGCATCAATATGCCTGGCACTCTTCACAGAAGATAGAATTGTAGTTATACTACTCGATGGAGATGGATCAGTGTCTGGCATCCGGGACCAGGCCCCGGTCGTAGGGTCCTGCATACAGGAACGGTGTTCATCCCACGTAGCGCTAGGTTTTTGCCTTTGACTCCAGATATACACAGCCAATTTGCCACTATCCCACATCTCATGTTTATCTGGCCGCCTGCGTGGCTTTCGTGTTCTTTCGAGCGAGTCTAAATTGTCAATATCAATACGGACTCTTTTTGATGGTGTTTGGTTTTCGTCCTGTGCCTCATCCGCTTGTCGCTTTGTGTTGGTACTTCTATGGATCGAAATGTCACCCATTACCGAGTTTTCATACCTCAGGGTCTCGATGTCTTGAACCCTTTTCAGATCTTTGGGTATTGTCAAGTTTCGGAGCTGATGTTGGTCTTTCCCCTGAGATGCGAGTTCGTCAAATAGCTTGGCTTCATCCGGAGACAGTGAAAAGGCGTCTGGGACATAAGCTTCGGGAAACATCTCTCTCATCTTTTCCTTAACAGCTATGACACGAGGATCATCAGATGAATCAACGGCTAGCTCACTCTTTGGACCGGCCTTGGCTAACACAACACATTCCTGCATCTTACCCTGATCATCAAAGAAGTAAAAGTGCATTTGTTTTATCACACCATCTCGTTCTAGTTGGTTGACGGTGTTTTGGCATATCCTTCGATCAGGAGGCGCAAGATCCTTGAATTCTTTCGCCCATACGGAGATGACTGCCATGAAAAGAGATCGAAGCCCGGGAAAGACGCCCTCGTTTTGCTCAAGAAGGTACTCGATGATCTGCATCGTGCGACTTCGGCGGCGTGCACCAAACGACGCGTTCGGCCTCATTGGTTTCGCAAAAGAAGCAAGAGGTTTATGTGTGGACCGCAAAGCCGAAGGAGGATTCAGGGGAGCCTCTGGATACACTGAGGGAATACTAGGAGTGTTGCAAGTAGAACGATGCGGAGGCGTCGGTAGTGGAGTGCTAGAATCCTCGGATTTACGAGGTGGAATAGTCGGGAGAGGTTTACGAATATTAGAACGATCTATGGGCAGTGAACCGAAGTGTTCATCCCTAGATATACTGGCGTGCTCAATCACAGAGATATTGTTAGTTTTAGGATAGGCTCGATCCTTAGCATGAGATTGAGTTCTCTCCGTGCTGACGTTGGGTGAATAGTTGAGAGTACTTTCCGATCCACCTTGATTATAAATATCGAGATTGCGTATCCGACCATTAACGGGAGCAGTGGCATTGAATAATTGAGGATCCAGTGGCAATGCAATCTTGTCGTTGGTACTCAGTCCCCTATCAGTGCCTAGCTTTCGCTGATGCAAGAGCCGCTGGTGATCGGTTGCATCAAAAACCTCCAAATCTCTCAATATAATGCTGCCCCGAAGAGCTTGTGGCTGAGGACTATCTCCGATATTAGTTGAATGAGTTGTCCCCTCGTCCAAAGGAGAGGCCGGCAATGAGGTTTTCTGAGAGCGCGACGGTAAGGGGCGTTTCTTTCCCTCGAATCGAGATTCCATTTGCTCTTTGGGAGTTAAGGTCTGTCGAGATTGCACCGGTTCTTGAGGCGTGGTATGTGGAACAGATGAACGGTCTAATACCTGAGGCTGGGCAGATTTGCGTCTCCGGTCACTCAGAGGTCCGGCGGGGGGTGGGACAAAATCTGGATTACAAGGTGTCCTGGACTTGGTGAGGTGGTAATCGAGCCCATTCGAGTTCTTCCAACTGTTCCCGCATTTTTCACAAACAAACGATCCAGTTTTCCCAGCCTTTGGCGTCTTAGATTTGGCGTGCAAACCTTCAGAGGCGACCTTTGGAGTCGCTATGGTGATACTTGAGGTATTTGTCGCGTCTTCATCTTGTGCTGGAATTGAAGACTGCTTTGGGGTGACCTCTGTGGCTTGTTGCACCTTTGGACTTGAGCTATCTGTGTCGCCCAATTTAGGCGCTGCTGAGGGACGCGTAAGGAAAGATGGATCCCTGAGCTTCTCAGACCGAAATATAACAACCAAAGACCTCGGCCGTCTGCCCTTTCGTTTTACGGCTGGATCTAACGAGTTCGGAAGACCGAGATAAACACCGGGGGCCCTAAGTAGTGGTTGTTGATCTATAGCGACTTTTTGAACCGTGGAGGGTGCGTCCTCTGCTTCGGAGCGTGAATGATCCTCAACGGGCTCAGACGGTAGTTCGACGGTTCTGCGTTTTGCTGGAGGACGCCCGAGACGCCTTGGTAATTTGACGGAAGGCGGATCATCCAGCGCTTCTCGCATAGGCCGCTTGCGCTTTGATGATCCTGATAACACTCGGCTTGATCGCTGGGCTTGGGTAATATCTGTAAGTGGTGACCCAGGATAGGCTGAGAATCGGGCCATATCAGGCTGTGAAAATCCATCACCATGTTCGTTTGTGGTTATACCATTCGCTACATTCGCCGAAATTGCGGTGCGCACGCTAGCGCCAAACTCTTGTACCTGTTGTTCGCCCTGTCCAATTTCCGCCCTTTCACTGTTGGCATAAAATGTATACGTCATAGTCTTTCCAATTCGGCTCAGTTCTGAGGCTGAGCTAAGATGTTTCAGGTGTGACGGCTGAGAATTAGTCGGCATGGAAATCGAGCCGGTCATCGCCGCGGTCAGCCTCCGAAAGTTATGCCCTAGAGTTTGTCGACAGATGGCTGCGTTAGAGGTACCTTTGGAACCTGCTCTTTTGATTATTTCAAAGGCAGTGTTCGGTACTGGCTTCTGTGGCTTCCATGGCGAGGGAATGATCCTGGTATAAGACGCAGAGTCGTTTCGAGACGCTGTATCGTGAGACTTTGTGCCTTGTGGCTTCTTCCTGGCGGCTTTACTTCGAGGCGCTTTTTGTGGAACGACGTGAACAGCACGCGAGCCTATCTGAGAGGCATGAACAGCACGTGAAGCTTCTCCGCGCTTTCCAATGCGGCCAGACGGTACGACCATTCGGGTTTTGGGGGTGGCGCGGAAATGGGACCATTCTGCTGGAGATGGGTCACGGATGTATTTGACGCAATCCTTGAAAAGTCTGTTACTGCCAGCAAACTTGGCACCGACAAAAGACAAGGCGCCAATATTTGTGAGCCAACGGCATGTCTTTGCCAGAGCTCGCATTTGACGTACGCGCTCCTCAACTCCTAGTTTTGCGCGAGCGTCACAGTAGCGGATGAGGGACCATGCCTTCGCAATAGCCACAAAAGCCTGAGCAAGGGCAAGATAATCGATCGTGTCTCCATTCCATTTATCACAGAACGGAACCGGGTGAAGATCGCTAGTAAGAGCTGATCTAGAGAGGTCGAGCCTGTCGTAATCCAGGCCTTCCCGCTCCTGATGTTCCTTCGCATCTTCCGAAAACTGGGCAAGCCATAGCTTACTGGATTTACCACCACGAAGAACTATGGGTTGTTTGATGATGTATCCTTTCCTTGCTAGAGCATCAGTTCGGGTTGGGAGCGATCTTTTGTCTTGGCCAGTGAGCCTAACAAGGTCACCTTGGAGAATCCCCTCTTCCTTCACAGATGCAATATCGACAAGTGCTCGCCATTCGAAAAGCGGCACTCGCTTTAGATCCGGGCCGTGACCGGCAATTGTCCTCCACTGGCGTTCTTCAGACACGTGAAGTCTCGGTCTCACTGCCACAGTTTCGTCTTTCGACGCACGTGCGCTTGGCCTAGGGGGAGGCGGAATGTTTTTATTCGCAGAAGACTTGTCTGAAGATTCCACCGCCGCTCCAGGCGGTGGGGGATCTTCCTCCTCAGGCAAAACTAGTACTTCTTCTAGGGACAAGTGATTGAATGCTCTATCAGCACCGATAGATACGTCTGACCTATCAGCCAACCATTTCCATACTTTGGATGCGACCGCGAGGTCATGTGCATCGGCGGCTTGCTGAGGCTCATCATTTCTGTCCGAAAACTTGTAGAAAGAGTCGATTGCGCGAAGCAGGTTAGTTACCGAACAACCTACTCTCTGTTAGCTGCGCATTCTAGAAATGAATATAGATGCCCAGCGATAGCCAATCATAAGGCGCTAGTAGGTAAAAGCTTTGCGACGCTCAGCAGAGACTCACCCCGAACACCAGAGAAGGCAATCTCGGTTAGAAGCGACTCGATCAACTCATCGAGTCCTGCGCTCATGGTGATAAAGGTATGGAATACATGAGGGAGGGAATAAAAAGAAGTTTTTATGGTTGTCACCGTCAAGACTCGAATGGCGGTGCTTCGGTGATGTCGGTGCGCGCAGCAGAAGTGAGATTGTGGATTGAGCAAGAAGGAAAGGAAGCTTGACTTTGGCTGGCCAGAAGTGGGGTAGTGGGGGTTCATTGGCAAACCTTGGGGCAACCACCAAGTGCCTATCTAAGTGCCTAACCTAGCAGGGGATGAGATAAACGCTGGGTACAATAGACACCTACTTGTCAACCGCCGGCAGCTGCAAGCTTCTGTTGCTGCCTGGGCGAATACTTAGCTCTTCGCTCCATGGCTCGGGTAGGATACCACATCAACTCGGGAATAATACGACAATGAGCACTTATTGACGCCATCAATTGTATGGCACGGAGTCTCTACATGCACTGTGCTTCCAGGCATACGTGTAGGCTGGCGCATGAATAAATAGGCAAACAAATAAGTCGATAGAGAGTATATAGAACTGAGAGTGTTAGTAGGTATTGCATCGGATCTTAGAAGGCTTATTACTATCAAATCACTGTGCACAAACCAACAAGCATAAAGATCTTTCAGATCCAACTTCATGAGCTTCGGTAGCCACCGTATATTTGATTAAGGGTATCACTAAATAGGGTAGCCATCGAACGATTCGAACAAGTCTACCGATCAAGTTACATGCAAGGACGGCCGTTTCTCACCCATTTTCTTTCGATACGCCGCAATAATGCCGCTCCTCGCTGCCTGTAACTCTTCCCTCTGCTTTAAACTGCCTGCTGATTTTGGAACGTCGCTCACTTGCACTGCTGCGCCCCTAACAAGAAGCTGCTTCGACGGTTTCGCTGTTAGCTCGGGCGGTGCTAGAGCGACATCCCGGAGACCAGGGCGTTCTTCCCCACGCTTCTTTCTCAGGATCTCCCAAGGATCCTCGTCATCTTTGGACCTCTTCTTCTTTCCCTTGCCGGATAGTTGGTTCCCGATGTTGAGTTTCCAGGAAACCCCGCTCTCTTCCTCCTCAAGCTCTCTCTCTGCCTCTTGCTCCAGCTCTTCCTCGCGTTTCTCTTTGATCTTGCGGTCTTGTTCCCGCCATTCGTCGTACATCTTGTGCATCTTCCTCTCCTTGTGGGTCCGCCACGCCTTCAATCCTAGGGGATCCTTATTCCCGTTCGTAGACTTGTTCACGAGACCTGAGACCGGCAGTGCGGCGTCAACCCGCGCTGAGAACTCGGACATGCGTTCACCGGGTCGGATAGTAGGGATAGCAGCGGCGGCGGCTGACTTCACGTCAGCCTTGGCTTCGGTAGGTTTCGCTTCTTGGCCCGCCTTTCGCTTTTTCCCCTTTGCGCCGCGCGGCTCGTCTCCATTATCCAGACCAGATCGCGGCTTCTTGCCGCCAGCAAAGGCCATCAGCCTCTTGAAGGCCCGGGGTGCATCGTCCTTCGGTGTCGTCGTGCGCTTCCTCTTTAGATTGCTTGCCTGGGGTGCGGGTGTCTCCTTTGTCTTGGCGCCGCGTTTGCCATTTTCTTTGGAACCGGGCTGCTTCACGGGCAGTGGTTTGGCGATCTGTGTTGGGGGCAGGTCGAAGCTAGAGAACGAGAATGGCATCAGCACATATAGTACGATCTAGGACTAAAAGGTGGGGAGTAACCGTACGTTGTTTCATCCTGCAATCTGCGCGTGTGTTTGTGCGGCATGTTCGCAAGCCGCTCCTCAAGTATGCAAATGCTGGAGGAGCCGCCTTATGCTAGTATGTACTTCATAGACTTTTGTGCGTTGATTCGTCGGTTACTAAATTCTGTAGTGTGCGAACTATTAAGATTTGCCAGCCGGACGCAATTAAAATCTGTTGATGCTCGTACCATGCGCTTTGGTAGGTACTCGTACAGACTCGGACTGGTTCGTACAGGCTCGGACATGGGAATAATTTGCATGGTCGTAGCTGTATGGCGGGTTTTCGGCTGGTAGAATAGGCGGTCAAATTATGCTAGCCTCGAGTACCCAGTCGGAGTTTGGTGGGGTGTGGGGTCAATGCACTACCTAAATACTTACTTAGCTTACTGTTAATTAGTCCTATCTAGGTCACACTTCGGGGTTCAAATCCAAACACCATTTTTACTCATCACCAACAATCCCACGTCAGGTAAGAACTAGAATTTATGCGTGTGCAGTTCATCTAATGCTATAGGCAGGAAAATGCGAGATATATTAGCCACACTAGAAACAACCGACGATCTTTCTTTCTGGACTCGGGATCTAGTCACAAGTTGTTCCTATCTACGTGTTATCTAGTCTCTTCTCCAACGGAATAGCGGCTGGACTGATAAAAAGAGGTCTAGACTCGACCTAGATCTGGGCGGGCCGACTCTAGGATGCCCAGTAATATTCGGTAGCCGCACGCCTTGGAGGCATCGTGTTCGTGTTGCTGACGGTGATTGATGTGCTTGATCTAGATCCACCCAGTGATCTGTCAACTGCCAGCTCCTTCTGCAGGGACCTGCCAAGGCCCTGCAACGCTAGCCACCGGTCCATCGGTCCAGCACAACGAGCCAATAGGGGACTCTGCGGCTTTCACGGGGTTTAGGATGCTGGCGCTGTTGATGGTACCATCACAGGATCGTCGATGCAAGAGTCTGCTATCTACCGCGTGTAGTGATCGCTAGTCTAGGCATGCAATGTTGGTGCATGGCTTCTACATATAACTACTCTGTTAGGTGGTCAGCACCATAGCGTACCATCTCTTTCACCAGATTAGTAACCGGGGGTTTTAGTCACGAGCCCATGGCCCAACAGAGTATTTGAGAGCATGCACCGAAGCCATTCCCTACGCCATGTGCTTAGAAACCTTCGGAATGGGCCAATAAGCTGCTTACATATTGGCCAAGCTTCCCTCACAAGCATAAGACTATAGCTTCGGTCTGGTTTTCTTCAAGGAATCTTTGCTTCTTCTGTTTTCTTCCTTGTCAATTTCATTTACACTCAGCGACTCGACGTCGAAAAGGATCCCTTCATCTCTCTAGAATATACCCTACGCCATCGATGCGCTGGTTTTGATACCCTTTTCCTTTTGCGTGCTTGGCCTTGGATCGAATCAGTTTTTGGCACTCGGCCGGACCGGCGACTTGACCTACAATACCTATATATCCTTGTTTTGTTGCTACTTGCGCTACTTTATTCTCTGTTGTGCCGTCTTGTAAGTGCGGCTGCCTCGGGTGGGATGTGGTTTGAAAAAAGTACCCGACATCGCCCGTCCGTCGATGAGTCGGAAGATTGCTATGACCCGTTCCTAGCAGTCAAGGATCTCGAGGCAGCAGAGAGAGGGGTTTATCGGATACCACGGAGCGGTGGTCGTTTTTCGAATTATCTTACATGCGGCACATTATGGGGCTCGACAATCCTGTCAGTAATTGTGGCCCCAGTCGGCGTGTGTTCCGTTATGCTAACGAGGTTTTGTAGAGCTTCTTTGTTACTTATCAGCATAGTTCTTTCTATCGCAAGGAGTCTTTGGGGCATAGAAGATGAACCCGACAACATATTCGCTGGTTGGGGGATGCCCGGCACCGGCACAGCAAGTCTAGCTTGGTACCCCACGGATTTTCTCCGCGATGTGATTCCCGTGCCGTGCCACTCGCATAACGATTACTGGCGTAAAGTCCCTGTTTTTTCAGCCCTCCACGCGGGCTGTACCGGGGTCGAGGCAGATGTATGGCTATTTGACAACGACCCCGAACTTTATGTCGGACATGATAGACCGGCTCTAACACCATACCGCACTTTTCAATCTCTTTACGTGAACCCTATCGTAGAGATTCTAGAACAAAATAACCCTGATACGCCATTTTACAACGGCACCCGCCGCCGTGGAGTATTTGACACCGATCCCGATCAAACCCTAGTCTTATTGGTCGACTTGAAGACGGATGGAGCCAATACACTGGCACAAATTCAATCTCAGCTAGAGCCTCTTCGCGTCGGAGGCTGGCTGAGCTATGTGCAAGACGACGTTGTCTATGAGCGCCAAATCACCGTCGTGGCCACGGGGAAAGCACCATTCGATATGATCACGCAAAACGCGACGTATCGAGACGTGTTCTTTGACGCGCCATTAAATGAGCTTTACGAAGAACCAGATGTCCCTAGCGCGAGCGATGATTGGGGACCGTTTACTTATAACATCACCAATTCCTTCTATGCCAGTGTCAATTTCAAGCGGGCGATAGGACCTGTCTGGTCTGGCATCAGCGACAAACAACTTCGACTCATCCGAGGGCAGATAAAGGGGGCGCACAGGAGGGGACTGAAAGTCAGATACTGGAATACACCGGCATGGCCAGTTACCGTAAGGAACAAGATCTGGCATACCTTGATCGCAGAAGGTGCCGACTATCTAAACGTGGATGACTTGAAAGCGGCCACGAGGAGGCGATGGTAGATGCACGCATAGGATATTAAAAAAAAAAAAAAAAGAAAAAAAGATCACTTCCAATCCTTCCGTCTTCACTCTTAAGGATCGTTTTGTGGCAACATACGAATGACAAGTCTTTCGATACTGACTTTGAGTGGCTGCAAGCCCCTAACCTCAGGTACATAAACCCCCCAGGTCTAACCCCGCCATCCAGCCGGCACTATCCGCACCGGAACGCCCCTCTGCAACTCGCTACGTCACAAGCTCAGCCCTGTTCGTCCAGTCAAAATCTTTCGCTTCTCTTTTTAACTCAATACCTACCTGATTTTCAACAAGCCGCCACGCAAAGTATGTCAACAAAAACAGCCCTCGTCACCGGCGCGACCGGTTTACTCGGCAGACAGGTTGTGAAGGCCTTTGAGAGGGCAGATTGGAGCGTTAAAGGCACGGGGCATTCCCGCGCGGATGGCGTAGCCATCCTCAAGGTTGATTTAGCCAAGCCAAATGAGGTTGAAGCTGCGCTGGACAAAGTCAAGTTCGTTCTCCTCTTCAGCTATGCGCAGACCCCGACTATCCTGAGCCTGGCAAGCTAATTCGCTCACTTGCGACAGGCCAAACGTCGTTGTCCATTGTGAGAAATGACCATCCCGAGATACGTAGCCGTCAGTCGACTGCGCGCGACTAACGTTGTCTATCTGGGTGCTTAGGCGCTGCGAACCGATTCCCGGACAAATGCGACAAGGACCCTGAAGGGACCCGGGCTTTGAACGTCATCGCGACCGAGAGCCTCGCCTCCCTTTGCGCCGCGCGCGACATACTCCTCATCTACATTTCGACCGATTACGTTTTTCCGGGCAAGCCCGGCGACGCCCCTTATGAAGCAGACGCGACCCCGCAACCGACGAACCTCTACGGACAGACGAAACTCGACGGCGAGCACGCAACTCTAGGGGTTTTTGAAAAAGCGAACAAGGCCGGGCTCGGCGTCGTGCTTAGGGTCCCGGTTCTTTATGGCGATGCGGAAATGCCCGCCGAGAGCGCGGTCAATGTCCTCATGGATACTGTCTGGAAAGCGCAAGAGCCGGGAGCGGCGATCAAGATGGACCACTGGGCGCTTCGATACCCGACGAACACGGAGGATGTAGGGCGTGTGTGCCACGGTATTTGACCTCTAGCTCCTAGGTACCTAGTGATCCCAAATTCGCTGACGACTAAAAAGATGTGGCCGCGAAATATCTCAGCGCCGGAGACCGCTCTACGCTACCGCGCATCCTCCAGTTCTCCTCCGAAGACAAGCTCACCAAGTACGAGATTTGCCAGACCTTTGCCGAGATCATGGGTTTGCCTATTACGGCCATCGAGCCCAATACCGAGGGGAACGACCCGAATGCCGCGGTTCAGAGGCCCTATGATTGCCATCTCAGCACGGCGGCTTTGAAGCAGATTGGTATTGATGTCTCTACACAGGACTTTATCGCCTGGTGGAGGTGGCAGGTCCGTGCTTTTAGAAAATGAGGCGGGATACTTGTTGGGGAAATGCAGGCCCTACCAGATTAGCAAGTCTCCTCACGCTCTGTTGCCTCGGCATATAGCAGCGGGGTGTGGGTATGATGCTTCGATCACATGGAGCATCAGTTGATCCTCACGTAAGCCCTGCGTCCCCGAAGGCGCAAATGCCCATAGCACAGAGTCCTGTTCATGATGATATGAGATAACACAGAGCCGAGCGACTAAGGTTTGTCTGGGTTAGGTATACGGGAGAAGAGTTCACCGATTAGACGATAAAAACTCAAAAAACGAATATAGTACGTGATGCGGTTACTCTCAAGAGATCCAGTATTCTACATAAGTTTATCTATTCAGCTCTTATACCAAATCTGATGAACAGTATTTCTTGAGATATGTGATATATAGAATTTATTTACTCCGTCGATTCTAACCCAGGCACGAGCTATATGTACTCGAAAAGTCACGGCTGCCGTCCAAGCCGAACTTCTGAGCGTCTTCAACCTTGAACCGTGGCTCATTCACCCCAAGGCCTGAAACTCGTGAAAAGAAACTATCCTCCTTATAATAGGATGGCTATTGCATTGGTGAGTTTGAGCGGCAAATTCTTTATTGTCGGATGCCACGGCTGGGAAGGATTCTCGTATAACACCGTCAATATCTGGGGTCTAAAAATCAGACTGTAGTTTGCTATACCGAACGTATGGGTCAAGCCTCTATGAAATTACTAATAGGGATACTTATATTGCCAGAGGGCCCTTCCGCGGCCCAAAGCACGCACAGCAGTGCTACAGAATTATGCCCCGCTTACGGGAGAATTTAAACAAGCTTTTTCGGTATCAAAGATCGGAGGCGGAGGATTTCTAAAGACGACTTAACTGCGCGGCGCAGCGCAGACAAGACGAACGAGTTGAATAGGTGGGACGCACGTGGTGTGGCTTGGCTGTGCATCGTCTTGGAGGACCCCTATTCAACTCTATCTACACATATGTAAGGATCTGCTAACTACTTACTATAAGGGCATATAGTTTCATCTTTATTCCCCAACCAAAATATTAGTTCAAGATATACTATGTAGGATATAACCAGCATCGCATCTATCGCACGACGTGCAAGCTGACACCTCGTCGGCTAACTCTGCCAAGGCCGCCTTTAGATCAATGGGCGTACGGCGTATTGGGTACCTTTTATCCGTAGGGCGGAAACCACACCGCCAAGGGTGCACTTACTTGAAGCTGGTCTTCTCTCCGGGTCTGGCTATGCGGGTGAGTGAGCCCTAATGCTTCGCTGCGATCCTTTGGTGGTAAGGGGCATTTACTAGCGCAGCCGTCTAGTCCCGGAAATTCCCGTACTGTCTACTACGTAGATATTCATCTCTAAACTCGGGATGAAATCTGCTACTTAGTTTTATTATCTAATGGCACTTTGTATGTAGATGATGTAGGTTAGATGGTAGGGCAACCCCAAATTGCAGTTGGAACTGAGCCCTGAACAGTACCCTGAACAAAGGTCTGACATCCCCACTGCTAGACCGAGGTCTAATCGCCCTATACCCATAAAAGGGGACGAATTCGACCTAGGCTCGAGAGCTTAATGCGGATAAGGTCCCCAGGCCAGCGCCCATGCGTCCTCTAAAAATACAACGCCCGCATGCGCTATCTCGTAGTCTAGGACTCTCTGTCCTCGACGACTAGGTGTGCAGAGCTGATGGCCTCCCAGGGAAATGAGGTAGCCCGTGATAGGCAGACCTGCCCGATACCCTGCTGCTAATGGCGCGCCATTGGGGGGTATCATCGAGCTGAGTCTGCTGGGTGCCCAGACGTTGCGTTTCGCCGCACACCAGCATTGACAGGCCGCAGGGTCGAATCCTTCGTCTCATCTTACCGTCGCATACTTGCTTGCTAATCTGCTGTGCTCTCGCTGTCTCCCTGCTTCTTTATCTACGCTCGTCGTCCCGTGTCTGTCTCTTCGTCACACTAGAATCCATGCAAGCCACGCGCGTAATCCAGCTTTAAAGTGTCTCACTCATATCATATCATATAAGACGGTTCAGACCAAGTCGAAAAACACACACGATGGCAGCAGTGACCGCGGCGGCGGCGCTGTCCAATCTGGGCGCGCTCCCGACGAATTTCGCACTAGCCTCGAGTTGCACGACGGAGCTGACTGATATCTATAAGATCTTCACCGAGTCGCCAGGCTACTACTATCTCCTCCAGGGCCCCGTCGACCAGACCAGCTGCTACCCGAGCAACTACGATGGCGCCTCGACAGACTACTACTCGCCCGCGCGGTGTCCGACGGGTTTCACGTCCGCGTGTCAATCGCTTAATGTCGCGGGGACGGTCTCGGAGACGGTTGTGAGGTGTTGTCCGACGTACGTCTTCATCGTGACTAGTTAGCGAAATGCGCTGCTGCTGGGTACTTTCTCACGTTGAAGGTAACTCCTATGCA
Source organism: Nemania abortiva (assembly GCA_022578505.1). NCBI lineage: Eukaryota > Fungi > Ascomycota > Sordariomycetes > Xylariales > Xylariaceae > Nemania > Nemania abortiva. Next base: position 262,872 of record MU392551.1, read on the forward strand.
GCGCGCTAAAGTAAGTAGGTAGACGTTTGCTAATGAGTGCTATTAGCCAGGCGAGTTATACATGCCAGATGACATCGGACTATATCTGGCAAGCGACGCTCGGCTGCGAGTCCGGCGTCACCGCCGCGACGACGACGGTGTGGACAGTTACTCAGGTCACGGATGGGACGACGTCGCTCGTGACATCTACTGGGGCCATAGGGGGTATGAATGCGTACGCGATAAAAGTTGGGTTTCAGTCAACGGATTTCAAGTCGACCACGACAACGACAACGGTGAGTGCTACGTACCCGCTTTATCGTCATCTCCTTCTCATCACAACCTCCTTCTCTACCATTTATACCACCTCAGAACTGCGGAGATGATAACTTACTCACATATGAATACACAGAAGAAAACCACGACAGCGCGAACCACAAAGGCAACGACGACGGGCACAAGCAACCAAAGCAGCAGCAGCAGCAGTAGTAGCAAGACCAAGAAGAAGAAGTCGTCCACCAGCGGCGGCGTGATCGCGGGGATTGTCATCGGCGTGATCGCCGGCATTGCGGCTATAGTGTCAGCCATCTGGCTGCTGGTACGGAAACGGAATAAAGACAAGGAGGTGGCGGAGGTCATCAACACATACGAGCCCAAGGACAAGGACATGCCGCCGGCCCCGCAGATCCACGAGATGGGCACACATGAGCAGGCCGTCGAGTTGGAAGGCAGCGACGCGAGGTCTGGCATGACTCCGTATAGTCAGTCTTATCCATCGCCGTCGCATTCGAATATGAGGACTGGGGCGGTATAGGCGGCGGGACGGGCTATCTAATGTTTAAGTCAACTCTTCGAGGCGGGCAGCGAGGTGTAATTTTGTTGATTCATGAGGAATTTGATACCAGATTCGATAGAACTAATGCCACCTATGTAATAGCGATACCATTGTCAAAGTTTGCTTATTAAAACGCTGATACAAGCCGACCTATTGTTATATTACACACCGCAGAACTAGAAGTCGTAATCGCGTCCCTAACGTACATATACCAACCAAACGCTGAAGTTTAAAACATCGCACGCAGCCCTCGATCCTGTTCACCTGTCGTTTTCGCGTCTATAATGCGCCAAATGAAGCTGGAGCTCTTTACGCCATAGGAAAGTACAACGTGATCCAATGACCTTTTTCTGTTTTCGATAATCCAAGTCCCGTTATTCTCATCATTATGTCGTGCAAGATTGAATGAGTCGCAAGTTCGTTTACAATCGTAGGGGGGAGGGGGCATGAACCGATGGGGAGTGACGCCTTATTTTAAACATAGTGAAGGGAAGGGAGCTTTGGAAATATATCGAAAAAATCGCGAATTGCCGTAGCAATGAAGAAGTATAAAAGAGCGCCACCGATAGCATAGAAATACAAGCCGGTAGAGGCTCCGTAGAGGTTTTCTGATTTTAAACAACTTTGAGTGTTCCCGTGCGACCAGGCACGGCATTATAAGCTGCCTCTCTCTCGCGATACTCACGCTCGCGCTGTCCCCGTTCCCGCTCACGGAGTCTCGCTTTCTCATGCTCTCGTTCTTTTTGCCGCGCCATCTCTCGATGATCTAGTCTAGCGTCACGTGCGGTAGGCGGGCTGACCAGTCTCCTACCATGACTACTGCCCTCAGCGTTAAGTCGCGATGGCAAGACTGGCACGGGGGGGATGTCGTCTAATAATGGTCTCCCCGGTGTCGACGTAGAGGTCATGCTTCGTGCTCGTCCTAGCGTAGCGGCTCCCGACGTGGTGGGCCGACGTACTGTGTGACTGCGTGGTGGGGCGTCTACGGATTTGCTATCCGTTCCGTTGCCGACGGAGATGAAATCGACCAGATGGCCGAGACCCTCCGGCGGTTTGACGCCATGCCCCCTCTTTTCTTTCGACCACTGGGGTGCTTCTTGAACCGCTGGTGTGAGATCGACTAAGGGCCTGGGATGTATGCGCCGGTCTGAATGTGGTAATCCAGTAGAATGTGACCCCAGGGGGTTAGGATAATGTTTGGTGTGCGATTGTGGATGCTGCGAGCTATGTTGAGTAGATGGTCGTGCGGCTGGCCGATTAGTCGCGGCTGTTGGGGAAAAACGACGCTCATTGCCTGCACCAGCTGAGGTCGTTGGCCGAGTCACGGTAGGCTGAGGAGCGGTGCGTTGTTTGGCGGTGTGTTCCAGTGCGGACGGAAACCACGAGGGTGATTCAGGCTTCTCTGCGGATGATTCCGAGTCTTGTTGACTATTTAATAGTGATGGGCCTTCGGTAAACACTAGCTCCTGGGGCCGTTTCTTTTGCTCTTGTTCGGCGAGTGCCTGCTTTCGATTCTCATACTGTTCTCCAAGTAAACCACCAGTGAAGCCGTCCACACTGTGCCGCTTAGACGCCTGTGGGAGTTTATACTCCGGCTTTTGTCTCTTTGAAAGGCGCCGGCGAACAGTATGATCGGCAGTCTGCTTGGCCGGGGGTTCTGATTCTGCCGGTAGAAAATCTTTGCCGAACTGTGACAGACGCTTGTCAAAACGCGTCATGTCGATCAGCGGCTCGAATTTTCCAAGTGCATAAGGCGATTCATCAACAGATACACGTAGACGATGCCCATCCACAGCAGCTATATTGTCTACCTTCTTTGGTGCATGCTTAGTAGGAGGTGACTGTGGAGGGGAAGGTCTTTCCTCAGTCTTCGCAGCCGAAGTCGTGTGCTTCTTTCGGACTTCGGGTCTCCGGTCGACCAAATACCAGCTCCGCCAGCGGTGGACCTTTTGCTTGAAGTTGCGTGCCACCTCGGGGTCCTCGGTACTGAAATACTGAACATAATTTTCCGTGTTTAGGAATAGCGTCGTCTTGTGCTGAGATTTGATCGCAAAACAGAAGCGCTTGGGCGGTTTTATATGCCTTCTCATTTGTGACTCAGTTGGCGTATAAATGTCATAGTCAGAGAGGTGGCATAAGCTCGCTGTGTCTTTGTCTGTCGTCTTTGCGTTTGGCTTTTTAGCGCAAATGATCTGACCGCTCTCAAGAACCGTGACATATCTCTTGTTCCATTTCCCGGGGCGGTTCGAGTGATACATGTAAAACTGACATCCAGGAGGAGCATTTTCGCAGTCAGCAACCGCGCTAACATCGAGGTCTTCATGGTTGTCGTTCGAATCTGGTACCGTAACTATAAGCTGATTTTGTGCATCGCTATCCCATGAATTCAAGACATCTCGGATATATTCGTAACGGCGTAGTCGACGTTCAAGTCCTAGTATGCTGTATTGTTCGCTCACGAGACACTGTTCGGGGCTAATTTCGAGATCCCACGGCAGTTTGCTCGAGCTCCGTGCAATGATGTCCACGGTGGTAGTTTCGGGGGTGACAGGCAAGCTAAATGTATGATGTCGGCAGCGGACCGCCACGTTCTGTACCCACAATCAGCCGTCAAGGTGCATGACAAATAAGCCCGGATGGCTATAGATAAGCTATACTTACGCGATCTCCAGCATTAATAGCTGACGTCGGGGCATCCTTCTGAGGTACTATCCCCTTCCCGCCGGGTTCAATGTGGGCCAGCGGGGTTTTCGCGGGCTCATGATCAGATTTCCGGGCGCTAGATCTCGCGGAAGTTGTCGCCTGCGTCTCTGGCGACACTTCGTCCTTATTGCTACCTCTGCTTCCCTTGGCCAAAAGCACGAATTTCTCGACGACCGGGCTTCTGAGTTTATGAGGTTGAGATTTGGCCTTCCGGCTATTTTCGAGTTCCTCCTCTAATCTCTGTAAATCCTTCCTCTTCTGTTCCTCCAGCAGACGATCCCTTTCCGCATCCCAGCTGGGGTCGCGTTGCTCCAGCGATATGTGTTGCGTATTTTGACTAGCCATACTAGGTCTGTCGCGACTGCTTTCATATGTTGCGCTAGAATGGTGATCGCTGTCGTCAGTTGTTTGACCTGTCGTTCCCCGCTGTGCGTTGGTGTGGGACGGTTGGTGATGCGTGGTAGATTTGCGCATGAGCTCAGTTTGGCTTCCTGTCGCGGTAGGAGAGCCGACAGTCTTTAGCAAGGGCGGAATGGCTGGAACGGGTGGTGTCTTATTAATATCAGGGTTCATTGCTAGGGCGGTATCATTGCTCATGCCACCACCGGTAACACTGGCGGCGCGACGGCGATAGCGAGACATAGATCGCGACACAGGGTTTGTCATTGCGTTCCCATGTTGCTGATTGGGCTCATGACTGCTGCTGCCACTCCCTTTAGTGTTCGCTGGAGCAGACACAGAGCCTGTGGGTTTTCGCATGCTGCGATATCTCGAAGGTCTCGAGACCTGCTCATCTTCTTCAGACATGCTCACTACTCGGACCCTGGTTCTGTGGTACTGTGTGCATAGAATCGGGCGATATATCGGATGAGCAAAACAATAGTGCGAGAAATCCGATGGGGGCTCGTAGAGTCAATAGCTGCTATGTACTCTGTCTGTATCTGTAGATTGGCTGAACTGAACTGCAGTGCACTCGACTCTGTTGGTGGTTAATTATCGTCGATGAGACAAGGTGGGTGGTGTGCATCAATTGAGATCAGATCTGGTGGAGAAGGGCATGTAAGTATGTATTTTATGGGCAATCCCCACCTGAAAACTGTATCCAGCCGTTCACCCTTCATATAACGCATTGCTCTTTTTTCCCCCTACATGCCTGAACCCTGACACCAATGGCGGGAAAGCACCCAGCTAAAAAGGCTAACCTTAAGTGCTGCGTGTTGGGTGACGATCTAGATAGAAACCCGTACGTACATCTTCTGCCCACACCTTAGGTTTTGCTCATGGACCCCAGCTTGCCTATCTACCTATTTATTAAGAATATCAAGCTGGGTAGTATCGCCCCAACGTCCCCTCACGCTTCTAACAATAGGCATAGACGGAAGACAATGCGTAGAGGGAGGTTGTTGTACAAAGGGTACTGCCAGAAATCGAAGGGCGCATTGTGGCGCTAGCCTTCCTGTAGGTACGGTTCAGCTACCTACCAATCTACCTACATGAAGAGAAGTAGGTAGGTAGAGACGGGCCGGTGACCGACCAGTATTTTCGCTGAACTGGCCTGGTGCAGTATGTACCTAACAGACCCTTGTATGCTACGTAATGCAGCGGAGGGCACTACCTACGCTACTACTGTAGCTAAGGTAGGTAGGCCTTGTACCTGCGCCTGCAGACCATACCTACGCATCTATTCTAGATGAGGTAAGGGCGTGGTACCTTATTAGGTAACCTAAGGGAGCACTGAATCTCAGGCCTGAAATCCTCTTAGCCAATAATCCTGAAACCCCTGAAATTTCAATGTTTTAATAGCTCCCTTTACGGGCAATTTCTACCGACCTATCCCGATTGGGATGCCTATATTCTCAGAAGACCACCGCCTACCTCACGCTGTAGGCAATTGGTCGCGTGCTTAGCGTCACTGACATGACTCCGTCTGCAGCATTAGTTAGTTGTCTTTTTCTTTCTTCTTTTCTTTTTCCACGTCATTTCAGGGCGGTGCATCAATTCATGACATGATTATGATACTCATTAAAAAAAACATTTTTTAATAACTATAGCTGGTTACTTGGTACATAAGTAAATACTCTGGAATTCTCGAAAAAGTACCTAACACAAACTCCTATCGCCGACGTAGGTACAGTGGAGGTAGATGAATATTACTCATTCGACCAATCACCGTCCGGTCTACCTCCACTACAGTACATAGTCTACCCCAGAACCCAGAACCCTACCTGATCCCCAGAACAGAACGCCTCTATGCCAATCCTCCTGTCCTTCGCCGATCAACTCCCCCAACCTAGTATTGATTCTTTCGAGGTGTGAATTTGATCATGAGCGGCGCCTCTCTCCACATCATGTACATCTTATTCCTCTCCAGCCAGTCGCTGTGGTCTCCAGCAAACTCCAAGTCGTACGTATAGATCAGCTTCGCAAGCGCGATGCGAATCTCGAGCCACGCCTGGTTAATACCCAGGCAGGCTCTCGGCCCAGTGCTGAAGGCCAGGCTTCTCGGCTGCGGCACTCCGCCTTCGGCCAGCCAGCGTTCGGGTCGGAACGCGTAGGGATCCTCCCATTCGCTCTCGTTGTGTACGATCGCCCAGTGTGGCGCTGACACCGTGGCTCCCGCCGGCACGAAATGGCCGTCAACGAAGTCACCTGGCGACACGCGCGGCAGCCCGAACGCGATCGGCGGGAATGCCCGTAGTGTCTCCTCGAGCACCGCATTCAGATATCGGAGCGATGCGAGTCGATTCCCCGTCAGCTCGGCATAGCCTCCGAACCCCCGGACCTCATCTTGTAGCTCCTTTAAGCACGCTGGATTTGCGCATAGGAAGTACGTCGCGGCCGTCAGCGTATGCGCAACAGTGTCTGCGCCTGCAATTACCATTGCCTGGGCGAGAGAAATAAGGGATGGCTCGTCCATGCCGCTCGCGATGACGGGGCCGAAAAGGTCCGCTGTTTCTCTCTCGGGGTGCTTTTCTTGGAGCCGCACGCGCTTACGCACTACCTCTGTGGTGTAGTCATAGTGCTTCGTTCGGTTTTCGACTGCCGACTTCGTGACCAGGTATGGCAGGATAAAACGCAGGAGTGGCATCCGCTCGGCTAGCGAAGGGAGTATTGCTGCGTGTGCGCTATCGCGGAGCAGTGAGATCCAAAAGTGTGCTTTGCTAGCCTCGACGGCGCCGAAAGACTCACTAAATGTCATCTCACCTATTTCTCGACATTAGCAATATTCTTCTGTCTTTTATTCCCACATCACATTGGAGTATACAAGTCAAGGGAAAGTGTTACGAAGATTCAGAGAGGGGCGGCAACAAAAATTAGCGACGAACCCATGATATCGAATCCCAGCCACAGGAACGTCTCTGCAGCGTCGACACCGACCCCGCGCGAAGCAGCGGACAAGCCACTCATCTTTTGCACGAATAAGTCTACGTATTGATGAATAACAGGCTCCTGGTTGCGCATCGCTGCGGCACTGAAGCCTGTAGAGAGCAGCTTCCGTTGCCGTGCGTGCTCGGCTGCGTCGATCTCATAGAATAGAACTCTCACAGAGTCGCCATTGTTATAGAAAGCGGCGTCTTTCATGAATGGCTTCTTGTTTCGTGATGGCGTCGAGTATATATCGCGGTGCGCCTGGACCGTATTAAAGCTCAGCTCATTCGGAGCTACCCGGATAACATCGCCTGGGAATATCTTAGTGGACTGGCATATATTACGCATGTTACGGAGAATCATACCATATTTCCTATGAGCATTCTGTATGATGGTCGGATAGTGTCCGCTAAGCCAAGCCCAGGCCAGCCATGTCTAAGATTACTCAGTTGGCGCGTCCGACGGATTGAGATGCATGAATAAACTAACTTGTGATACGGCAGCGAGCTTTGGCCCTGGGTATTTCGCTAGGGGATGGTAGTAGAAGGTATAAGCATACCAGCCGAGAAGGTAGCACAGAAGTCCCTTCGTAGTGTTAGCCCCAAGCATTTGAACCTGTATTGCTACCTACCGTCAGGGAAAGGCAAGCCAACAGAGCTGGCGTAGATAGTATCGAGGTCAATGCAACGAGCGCCATGGCGGACAGGATAAGGTCTCAAGGAAGGCGTATAGAGCAAGAGGTAGGAACAGAGGAGTTTATCTACGGGACCAGTCAGAGTACACGGCTATTATACGTTTGCACGCCCTCGAGTGCCGGCTGGGAAAAGACGAAGGGCTATGTCAGAATGCCAAACAATCACTTCAAGGGAGACAAGGTCTCGGCGGCTCTCTGACGGCAAACATATTACCGAGGGCAATAAGGCCTCCCTTATATGCTCTCAGGTTTTCAGTCGTGGGGGTATGGAAATACCATCTCCTGGGCATTCCTAGAATTGGCCACTCCCGGCGTTGGTACCACTTTGATGACTTCGAGCCGACCCACCAAAGCCACTATTGAAGCCTTCATCACACACGACTAAAATCCAACGTCTTGCTCACCGGGCCTATGGAGGTTGTGGCCGACCTGAGTGCTAGTGTGAGCTGGAGGCCGCATCAGTTGGTACGGTTTCCTTAGGTACTCCGACGCAAAGCGGCGTCGAAGGCTATTCTGGTTGCTTATCATGGATAGCAGAGCAAACTCGTACCCAACCGACTCATATCACCCATCCTCCCGTCCAACTATTCGGATGGTTCACCTTTACCATTGGTTGAGGTCGGCGGACTTGTGATCAACTTGTACCGCAAGCCATCAGCAGAACACTTCGGTACTCCCATGGCCAAGAACAGCTGCTGCTGGAGGACTACACCATCAACTAAAAGCTGGACGCTGTCTAGCTAATCCAGCCGCCGCAAGCGCAACAGAAACGTTCTCATCACTCACTACATGCTCATAGCAAACATAGTAAACCTAAGTTAAACAGTTCGAGAAAGTCGCCGGTTTCTACTAAGCGGACCGTTTCATTCTTCGACCAATAATACATAACCAAATCGAAATAACATGTAAACCGAGATTGATGCTGAGAAGATAGATCCTGTGCTAGAGATAACTCAGGACGTTGGCTGGACACTCGAAAAAGGACCCTCGCGTCAAATATGGCTCGCATCGGCCTACTAGCCAACAAGTTTTATTGCCCAGAGGATTCCTATCTCATGACTTTGAAATCTCAGTAGCCGGCAGTGCTCGGGTTATTAGGTTACCACACAAGGCAGACTTTGCGGAGGTTCTTATTGTGGAACGGCCAACTACTTAGTATTGTCCTACCAACCAGCCGGGACGGACCTGTTTCCCGGTTCGGCAAGACCACCGCTGCGCTTCAGTGACGTAAATCCAGGAATACTCAAACAAGCATACCTACACATACACACCTACGCTCATGAATCGGACAGCGGAGAATATCCCACAAGCTTGACTCGACAATCGCGGGGGTCATATTCTTCAGTGTACCTCTGCGCCATGTGATAACGCGGACTTCATTCAACACAACATCTTGTCATCAACGCAGGATCTTATCACCAACGCAGGATTTCATCACCAACGTAGAATCTCGTCACCAACGGATAGCGCGCCGAGGCAAAACCATGCGATCCACGCTTAAATATAGGGCTGCATGTAGCTAGTTCCCGATAGACCAATCAGTGGTGAACGACGAGAGTTATGAAGAAGGATCCAACCGAACCGGGCTAAGACACATCGCCGCAATAGTGGTACGACGCTAACCATCAACCAACAGGCCTCCCAGAGTGCTGGGTACGAAGCATGTATCAGCATGGAAGACAGCGCTTTATGAGAGCCATTCCAGTAACTAATAATGTCTCGCCATAACCTTACCCAGCCGCTTGCTTGTGATGAAACATCGCGTCGCAATATAGTGTGGTACGTACTAGAGCCCGACATGTGCGTAACACTCACTACTTACTAACGACATATTCCCGGCTGAAGCGTGCGCCTACTTTATGCATGAAGGTAGATTCCATCTGGACTTCTTAAGCGCGGATATACAGGAAAACTCGTATTATTCTTGATTATTCCATTCGCGCACTCTTACTAGAGTAGATCGGGGCTGATTCCAAGGATTCAGATCGGGACCGGAGACTTCGTCCATGCCGGTAGGAGTGAGATAAGCCGACTCGTTTAGGTTCAAACGCCGAATCCCTTTACACTCGCAGATCTCATCAAGAACAGACACAGAGAAGAAGGAGCCTGCGTTCTTTGATCTTGTAATACCAGAATCAAAAGCAGCCTTCTCTTGTTCTTAAAGCTATGAATCGATTGGCAAGTGTAGGTATATCCCTACACACCCGATCGGAGAGATATTGATCCCGAAGGATGCCTGTAAATCTGGGGGTGGTGTACCTACATGTTGCGAATTACCATCCCGCATTGATTTCTCGCTTACAGCGAGCGCATGGGTCGCACGTGGTCGCACGTGGCCACGGTCACCGAGGAGCAATTTTCAACGCGGTTGCCGCAACGAATATCATGCGGGGGTCGTAAAGCAGTTGGTCAAGATAGGCTGTGCGATACTACATGCTCGTACATCCGATGCGATCGATTCCGTTCTTTTGACTCCCGCAGCCTCAGTTATACGGGTACGAAGCACAGAAATGAGCAATATTTCACGTGAAGTTTCAACATCGTTCTACAATTATCTTCGCATGTCATACTTTGGACACTAGCAAATGATTGGACATGGCCTACTAAGCCGTGAGCACTCTGCGATAAGAAAGCCAGAAGCCTACTGTAGCCTCAAAATTTTAACCCGGCTTAGTTTATTGCCCGTCCTCTTACCGATTAGCTATTGGTCTGGACGGGGACCTCATGACACACAATATGTGCCTCCCGGGTTTCGTGCTACCTTCAGGAGGCCAGCCAGCCACATTCAACTACTATGTACCGATGGGGAGGGTCGCTCGCCGTGTTCACATGCTTATGGGTTCTTCGTGTTCTGTCTCAGGCTCGTATTAGTTTGTGTTGCTTGGAGAGTAGAAGACGCATACCCACCCTCCACGTTGCTAAAGAGGCCCCATCCATCGACCACACACGTGGGCCTGACATCACTACTATCCCACATGGCCTTACTGCATTCCGTCTCTGGTATGTCGGACTGGGGGTGTGAAGTGGGAGAGCCCCCATGAAGACCTGCATCAAGGGTCCTGGGGCACAACGTGGGAGGAATGTGCGCCATCCTACCTAGTACCTTATGAGAAAACTGTTGTCTGAGGATCTCTTATCACCCACTGAGGTGTCGCAATGAAACATGCATCGTTCTTTGGCTTTCCAATAGTGCGCTTGGCCGGTTCCTACACAAGCCAATGGGTTGTGTGATATACGCGGGATGGATCGATCTCACATAAAACTGGCTTTGACCTATTCGGCAAATGGTGTCTTGCTCGTCACCGGCCACGCCGTTAGTGTGGTTTGATTTGGCGCAAGCTATTCGTTCCTGCCCTTAGAAGACGTCTTTGCTTCGAGATGAACGCGGAGGGTCGGTGAGGGGTAGCTGAGCTCCCACCTTATGAATGGACTAGGATAGGAGGACATCATCTCACCTAAACCCTGCCTTTCCTTTTGATTCTTGCAATTGCGAAGCCCGCGGGTCTGGCGCCGCATACCTCATGGACAACCCAGTGCGGAAGCTTCTTGCGAGCATTGCCTTCTCCGGACGTCTTTCCAGATGCCATACACCCCTTTAGTACTTCTAGAGATGCAAGACGCCCGAATTGGACGAGACTTGAGCCGCTGATTGCGACGGTAGCGACAAGGTATGCCGTACGATACCGTTTCACTATTTCCTGTTAATTCCCATATCTACAGTATCAGCGGTTTCCGTCGGCGATCGCTCTGCTTCGAATTTCGTGGGATATGTGTATCTTGCACATAGACTTCATTCTCGAGGCAATAAAGTGGCGGCTTACGCGATTTGGGTCCGTCGGAAGGGAGAGTGGCGCTGTGATGGCGTCAGTCTCCCTGAGACCACACTGCCTGTGTTCCCGGGCCCCAGACGAGTCGTCCGGAATCATTAGTCCGGGCTAGAACTCTCCCGCCTGCCACTGTTTCAGATTGGTCTGAGCAAAGTCCGGCTAGGGTCTCTTAAGAAGTAAACTCGCCACCGATGCTGTCATGTTCACTAACTCTGCCATTGTGCAGAATTCGAGGCCAATGCCCTGTCTGTATAAGCTATTTCTCATGTAGCTAGTTGCTGTGGGATGAAGTGTCATTTACGAGCCGCCGGGAAGGGGGCAATGCCGTGACACGTCAGTCGCCGGCTCCGGACCGCTCCCTTTCATTCGGCAGCTTAGCCCCTTCACTGGTGTCCGTGCGTCGTTACTCGACATCATCGATCGGGTCCCGTATCCGACGAAGGGCCCGCTCGATGCGATTCGAACATGACCTCTAGAATATAGGGAGTTACTGCGAAAAATTGACTTGGCCGACAGCGCGTCACTCTCGTCATCGAGAATCTAGTCTCGACCTGTATTTCTGAACACCACTGCTGCTATTGGCTCTTCCCGTGGCTTATGAGACGTCATGTTGACCTATCATTCCGCATTTTTGATATAGTAATCCCGTGTGAGTCCAGACCGACTTTATCCTTATTCATCATAGGCGTTACTGAAAAGCTGTTCACCTTGAACTGCACGATTTGATTCCAATAAACGAGAGCGGCAGTCACCGACCCTCGCCACCACTGTAGCCTTATGTAGAAAGACGCGGTAAGACGCTTGACAAACTGTGCTAACTAAGTTAGCCTAAAGAGGAGACGCAAATGTCTATTACTATAGGTTCATATACCCTATTGCTTGACATCAATGCAGACTGGGTATGTCCGTTATCTACGGAATCTCTTCTAGCTACCGTTTCCCAGGGCTCTTTTTTGGTGCTAATACCGCCCCGTGTCTATCAACTCCATGAATGTTTTCATGCACATCATCCCCGGATAACTAAAGCCATGTGTACTCCGTACCAAAATTCTCTACCATAGTACAGTGCAGTGCAAGTCACTTAATGTCTTGAATTGTCCTCGTACACTCCTAAAAAGTTCGCCGCTGTTGTAGTAATCCGCTTACTTGCTTCGCTTGTAGATCTTGGAGAGGAAGGCCTCAAAGACGCCCTTCTTCAGACCCTCGCTCTCATCGATCTGCTCCACCTTCGTCTTGAGCTCGTTGACGGACTTCTCCTCGTAATCTTGGTATATCTTCTCGAGATTCATGTCGTTGTAGAGCTTCTTGATCTCGGCCTCGTGCGCGCTGTCCTTCCGGCCGTAGTGTTCCTCAAGGATCCTGCGCTGCTCGGGCGTGGCAATCTTCAGGGCCTGGTTTACTAGCCACGAGCACTTGTTGTCCATGATGTCCGTGCCGATCTTGCCAATGTGCTCTGGCAGACCGAAGTTGTCTAGGTAGTCGTCCTGGACCTGGAAGTACTCACCCATGGGGATGAGAATGCTCTCGGCCTGCTTTAGGTTCTTTGGCGTAGCGATGTTGAGCATCTGCAGGGCTAGGACAACCGGGAGGTAGAAGCTGTAGTACGCGGTCTTGTAGATGACAATGAAGCTGTACTTCTCAAGACTGAAGTTGTCTAGGTTTACGACGTCCTCAGGGGCTGTGAGAAGATCGCACAACTGTCCGAGCTCGGTCTGCAAAGTGGTCTCGTGGAACAGCTCAAGCATGTCGACGTAGCACGGGTGAGACCTGAAGTACTTCTTGAGGAGGGTGTAGATGGCTGATTCCAGCATGAAAGCGTCGTTGATGGCGATCATGCCGACACCTTCCTGGCGGTACCAGCAGGGTTTTCCACGACGGGTAATACTAGTATCCATGATGTCATCGGAGACCAGGAAGAAGGCCTGCAGAAGTTCGACCAACCAGCCGAGAGTAGCGGCTTGGAAATACTCTTCCTCAGTGAGGGGTCTGTTGAGAAGAAGCGACACCGAGTCGGGAACGGACATGCCACGGTTGCATTTTCCACCGACGGCGTTCACTTCAAGTGACTGTCACTCATTATCAGTACGTAAGATCGTGGTAACGGGGCTTTAGGTGAGATGAGGGGAAGCGGTCAGGAAATTTTGTAGCGCTGAATAAGATACTCAAGCATACTATGGTTTACATCACGGCCGACGGACTATAATCACATTCGGCCAGATGTAATCCGTAATGCTTGGAGAGTGGTGGAATGAGTCTCACATTCTTGTACCATGCCAGATACTGTTCAGGCAAGTTATATGACTTGGCCCAGTTGAGCAGGTCTTCCTCGAGCTTCGGGAAGACAGACTCGAACTCCTTCAAAGTAGTTTTGGTTGCCATCTTCCTTGTCCAGGGGGGTATATGAATTCAGATTGAAGATGTTGAAATTCGAAGACGCAACGTCGCTAGAGGAACAACACGCGAGGTTATACAGCCGGGAAGTTGTTGGGGAGAAATGAGCGTTTGAAATTAATAAGTGGTGTTGAGGGGCAGTTCAGGGGTCCACTGGACTAATTAATGTAGCAGTGTCCGATTCCAGATTCGGTAGGACCGGTTTTTCGGGTGGTTCAATTGGGTCCCTTAGATAGTGCAGCTTTAGGCAAGGTATGAAGTAGTGTTGTGGATTATTTATATGAGCGTGTACTTACCATCTTACAGCGCTGTACCGTCCGTACGGTTAGCTGCAGGCATTGCACTCGACGGCCTGGATCTAGCTAGTTTAGGTGGGTATCTAGGTATTAGGAAAGCTAAAACGGACACTAGGCGGGATTAGTCCTGTTCTTGCGCAATGTGCGGCAGCTGATGGCTCCCATCGGGCTGACTGTTCTACTGAGTAATGCTAATCAGTGATAATCCTGCCGGTGAGGGCCAGAGAAGGAAATGCCCGGCAATTACCGTCCCTACAGCGCCCCTCCAGTGCCCTTACAGTACCCCGCCGTCTCAATGCTTGCCTATTATTAGATACATAGATACACGTGTATTCCATATCCGCTATGTTACTCAAATACCGAAGTTTCGGCAGTGTGATGATGAGTGGTTCATTTATTTATATATTCATCATTTGCGTTTTTGAAACCTTAGCATCATTCTGGTTGTTGATGTTGATATCGTCAGTTGTTTTATCGTTATCTTATTCTTACTCTTATTCGTGTCATATGTATAGTACTTACTTATTGTACCTGTCTGCCCAAGTCCTTATCGATTGTGATCTGATCATGTTTCCATTGGTTGTGAATTGTTTATTGTTGCTCATGGTGGGGCAGAGCAGCCAACCGCCTAATGAGTTGTAGCAGGGCTCCATCATGGCAACATGTACAGTTACATACATAGTTCAGAAACAAGGGAGACCTGTCACCTTTAGGTCCGGGCAATAGCAGACTCAACCGAGCGTTGTTGGACGAACGACGCTATTCTATTCCTTCGTATCTGCATCGAGTTCGGTCTAGGAAAATAGAATCAGCAGTCAGCCGTGGTTGCCAAGCAGGCCGGGCGAGTGACGGCTCGGCGGCTCGGCAGCTTGTCGATACCTACAAATCATCAATCCGACGATTATCGTGCTGATTGTGCACCGTTCACGCCTAATTGATATCACCTAATCCTTGGTACGCGTTTTGCCGCGCCTATGCGTAGGGTAACACGTCACTATGTCCCTGAACGACCGGGAGAGGTCCCAGCTACGAAGTGCCTTACAAGAGGCTGTGATCAAGTGCTCTGAGCGGTGCCTCTATCAGTCGTCGAAATGGTATGTCGTTTCCCTTGGCAGGCATTGTTGTGGCTACGCACAAGTAGACTGATGTTTCGTGTCATTGACCAGGGCGGCAGAACTTCTCAATTCCATCCCTGAGCCAGAGTTATCGCTTGACGACTCAAGACTGTCCGATGCCTCAAATGGGTATGCTTCAACGGTAGTAGCCTTGAACGCGGACCCGGATGAGGCCGCATTGGAAGCGAAAGAGATTAACAAGTATCTACTCGCTAAGTCCTTTTTTGACTGTCGAGAATACGATCGATGCGCCGCTGTCTTCTTGCCTGAATCTACTCTCACGGGCATTATTTCCCCCAAAGATACTAATGCCACACCAAAGGGCAAAGGCAAAGGAAAAGCCAAGGCTACTGCCGGCAGTACCAAGCCGAGCAATGGCCAGGCAATACCAAAGATCAGCCAACGCAGTTTGTTCCTCTCTCTCTACGCCAAATTCTTGTCTGGTGAGAAGCAAAAGGATGAAGATGCGGAAATGGTCATGGGTCCTCAGGACCTCGGTACTTGTAAGAATAAGCAGTTGACCACTGTAAGCCGAGTGTTGGAAGTATGGTTTGAGAGCCGCAAGGACGGCGATGGCGAGATCGTCGATGGCCAGGGCTGGCTAGAATATCTGTAAGATTCATCATCCTGGTGTGTTGTCGTAACTGCTGACCCCTTTCCTAGCTATGGAATGGTCCTTGCCAAAGAGAAGAACGAAGAACTAGCATTATATTGGCTTGTTCGTAGCGTGCACCTATTTCCAATGAACTGGGGCTGCTGGTTGGAAATGACCTCACTTATAACACGTGTAGATGATGTGAGTTACTGACCTATGCTCTTAAACTACTGCTAACGATATTAGTTGACCCGAGTCATGTCTCGTCTACCTCAAAATATCGTGTCTTTCATGTTTCATATATATACGTCCCTGGAGCTTTACCAACACGATACCAATCTCGCCAACTCGCTCGACCAACTTCTAAATATATTCCCGTCCTCTTCATTTTTACTAACATGCAATGCCCTCCTCTCATACCACGCGAAAGACTTGGTTGCTGCAGAGCAAGCCTTTAGTCACATAATAGCGATCCATCCCCATCGCCTCGACTCACTCGACCATTACTCTAATATCCTTTATGTCATGAACTTGAGGCCGAAATTGGGGTTCTTGGCTCATCTCTGCAGCAATGTCGATAAATTCCGCCCTGAGACTTGTGTGATCATCGGCAACTATTACTCACTTTTATCTCTTCACGAAAAGGCTGTTCAATACTTCCGCCGGGCTCTAACCTTGGATCGCACCTGTCTCTCGGCTTGGACTCTCATGGGCCACGAATATGTTGAGCTCAAGAATACTCATGCAGCTATTGAGTCGTATAGGCGAGCAGTAGATGTCAACCGCAGAGACTACCGCGCATGGTATGGGTTAGGCCAGACATATGAAGTATTGGAGATGCATGCATATGCCCTCTGGTATTACAAAAAGGCAGCAGGATTGAGGCCCTGGGACGGGAAGATGTGGATGGCAGTTGGTTCTTGTCTGCAGCGGATGGGCAGAAATCAAGATGGTATCAAAGCTCTCAAACGCGCTTTACTTGCCGACAGCTATTATGAAGCAGGCAGCAGCTTCGAGAGCGCTGCTGACGGCATGCGCGGCGACCCAGAGATACTGCTACAAATCGCTAGCATGTATGACAGCTTGGGTGAAGCCGAAGATGCTAAGGCATACATGGAGATGTGTGTTGCGCAGGAAATGGGTGCTGGCGGTGAGAGTCTAGGCGATAGTATCGCTATCCACCATGATTCACCTGGTGGAGGTTCGGACGACGGAGCGGATGACGGAGGTCGCGGGGCGGGCGGTGATGGAACTGGGGTCACAGCCGCCACCAGCAAAGCGAGGATGTGGCTTGCGCGCTTCGCTATGAGAACTGAAGATTACGCGACCGCGAGCCGTCTAGCGAATGAGCTATGTCAAGATGGTGTTGAAGTCGAGGAGGCCAAAGCACTTATCCGGGAGATTAGGTCTAGAGTAGAGTCTGCAGGCGGGGAGGGCGCCGTCAGAGGGCGGACTCTAGATGCTTCTTAGTTGACAACCACGGGGTTTGTCTATGAAAACTAAAGCTACAGAACATGCTAACTAAAAGCACTCGAGAACAAACCGTCGCCTTGATTCGCTTGTACGGACGAGCCATTATGTTGAGATAACAATTGACGATGACTGCGATTGAACCGCTCTGCCGTGGGCTTGTCACGAACATTGAAGGGCCGAGGATAAAAACGAAAACCACCACAAGGAAAAAGAGCAAAACAAGAAGCTGGAAAACCTTAGTAGGTAGCCGCCTTTAGTTAACTACATCAAGTGCTCTATACAGACAATTCCATCGTTCCCCTGTCTTCTCAGCCGCAAACTTGCCAGGCGCTACGCTGGCGCTACTCCAGGGCCGCTGCATGTTTCGAAACAGAATGCGGGGAGTGGTGTCTTGGCATACTTTGCTTGAAACACTGCACCAATGCTGGGGGCTATCTTTCAGCGCTTATCTTTCCTCGTCCGCCATTATCATGACCCCAGGCTTTCATATGAAGGAGACGCTATAAACGCCACCTGCCTGCACTCCTGCCAAGCTTGTATAGTCGCACATCGTTTTCTCGCTTCTTGTTTGATAGGATGTCGTGTGAATACAGTCTTGCGGGACTTAAAGACTCGAGCGGCCTGCTCAGGTGGCCTTCGTGATGTCGTGAGTCCCCCTCCTTCGGCTCTGCCTTGCTTCGGCCGGCTTTCTTCATTCTCTGCTTTGAAGCATCTGCTCTCTTGTGAGCATTACGTTCCTTACTGGCCTTTCTTGAATACCTCACTCGCCTTGATAGGCTCCAGTTATCTTCTCGTACACTCTTTCTGGCTTCAGGTTGAGCCATCAATTTCAATTCTTACTAGACGTTGAACGAGTCGAGCGTACTTTTAAAGCTCTTGTCACTTCTTTTCGCCGATTTTCTTCGTTTCCCCTTTGAGTATGAGAGTATCTTCCATTCTTAGTCTAGCGACCTCTCTGGTCAGTGTGGTCCAGGCCCATACTCTGTTCACTACTCTCTATATCAACGATGTGAAGCAAGGGCAGGGCGACGGGACGTGCGTCCGAGAGAATACCGATCTGGCTCACGCGAACTCACCGGTACGCGACTTATCTAGTGATGATATGGCTTGCGGCATCGGCGGCACCGTCCCGGTGAATTACACTTGTCCCGCGCCCGCCGGGGCAAAGCTGACTTTTGAGTATCGGCTGAACCCTAGCAAAGCCGGTCAAGGATTCATCGACGAGAGCCATAAGGGGCCTGTAGCCGTTTATGCTAAGAGGATTTCGAGTCCTAGCGCAGATGCCGCGGGATCCGGCTGGTTTAAGCTCTGGGGCGAGGGCTATGACATGGAAGCTGATAAGTGGGCGACGGAGAAAATCATTGAAACTAACGGGCTGATTTCTATACAAATACCGACCGCTCTACCGGCGGGGAACTACCTCTTCAGACCAGAGGTGGTGGCGATGCATAATGTGACGCCGGAGGTTGAGCCCCAGTTCTACATCGGCTGCGCCCAGGTCTTCCTCGAGAGCTCGGTGACTGGTGATCTTAACGTGCCATCTGAGAAGAGCGTTAGCATCCCGGGATACTTGAAGAAAGACGATCCGTCAGTGATCTACAACATCTACACCGACGAAGAATATGCTCACCCCAAGAAGCCGTATCCGATGATGGGACCCGAACCCTTCGTACCCGCCGCCGTCTCGAAAGCTGCCAGCGGCAAAGTGACACGCCAATCCGAGGGCGGGATCCCGGACTCCTGTCTCCTAGTGAACGGGAACTGGTGCGGTGTCGAGGTCCCGTCGTACAAGGATGACTTGCAAGGCTGCTGGAACGCGGTGAAGAACTGCTGGAGCCAGGCCGATGCCTGCTGGGCGCAGCAGCTCGCGTCTGGCGGGCGTAATTGCGAGGTCTGGGGCGGGAAATGCAAGGACCTTGACTCGCACTGCTCTGCGAAGGACTTCACCGGTCCACCGGCATACGAGCTCAAGAGCGATGATTATCCTGCGCCTGGACCTATTCCGGCTGCCTTTAATGCGGGCGACACGCCGCAGGATACGTCTTCGTCGACTGAAGCGCCGAGCACGACGAAGGTTGTCGTGATTAGCTCGGTGCCGGTTACTGTCACGGTCATTCCTACGCCGACGCCCTCGACATCCGCGTCACTTGAGCCGATACCAGATTTCACGCCGAGGCCAACAAGCACGAATACCGCGCAACCCTCACAGACTTCGAAGCCGAAGCCGCATTGTGGAGGGCGGAGGCGCATGCGGACTCGTTAGTAGTAGTAGGGAGGTGTCGGCTGCCGAATGGAGGAGCTTGGGTTGATCGATGTGTTTTCTCAAGAAGCCTCGGGCTTGAAGGTGCCCTCGCAGAGACCCCGCCATAGTTGGACTTCGCATTGGCCGGGGACTTATATTAAAGGAGCCTAGGGGTTGAATGAATGTGATCACTTCACCTGTTGTATGTAGAATGTATGCTTCTTTCTTTCTTCAGGTTTCAAGGTGTCATACCCAACCCTCAGGCGAGGGAGAGCTATGATTGGGAATAACCGGCTTCTTACGTAACTAGGTAGATACACCCAATAAAGACAATAATACTTCATACCATAGGAAACCGGCCCAACTTAATAAACGTTGCCCTTTCTTGACTTTCGAATACTAACAACGATCAATTATTAGTTTAGTTAATCGATAGTAAAATAACTGTCCATGAACATGGTTTTTTATTTTTATTTTTGTGTTGTTGTTTTTGCACGTCGACACGACTGTTTATAAAGAATTAAGGAACAAAAGAGGAACAAAATGAGTACCACACACAGGCGCTTCACTGAGCAGGTCTCCCCATACACCAAAAGGGTCAAAGTCGAAGGCACTGAAGCTGCGAGTCGTTAACCCTATTTTTCCCTCCGATTATTATTACCTACCATAGCGCGTCAGCCTGGTTTGTCGTGAGATTTCATTATCACAGCCTACAGCCTCAATCGTGGCTTGTGCTCATGTGGCTAGGCTGTTTTGCTAGTGCAACCCTGCAACGGCAGCTGAGAGGATTGACCATCGGTAATTGGCTCTGGGGGGAACCATATGGCTATCGATCGCTCGATCTCTCCTCTTTAGGAAATGCAGGTGCGTATTTATTCGCCAATTCCCCGAGACTCAACATCACTCAATCCTGAATCCAGAGCATGCCCGCCGCCACAGTTTTCCTACTTCTTGAGCAGACATGTGGAAAGCCAGGGTAGCGATGAAGAGGTATAAATCTAAGCCTAAATCCAGCCCTCTTCCCCATCATCTTCTCTTCGTCATGTATCTTTCAAATCACCTCTCGTCTATATCTATATTGGCTCGATACTCTACAAAGTTCAAGTCTTAGCGCTGACCCTCATGATGTATGAGCCCCCCATTACCATCTTCGCCCCAACCCTTCATGGCGTGATTTGCTTTGAAGACAAAATCGGATATCTAGAGGTACGACGTTATCCACCCGCCCAAACTCAACTCGAGATTCCCCATCCGCAGAGCCGAGCGTTGTGTGCGAATACATCCTTGTTCTGGAACGACAAGCGACCTCTTACGGTCTCCTTTCTCGATACTTGCGAGACACTTCCAGTCTTCTTTCTCGATGCTTACAATACATTATCCCTTGCCGATGAAGCCGTTCGGGGCTTAGTGAAGGCTGGCGCTCAAGATTGGGCGCGAGGAACCAGTCTTCGCTTCAAATTCCTCCGTACCGACGAGCCTAATCAGGATCAGGCAAATATTCGAATCTCGTTCCGAGGCAATGGATCTCATTCCGTCGTTGGCACAACATTCGTGCCAGCTGGAGACCCGACGATGAATCTTTGCTTCCAATACTGCACCACGGAAAGGGAAATGATGGGCCTGATACTGCATGAGTTTGGGCATGCCCTTGGATTCTTGCATGAACATTCGTCCCCTCAGTGTCCTTTCGACCTTGATCGTAACGCTATCGCGGAGTACTACAAAGATCGGTTGTTGGAAGGCACTTCACTCAATGACTGGATCGATGTCAACTTTATGAAGCTGGAAAAGGAAAGGGCGGTCGACGTGTCTCCATTTGACGAGCGCTCGATTATGATGTACGAGATTCTCCCTAGCTGGAGTGATGCGAAGAAGCGGATCGGAGGCAGTCAAACCCTTTCAGATATGGATAGGCAAATGGTGCGGAAATGGTACCCGCCGTATGCTATCGAGCACGAAGCGCAGCTAATCGTGCCCATCATGAAGATGGAGAATCCGACTGCTGACGGCCAATCACCACGCGGTGCATCAATGCGACATGGTGCCGCAAGCTCGCCGCCTACCTCCGTCACAACCTACCCGAATGCTAGAAGACACAGTGCTACAGACGCTTTGAGATACCTCTAACTGTGAAGGAAAGAATTGGGAGATACGAAGAGGAACTTAAGAGCCTAACAAGTGGCCACGGTTTTATCGATATAAACGTAGTCTGGGGTTAGTGTATAGGTGAATGGAATATGAGACGAATACTTGAACAAGACGTAGAATCCCGATATTGCAGGGATAACTGCTAAAGAATTTGACGAGTCTACAGATAAACTGAGGGTACCTCTCCCCTGTTGACCTGATGTGTCTCGTTGATGTGTCTCGTGCACTTGCACTTAGTACTCGCGCCCCCGATCTGCTTAAAAGCTTGAATTTTCAACAACAATAGCGTATATATAAGTGCAACTAGGCTTGTTAGATAGCGCTTTTAATTGCGCATTAAAAAAACCTAGTTGTAATATAATATTTTATGTTGTAAAAGCTTTATCGCATATATAGCATATTTGTTTTTATATTTGTAGCTGTAGTACTTAAAAGTATAGCTGCGGTGCTTGATAGCGTGGCTGTAGTACGCAATTGTGTGGCGTCCAAGTACCCTACAACCTATTTCTATGGAGTGATCAGACAAACTGATATTGGGTCACCCCTGTTGAGCTGAGAGTCCCGTGCACCTGTACATAGAAATAGTGGTAGGTACTTGGACGCCACACTGCTGCATATGGCAGCCACACAATTGCGTACTACAGCCACACTATCAAGCACTGCAGCCACAAACATGCAAACAAATATACTATATACGCGATAAAACTTTTATAACATAAGCTATTATAATGCGACCGGACTTATTTAATACGCGATTGAAAGCGCTATTAAATAAGCCTGGTTATACTAGAATATATATTATTGTTGTCGAAAATTTCAAGTTTGAACCTATTAGTACGCGATAGTACGCGATAGATACGCAAAAGTGTAAAATACGCAACAAAGTGGCGCTGGTATCCGGGGCGTAAGTACTCTGCAATCGTTTCTATGTAGAAGTGCACGGGACTCTCAGCTCAACAGGGGTGACCCAATATCAGTTTATCTGTAGACTCGAATCGCTTCACCTTCGCTCCAAAAAGCATCCTCTTCGTGTCTGATCTCTAACCGCCCTTAGCAGCCTCTCGCAAACACGGCCGGGATACTTGGGCCATTCGGCAGTCGAGCCTCACAATTGTTTTAGGTTTCGCCAACGCATCAACATCCCTGCTCAGGCACAGGTTCAGCCCTCATCTGATCCCCCTCGTCCGTCTGTTTCTTGTACAGTTGCATTTCACAAGGCTGCCAAGCAAAAGTTTGGTTGCGGCACGAGCCTCGTACCGCGGATCCCCGAGAGGCTAGCATAAGCCCGGATCGGCCAGCGGCGACGATATTGCATACAGCATATACATTCATAAATCATAATGGAGCAGACCAAGGCCCTTAACGCCTTGCAGGTGAGCACTGGATATATTCATGCTATCTCTACCTATCCTCCGCTAGAAGGCTAACTCTCCCTCTACTCAAGCCCTTCGTCGCTCTGACAAAATCAGCAACAGCACCCCGCGCAGCAGCAGACCTTGTAGCTCAGGCAACATCCAATCCCAACACATACGTTTTCTCCGAGTTGCTCCAGACGCCCCAGATCCAAGCCCTCTCACAATCACCAGACTATGCATCCCACTTAAAGCTCCTCGAGATCTTCTCGTACGGCACATATGCTGACTACACATCAACGCCGAATCTCCCTCCCCTCAACGACACCCAGGCCCTGAAGCTACGACAACTATCATTGCTCACGCTCGCGAAGGGTCCACACAACCTCAGCTATAACGCACTACAGCAGAGCCTCGGTCTCAATAATGACCGCGCTGTCGAGGACCTCGTCATCAGTGCTGTCTACGCAGGACTAATAGACGCACAGCTCGATCCCTATTACGATGCCGTACATATTACTTCCGTCTCACCGTTGCGAGATCTAGCTCCGGGCTCGATCCCATCAATGCTAAACTCGCTGCGCGTATGGTCAGGACGCTGCACCTCCACTCTAGAGGATCTAGAAGCACAGATTGCAAGTATCAAGGCGGCCGCTGCAAAGCGCCATAGCGATAAGAAGGCATGGGTAGAGCAGACAGTAAGGCTAGTCGAGCAGGAGAAGAGCGCCGATCTGGGCGTCCACACACCACGTCACGGAGCCATACTAAACCGGGCCATAACCAAGATACAAGGCCAGCGGTTCGGCAAACGTGGCAGTGGGAGCCTCGAGGCGAACGCGGACGACGATGAGGCCATGGACGTCGACGAAGAAGAACCCGACGACGGAGAGGGCGGAAGTAGTGCTAGCAGCGGAGCGCTGGGTGGCCCCGGCAAGAAGCGGGCTCATCGCCGGAAGCTATAGAACAGCCTAAAGAGGCGACGCCTAGACCCGAAAGCCACGATTGAGAATTACAAAGAGAGTAATAATTATGTGTGGTAATAGGTAGGATCAGTCTTGAGAGGTCCTCGCTCCGGCCAGACGCAGTGGCAAGGCAGCAACAAGCCACATAACATAGTCATCGATCCACACAACAGCAGAGAAGACCTAAAAGTCAGACGGGCTCTAAGGTCGTGAATCAGGTACTAGCTGATATTGCCTTCGTAGCTACACTGCCTGTTTCCACTGGGCGAAGAGATTAGAGGGCAACTTGGAGAGGTGCCAGAAGATGCAGCATCAAAGCCACAGGACAGCTTTAGATTGTAGCTAGTACCAGGGAGCATGAAATAGACTAGCATAGACATCTGGCCATTAGCATGGTTAGGCACCTGGCATACAGCAGAATTCTTAATAAGCACAGCAGTAGAGGACATCGTCATTTGCGGGCCAAGTCTCAGTTTCTTATTTTGTGTAGTATGACAAGTATATAAACATTACAAACGCCGGCCATATCTCCTCCTTTCCCTATCCTGGAGGTATAATCCGGCTCCCTAGCCGATGTGGCAGAAGTACACTGAGCTCAAAGTGCTCTACAAGTGATGTTAATGGTGACAAATGAGGTGTTTTGCACGAGTGTGAAAGATCAGGCCAGTTACAACTGGGTAGAGCAAATAATTCCCGTCCCAATGGTGCTTAGTAAGCTAGGAGATACTGTGGTCTCCCTCGGGTATTGCTAGGAGTGATGTGAGTAGCAACATAGTCATGCGGACCGAAGAGAAGAAAAAATGCTGTGCTGTTCAACGTATTGGTATTAACTGCTTCGTTGGGAGTTGTGAGTGACAACTCCGTTATGCGGCACACGTAGTGTACGGAAGTGTTGCGGAATGACAGGCGAGGAAAACAATGCAGGAGGTGGATTGATCATGACGTCGTCAAATTAGCGTGATCTGGACGGACTTCACTAATCATTGCTTAGAGCCGTTTTCCTGGCACGAGGATAAAAAGCACTGAAATAGCGGCATCGACCAAGACGGTGACAGCCAGTACAGTGATGGAGCGCTTAACCAGTAACTTGCGTACGTAGGGTTCCCGAATCCGTACAAAAGCGAATGGCGTGTACTCGGTGAGACCAAGAAGGGCCATGATAGGGTCCAAAGAATACTGGTATGACGCGAGGCAATACACGCCGATTGTGAACGGTAGGATTTCCTATTGAAACTTGTCAGTGATGCGGTAAGCAGACCATTAAGCTGAGGGTGGAAACGTACCCAGCATCGGGTGCCACGGCCGGCGTTCAGAAAAATGAGGATAAAAGCGGTCCAGAATCCACCGAACATGGCGACGAGACCGATAATCAATCGTGCGATGATAGTAGGCGGGATTAGATTGCCGAGAGCGCGAGCTCTCAAGAATCCAGGGAATGCGTCGCGCTCCATAGCTTGGAAGACGTAGTCCTTTGCCACGTCGAAGACCTCGGGATCGTCACGTCCGTCCTGCTCAATCGCAGTGGTGATGTCCATGGTAATAGAACCGGGGAGCGTGATCTCGCGTTCGGCACCGGGAAGCAGGAAGGTATATAGGATCTTTTCCGCCGATGCTCTAATATCGTCTCTAGCGACAGCGTGCGCTGGCGAGGTGGAATCTGTGGTGAGACCTTGGGAGCTTAGCTGTGTACTAGCTCTCGTCCGCCGTTCCTGGCTGCCTTGTGGTGAATCGTACAATGCGCTTGTGCTAGGTGCAGGTTGATCTCGTAAATACGCGGACATCTGTGCGTTCTGCTCTCGTTCCTTCTCCGTTCCCATTGAAGGTCCAGCGCTGATATCGCCAATCGCTTCCAAGGCCCTCGACGATCTCCTCGATTCCTCCTTCTCGAGATCCGGGGTCCCAACTAATACAGATCTTCGTAGCTCTCGGACATAATGGCGGCAAAGTGACATATGTTGCGCAACATCGAGCCTAGGAGGGTGAGTTTCCAGCAAGATTAACGAGTATCAATATGGGACCTACCAGAAGTCTAGGTAATCAACTGAGCGCTGCTGGTCGCGCATGTATATGTAGAAAGAAAACAAGTCAACAGGCGGATGGGTCCTGCGACTTAGAACCTCGAAAAGTGTAGGCAACCGATTTCTCTGGAGGTCAGGCATCGGCGAAGGGGCCTGAAGCTCGTCTGGGGGGCCGCGACCCTGGAACGCCATTTTGTGTAATTGACGTAGACAACCGCGTGATATTAAGGACGTATTAGATGGCTATATAGAACGCAATGCGCGTGTTTCGGAGATGCTCTAGAAGCCTTTTGCTGTGGCAAGATCGATTGTTGCGTCTGTCAAACGAGGGAGTTGGCGAGGTTGATGTCGTAGGAGGGAATCGGGCGTGGTTGGGGTTATCGCAAATTGGTTGCCGGGAGAGACGTCATTAATCCTGTTGCAAGGCCCGATCTCAAAGCCCTTGGCTAACAGCGCAGTGAAGCGAACGAGGGAAACTGCGCGCTGCGCTGGGTGGTCTGCGTGAGAATCGTGATGAGTTTGTCCTGGGCATGAAGTCACGAAATGGGATGGGTTCGGTGGAGGACGGGCCAACAACTGTTTCGCCCTTCGGTACATCCCCCCTAAAATTACCTTCATTCGGCAGCGGGTTACGGTATCCAATCACAGCACGTTATTTGTTGCGCTACAACACGCAAGGCACAGCAACAGTTGCACATTATTTAAGGAGATTCAGTAACATGAGCAATGTCAATTGAGTGAAAACAATATTTACTAACAGAAATGGTGACTATGATGTCTGGCATAAGATTCTGACGATTCAAACACTTGGTGGCGTTCAACATGCCTTCGAGTGAGTGTCTTGGCATTAAGAGTATGTACCGGGTAAGTATCTGTCCGCATACACGTGGATACGGCTACAATTTAAGGTAAGTGCGTAAGCTCGAGGTAGGTACTGCTGTAGGTATGCACCCACGATCCATCCCATGCCATCCATTTGTAGGTACATAGGTACCTTCTTGTGGGACTAACAAGCCACACACACATCAACAAGGACGAAGTCAAGCTCCTGCAAAAAAGCACAGACCATAGAATCTCCCCTCTACCCTAAGATTGATTGGCTCGTTTACCGAGATTTCTCCATGCCCACAGCTTCCCACATTCAGTCTTAGGTTTTTTCTCTTGATTTCGCAAGTCAATCAACCACCACCCCAACGCCGGACATTTCTCGACAACTAACCCCAGACACCACAGCAGTAAGATAACCGCCGCCTACTCATAACAATACGGGAAATATTCAATCGACAGAAGCACTAATTTTCTGAATTCCAGAAAATGTCGTCCAAGGGAAAGAAGCCCGCGAAGTCCGCTATCGAGCAGGTCGTTGCTCGCGAGTACACCATCCACATGCACAAGAGAGTACGTCCACCTACCGACGGGCGCGAGGAGACGGCAGTTCGCACACGACCAGATAAGGGAGAAATGCTGACGATTTGAAAAGCTGCACGGTGTTACCTTCAAGAAGCGGGCCCCTCGTGCCATCAAGGAGATCAAGGCTTTTGCCCAGAAGGCTATGGTGCGACAAATTCCCGTTCCGTGTATTCCCATTTCCCACGATCCCCGCGACATATATTGGCGATTCGATAGCCGTACATGAGCGCGAGAACTAGGAACTGACATACAACTTTCAGGGTACCTCCGATGTTCGTCTAGACCCCCAACTCAACAAGAAGGTCTGGGAGCAAGGTATCAAGGGTGTCCCATACAGACTGCGCATCCGCATTAGCCGCCGAAGAAATGACGAGGAGGATGCCAAGGAGAAGCTCTACAGCTACGTACAAGCTGTCAACGTCAAGAACCCCAAGGGTCTCGTGACGGTTGTTGTCGAGGAGTAAGGAACGACCGCCGACCAACAATCAAATAAACGAAACGGCGTAAAGAGAGTAAAAAGGGTCTTTGATTCGTTCAAGATATGGACGACGGACGAAGAAGATACCGGATGGGCGCGTTCATGTAGGGCATGGTTTCGGAGTTCCTCCTGGCTTCATGGAATTTAGCCTCACTAGTCGATGAATCAAGACATGTGAGCACCTACGAGCTCGACGAACACAAATGACGTGTGATGAAGATAATGGTAGCCTCCACCTACCAATGTTACGTTAGTTCTGTGAGAAGGACCTGATCGCAAGCTGGGACATCGGCGCTGTAGCGTTAGGCGCGGCCCTCACCTATCTCAACCTAACAAATGTCACCTAGCATTTTTGACAATCACATCGCCTAGATTATGGTATCACTGCCACATGTTACGCGTGCCGTCAAAATGAATCAATTTAAAGGTCAATTTAAAAGGTCGAAGTGATGTCATTGAAAGGCAGACTGCAGTCTCCTATCCCGTTCACGTATGCTAACGAATATCCATATCAACCGTTGACAGCCCCAGCCACAAAACTCCATGGGCCCCGGACATGCTAGACGCCTATGCAAGGGCTGATGGGTTATCAAACCAACTCCTGTTCTCCGGTGCTCGTGGATAGACCCTCGAAATTCAAATAGAAATAACCGATGCTCAAAACATAAAGGCCGGTCTATATTACAAACGTTCTGCTTCAAACGTTTAGTCGTCATCAATGTCGCGGTGGCGGCCCAGAACCTTCCGCTTGAACTCCTCGGCATCCTTGTCCCAGAGTTCAGCTGCCTCGCCATTCAGAGGTGATGAGCTAGTGATTAAAAATCAGTCTAAACGGCCCTCAAAGTAGCGTGGAAGCCTAGAAGCAATAGGAAAGGGGGTATCACGAGCAACCACTTACTTGTTGGGCTCTCCAAGAAGACTCTGCAGACTCAATAGGACAGTCTGGACGTTATAAGCAGCCGTCCACTTATCCTTCAAGATATCAAGGCAGATGCGACCCGAAAAGTCGACGTTGGGGTGGTAGATTGGTGTCTTGAACAACACGGTCGGTGGCGCATAGGGGTAATTCGAGGGGAAAGCAAAAGACAGCTTGAAATTAAGACCGGAGTAGGGAGTATCGTCGGGCCCATCGATTGTCGCCGACCACGACATTAGGTTTCCGTCCGCCGAGGGAAAGGCTGAGACACCAGGAGCCGGGGAGGTCATCAATTGCATGAGCTCGGTTTGTAGTCTGTAGGTCAAGGTTAGAATATGAGACTTCTTGGTACCAAATTTGACCATAATAATCGTACCTCTTGGTGACACTCTGCGCATCAGGTCCTTTGCGGGTGCCGCCAAGTTTGGCAGCCGCGACGCTACCAGGAGCCGAGTTTTGTGAGTCTTCCATTGCGTGATCTACGTTGTTTCGTAATAGCAGTCGCCGGTCGAAAATTCGAGAGTAGCTGAAATGACCGAAGACAAAGGCTTTGCTTGGGTCACTGAGCTACGCAGCTGTGCTGGGTTCGGAGACTGTGATAATCCGGGGGGTGCGGATTGAAAGAGAAGGCTGAGAAAAAGGAAGCGAGCTGGAATGTGGTGGCTGTTAGTGCGAAAGACACATTTTCTTCAAACAATCATGAGACAAGTGGCAATGTATCACCGGAGCTCCTATCCTGCTAACCAGCGACCACTGAAGATCGTCAAATCCCAACAGGAGGGGTTGTGTTCATCCGGAAGTCGATGAAGGGGAAGTCTAGAGTTGTACGAACCTGACGTTATAAAAATGCGCACTATTATCTAGGAGATGAGTTGCCTTGACGGTCTAAGATATAGGAGTCGATAGTAATAATAATATAAAGAGAAGTCGCAGGGAAGAATAGTCGATAAATAGTAGGTAGTGCAGCTTCAGTTCTTGATTCAGGTTGGTAAACAACAAGTGCTCAACAACAACCTTATTTAATAATTACTTAGCTGGAGAGCAGCCCCCGCAGGGCCCTAGCAACCGCCCACCATGATAGGTAAGTGCCTTAGATAAGATCGGCAATGTAGGTACCTAGGTACAGCCCCCATAACCATGCTAGCCAATCAAATGCTAGTAAGTCTACAAAAAGGCACCCCCCAGAGCAAGGGCTGACCAATCCTAGCCGGCATCAGCAACCACGGCCCCTAAATCCGACCATATGTAAGCTAGGTACAGTATTGATGAAGAAGCGCCTAACTTACATACTACCAAAACAGAGCTATCAGAACCAACGAATCCCAACCGAACAAACCTGTTCTCAAACAAAACAACAACGCTGGCCTGATCGCAGTGCTACCCTGGCAAATCACTCTAATTCCTTGGTCGACCGCCGAACGTGCCAGGACGCGTCGAGACGCGTCAAACATATCTAAGCATCATGGTGAGTGTAAGCCATCTTTAAAAATAGCTTCAAATATGTTGCAATCACGATTGCCGTTTATGGGTGCATTGCACCCCTTTATATGGTGTTACCAAGGGTATTCTCAACAGAAGCTTTTTTACTTTATTTTTTGCACGTTATTGTCAACCTCCAAGAATGGAAATTGGAGTGAAATCGCTTATTAATTCCACTGGATCGTCTTATTATACTAAATAATATGGAGCAGTCTCAGCTAGATCCTCTACCAAACGATCTACCATTCAGAATAATATCAGCAACCATCGGAAGAGGAGCATATGCATCGTAAGGCGCTTTTTCGTCCTTTAAAAATTTAATGACCCGACTGACCGATTTTTCAGTGTCAAGAAAGCTGTGCCTTTAGATGCGCCAACCCCCACATTCGCCGTCAAGTTGATACATAAAGGCTATGCACTCCGAAATGGCCGTATCTCCGCTAAGCAGATCGCCATGGAGGTGTCACTCCATTCACATATTGGTCAACACCCAAATGTGATTGAATGGTTCGCAACGGGCGAAGATCATGTGTGGCGGTGGATAGCCATGGAGTATGCCGAGGGAGGCGATCTCTTCGACAAGATTGAGGCCGACGTGGGCGTCACCGAGGATATCGCACACCTCTACTTCCTTCAACTCATTAGCGGCGTAAGCTTCATGCACTCTAAAGGCATAGCTCATCGCGATCTCAAGCCCGAGAATATCCTCATGTCGGAAAGTGGCAATCTGAAACTTGCGGATTTTGGCTTGGCAACCATGTTTGAGTACAAAGGCCAGAAGAAATTGAGCGCCACGATGTGCGGCAGCCCACCATATATCGCTCCCGAAGTCCTTGCCTGTTCCAGAGTCGATAGGCGATCTAATGAAGTCTCCAAATATGCCCCTGAATTGGTAGATATATGGTCGTGTGGTGTTATCCTCTTTGTGTTACTTGTTGGCAATACACCGTGGGACGAACCGACAAGACAGAGTTGGGAATTCCAAGAGTATAGGAAGACGAATGGTCGCAGCTCCGATAGCCTTTGGGAACGGGTTCCTACCGACGCACTCTCATTGCTTCGAGGCATGATGAACATCGAGCCCAGAAAACGATTCTCTTTCGCCCAGATTCGACAACACCCCTGGTATACCCGAAGTAACAAGTTCCTTGCAGAAGACGGTCAGATATCCGATCCGATAAATCTAGCAACGAAGATGCTTGAAAATCTGCACATTGATTTCAGCCAAAAAGTCCCCGCCTCTCAACGACCCTCGCAGCCATCTCAGGATGCCATGGACATTGATAGTGGCAGCTCAGACCACAACAAAATCTCTGCCAGCCAACCCGAAACGCCCATTAACGATGTCCTCTTTGACTGGGAGAGGCCCACCTTGCGTTCTCTCGGAATGCATGCTATCTCGTCTACCCAACCGATATCTAGGGCCGACGCATCTCTTCCACCTAGCGCCACGCAATCGTTTAACTTTTTCGACGCTCTTGCTGAGGAACCTTCGATGAGCCAGTTTTCTCAGACTCCTAGTGTACCTATGACGCTGACACAGCGTGCGAGAAAATTCCGAGATATCGTACCCGCACATTCCTTCACACGCTTCTTCTCGCATATCCCCCCGCAATTACTTGTACAGATGTTGAGCGACGCATTGCATAATCTCAACGTACCATTGCCATCGGGACACGCCTATGTTGGTCAAGGGGATCATGTGGCTACGCTTAGAGTCAAGACTCTCGACGACCGCAAGCAGGGCCTACATGGCGAGATCCTGCTTGATAAATACTACCTCCCTGAATCCCAGGAACTACTCGAGGTCCGCTTCGTCAAACTCAAAGGTGACCCCTTGGAGTGGCGGCGGTTTTTCAAAAAGGTTGTGCTATTATGCAAGGACGGGGTGTACAAGCCTGAGGCCTAGAAAGCGAGGCATGATAATCCCGCTGATGATAACACAGCCGACGATAACGCAGCTGATAGAAAAGAAGATAGCTCATCGGCCTTCCCCCAATAAGGAAGCCACTACCTGCAGCCTCGCGATGATGGACGTGCAGCATTATAAATGCGGAGTTGCTTGTGCATACTAGACTTGTTACATATTTGTGGGAGCCTACTAGGTAGTTAGGCATTAATGAATGCGATGAGTTTCACGATGTGCCTCTTCTCCTGTTTCCACAAGTTTATTATTGAGCAAAATTACGTGCTATCGAATCATTAAAACCTCGGCGCTTCACAGCAATCCGGAAATCTGAGAGATGGCACAAACGCTCCTGTCTACCAAGTAGACCAGGCAGAAAAGACGAACGACCAGATGTAGCCTCCTATTTCCATTAAGACGGTCCAGACATTCCGCCGGCCCATCCCACAACTCCCAACTCCAGCCCAGTCCATATCTGCAAATCATTATGGCGCTGATGATACGCATTTCCGCAACCCAAATTTCTCCTCCGTCCATCCGAAAATTCCTAGGCTGGCATAAGACAGACTCGGTATATTCAGGGACCGTCTCTGCAGCCGTGAATATACCATGCGTGGCACATAGTCCACACCACACGTCTTGCTAGCATTCCAAACATCCCCTCAAACCTCCCAGGTACACTAATACTCGCCGTTGAAGTCTTGAGTGGGATTACTGGGCCCCTTGGACCAGGGGAAGCGGCGTTTTGGCGGGTATCTCAGCAACGTCTGGACGGTGGCGGCCGTCTCGTCGAGCTTCTCTGCGTTGACAACCGTGGCGCCAACCTGGACGGCGGTCATGTACACGTTCATGCCCGGTTCCCTGATGTTGAGGGCCTTCATGCCGTGCACGCACAAGCAGATGGAGCCCCTTTCGCTCACAAACTTTCTCGGGTGTTTCCGTTTTCTGATTGTCTTCAGTTGTCTCTCCCCCGCCCGCGTCGGCTTCCAATTGTTCATCCCCGGACCCTCTTCGTTGCCTTGTAGGCAGAGATTGTAATTGTGAGGGTTGCCGTCTTCTCCCTGGGAGCTTGGGGCCGGCTGCAGTAATTGGGGTGCGCTCTGCATTCGCTGCAGGTATACCTGCAGAAACGCCTCGGCAAGGTCCGCCTCTGCCCCACGAAGAAGCTTGATCTCGTCAGGCTCACCGGCATAGCCCATGATATTTCTGAACACCGCGAGCCCGTGGAGGCCGATGTCCCATTCGTGCATGGTGAAGTTGATGGCGTCCATCAGCATGATGAAGCTGGGCCCGTGGCCAGTCAGGCCGGTGGTGTTGAGCTTGTCGCACTCGCAATCGACGCAGTTGCACACGTACAGACTCAGGTACGCGTGCGCCATCTCGTGGATCAGGGTCGCGAGGTAGAAACGCAGGGGACGATTGGATGGGAAGAACGAGCGGCCCGCGATGTGGATCTCTGACACCGGTCCGTAGCCCCGGATATGCTGCGAGCGCATGAATCCCAACGGGCGGCCCACCTCCGTGAAAATCGAGGCGAAGCGCTGCAGGTGGCGGTCTTCTTTCTCCCAGAGCCAGGAGTGGATGCGCGGGCGTCCATTGTGCAGCATGGCGCCAAAGAAGAAGAAGTCGTCGAAGAGGTGCATGAATGTGTTAATGTTCTGCGGTGTGACGGCGTCATTCTGGTCTTTGATCTTCTGATACAGCTTCTTGATCTTCTTGCGGGCCTGGAGCTGCACCGGCTTCAAGTTGGCATTGCCTGGTGTCGGGAAGAAGCAGAAGACGGTGTTTTCGACGAGAGTCCTGCTGTCATAGGCCTTCGGTTTGAGCTTGAAATCTAGGCTTGTTCCTGTTCCCGTGTAACCAGGCCATTGTGGATGTGCTCCATGGTTGACGCCCTCTGGCTTCTCGAGAATCCAGTCGACTACATCCTGAGCCAAAGTTTTAGACCCTATTTTTGCAAGTTTGATGTATTCCTGTAGTTTGTGCTTCATTGTAGAATTATCGGGTGCCTGGGGCACGTTTGCGTTGGTCACGTTCGACTCCATGGTTTAGGATTCAGCGTCGGTGCGGTGTACAGGCACAGAGCTTTGAATCGCGGAGGGGTAAGGAAACGATAGAAAGGCAAGGCGCTAACCTAAACACATCAGTGTGGGAATATGTGTGAGGATGGGAGTTGTGCGTGCGTGTTAATGTTAGGGTATGTAATGGCTGGTGAAGTGGCTGGGGTGAAAGGTCGACGCGAATTTGATCATTGTTCAATTACCTAGGAAAGTAAATTTAGGTGACCTCGAGGAGGTAGGGATGCATTTATCGCGTTGAAATAGAGGTTGATCTAGTCTTCGGTCTCTGGGTTGAGTGAGCTGGGAGTTGTGAGGGTGTGCGTGCAGCCCTTATGGTGGCTCGGGCTTGGATTGCATGCGACGCAATCTTCTTTTGGTTTGTGTCAGGGAAGAGCCTGGTGCCCAGTGGTCGACACGTGCCTCTCCTTCCAGGTTCTCTTAATACATGTGATTAGACGGCTGGTCGACTAAACGTAGAATAAACTGTTGCTCAGCCATACTTCATGTGTGCTTTATATAGTAGAGGGAACCAGTGTTCTACTAATGTATAACCTTTCTCCTAGCCTTAAGCCTCGGCTATGAGTAGTTTGGCTTAGGCACATACGTAGCTAAAGGGTAGAGGGTGAGGTATGTCAAGGCGTAGGTAAATCTACATTTTTATCATTCTGGCACTTGGCTCTAACTTCAACATGCCATATTTCTTCACTTGTTCTATGCCTGACTCCGTAATATGTTATACTCGAGAGTATTACGAAAGGGAAGTAGGCGTTATATACACATCGTTGCAAAAAGCGATATTTATCTCCAGTTGTTAGTCCCAAGAAGGCCGGTCACACCTTATTTATAGAATAGAGTGTGCATCTCATAGTAACTCAAAATATTACCTTTGTCTTTGTAATCTCATTCTTTGAGTTAGGTTCGTCCAATCTATATTATTCGTCAGCTACCTCCTACGTGTTCCTGCATAGAAATTGTTTGGTATACATACTTTCTTATTCTACCCCACCAACCATACAATGAATGTTGTTAAGGCCACTGAAGGTAAGAAGGATAGTGCGAGGTTTTATTTGTATGCATGCTGATTCCTGGACCGCACTGAAAGTCTAGTTATATGGTATTCTAGTAAAAAAGCAAGCTTTGGCAAGGCTCCCAAGACTAGGTGGTTAAGCACCATGGCCTATGAATCTATCGCAAGGGATCCTAGCAGGAGACTCTCTATCTCAATTTCCAAGAAAACATAATTCTTGACCTAGAGCAACTCAGGCTGACATTAAAGGGGTAATGCATTAGTTGACACTTTGACAAGCGTCAAGCAGGCCTCCTTATCTATCCTGACTCCCCTAGTTATGAAAGGCAAAAATAGAGCGTTGTTCTATTAGATTCATAATAGAACTTGGTAAGGCAACCATTGGAGAATCTGTTGCAGGTCACGAACCAGACTCGTGAAACATCTGATGAACAGCAATTAACATATTGGTTATTATAAACATGAAAGGGAATCTATTCACTTCTAATTCCTCCCGAATGAACAACCGGTTGCATCAAGTACTATCACAATTCTAACCCCAGGAAGTTCAATGAGTGTCAACTGTGTTTGTTCTGCTGACTTAATGGGCCGGGCCGAGACCCGTGCGGGATGATCCGAGGCCTCTCCGGTGTTTGGTTCTGTGATACCAAGTGGATCTTTGTCTTGTTTGTTATTCGGTTTTATAGAATAGCTCACTTGTATATCTCCTTCCTCCATGATTGCGATATTGGCAGTATTGCAAGAAATGGGGACATGACTTATGTATACGTACAAACCAACATGCTGCCACGGTTGTGTGTTGATGGAGTGAAGAAATATATTGAGTAATGAAGCATATGAGTGTTCGTTGTTGCCTGTACTCGTTGGCCCATGCTTCACCAGGCTGGGCAGTAATACGACACAAACAAACTATGATTCCTGTACTGCAGACAAATTGATTGCCATAGGAGATCTGGGGCGCAAGCCGTCTTTGGGGCACTCTGGTATGGTCAAGTAATGCGCAGGGAAGTAATAAAGTTGGAGCAATCAAAAGCCTTTCTCAACAAAGTAATGCCCCATTCTGGGAAAATGCACTTATTGTATGTGATCACCTTGTGACCATGGTGAATACCTTCATAGGTACATATGTGGGAAGTACATATCAGGCATAAAGCGCTGGGGTAGGTACCTTACTTGAGAATTGCCTGCCAGCCCTTCCGTCCGATGTATCCCACCACTCCCTCATCCTTTAGCACATCACTGCCTAGCCGTCCCGTAACCACACTCCGTTCGTGCTCCACGCCCCGAACGTAAAATGGAAAGGCTAGTCGCGGCGTGGTGGTTTCCTTTTCATTCTCTTTCGTACCTTCCGCTTCCTGATGACTCCCTGCTGTTGCGTTCGAGTGAAGGTCTGTGCCCTCCCAAACCGTCCTCCCCTCCTTTCGTCGCTTTACAAACCCACTCGCTTCGCGGTCCAGAGATACGTACCACCGTCGCTGGTGCACACTGCCAATAGAATTTGTCGCGCCAGGGTATGCGTTTGTCTTACGAACTTCCTCATCCTCCAGCTCACGTAGTTCACGCTCGGTAGCCGAAATACCCTTCCCGCCCTCCTTAGCCTCCTCAACAGGGGCGTATACAATGTCTGTATCATCTTGCCCAACATTAATGGTTCCCTCACCCTGCCCTGTGGCACTGGCTCGGGAGGGAGATGGCATAGGGTCTGGCTCTGAATCTGAGCTCGTGGCTGGTTCAGCCACTTTCTTGCCTTTGGCGCTTGATCTGGTTATCCTGCCCGAGACCGAAGATGGAGCGCCTCGTCGCCGTCGTGTCTTGGGGACGCGCGTACTGCGTGCTCGACCTACGGCATCTTCTTCGCGAGTTAGGCGCAAGTTTAGCACATAGGTTGATGGTAGACGTGTCCCGTGGAGTTGTAATCGGATCTTGCGTGCTGCAAAGGCCTGATGTAGCTTTTGTTGCTCGGTTAGCTGCGGCAAATCATCATCTTCGTTTGTCGAGGATTGCGAGTCATCCTGTGAATGCTTGGACTGTGCTGGCAAGACGGTGTAGGTTCCTGTATCCCAGATGAGAATAGAGCCGGTGGCGTGAGAGCCCGTTTCAATGAGGTGATTCTATTGATGGTTAGTATAGCTGTCGATAATACTAGACGCATTATAGCTCCTGAGATAGGAAGCTATGTAGGGCTTACCCATAAACAGTGTATTCGCGTCTCGGTCGCATTTCGATTCAGCCGGAAGCTATTCGGATCCCCAGGAAGCCCGTACATGATAGCCCATGACGCACTGCTCGTTTCATTGATTTGCAGTCGGAGATCATAATGTGTGCCTGCGATCGGATGGTCATGCTGATGAATAATGAAGTGCGCCCCTTGGGGACTTCCGGCATTGGCTTCATATAGCTTGTGATAACCATCTATAGAGAGACGAGGGGTATCTGAAGGAAATGGTGACAGAGTGCTCTTAGCCAGAAGCACACGAAAGTAATCGAGATGGTTCTCTATGCTGGCCTTTCCAGCCTCAATAGCCGAGGTGGTTGCTTGCTCCTGTTCTTTGTCGCTATCATTGTCGGAGCTGCTCGAGCTAGCGGCGTCGTGGGGCAAGCCGGTGATGTCAATGCTCCATTCCAGATTTCTCTTCTTAATGAAGGGGTTCGGTACCAGTCTCGGGCTGCGCGATCTTTTGCTTGCCATTATAGATCATCAAAGTGTACGAAAAGTCTGTGCTATGAATCATCTAGACCGACCATACTAGCCAAAGCATCGCGTGTTCATGCGAATCCTGGGCATGACACTTGTCGTCGGATACTTTTCCGTACGAGGGCAATAGTCATCCCAGATTATGTTTGTGCTTGTGCGACTCGGAGTATTGAGGTACACAGGCTGAAACGTTGACTTGCTGGATCATGTATAGGGAGCCGCATCTCCTGTGGGCTGTGGTTAGATAGGCAGATGTGAGCTAATGAACGCCACTTCAAGTACACCTACGAAATATTGCCGGCGGTCTACAAGTTTTCATTAATATTTGGAGTCAGGTAAGCTGAGACCGCATTATAAAAACTACCTCCTTACTATGTACGTATTATAAAGATGCTTTGTTAGGCTTGGGTTGGTTGGAAGAAAAGGTCTTGAAGCGTTACCCTGATCGAGTGGTGGGCTCTACCTTGGGTAAGTTTTCGCTTTGGTAGCGTTGTTATAGCGCATAACGGACTGGGCTGAACACACTCGTCGCTTTTGTTCAGGCTCGGCGCACCCAAAGAATTAAATTTATATCTGTATAATCTATGCCGAGGGAAGCGGTCCTTAGGACAGTTGATTTTAGACAACTACTCACTAGCTACGCCTTGTGCTCTCGTTTTTAGCGAGAGGCGAAATGGACTAGGGTTTTGCGTCTCCTTTTAGATTTTACTGTGTCTTGCAAGGTTGATTGGGTTTGCTACCAAGTCTAAGTCGAACGAACATATACATCGGCTAGACAAACTTTCATCCGAAACTAAGTAGAAGTATAATTGGCTTCATATTATAAATGAATGCTGTAGCTTAACTGGGCGTTTCATTTTTTACCTCACTCGACATGAACTTAGTCCTTGTTATCGTGAAGTCTCTAGCTTTGCGCCAAGGCAATGCATAAAGAATTTCTCTTCACAGATTTCGGCTTGCTGTTTAATTCCCAAACTCTTCTAACCTCCTTTGCCTCTCATGTTGCCCCACTGCGTGCTCCATGGCCGCCTACGCAGCTGATGCCGGCTGATAGTCTTTTGGAGAAGAGCCCCTCCTTTGCCTTCCCCTCCCCTCGCTGAAATTTTGATGTAGATAGGCACACAATTTATCAATCTGTTTGAATATCACAATTTGGTGCACACATAGAACAAGGAACCCACAACACCAAAATAATAGCCTCTTAAGCAAATATACCTAGCAAAGAAAGAAGAAAAACAAAAGAAAAAGACAAAACTGCAAAAATATCGTGATGATGAGAGTGGGACTCGAACCCACGCGGATTGCTCCACCGCGAATTGTTCACGATCCTAACGAAAGGTGTTCCTGAACACGGCGCCATAACCACTCGGCCATCTCACCAGTGTCTGTTGTTGGAAGAGGACGAATTGTTTGTCGTCATAGCGTGGGTGGTGTTGGGAGGTTGTGGACGCACCCAGAGCTAACTGGTGATGGTAGCATACATATTTTAGGTCCAAAACAAAGGAACTCAACTTCATGTGATAAATAGCTCTGGAGAGGCAGTAGATACGGGGAATAAATAGAACGCCACCTAGAATATCTTGTCTATAATTAAGTGCAGTATCATTTATCAAAGTACCAAGTAGAGCAACGGAGTTGAGTTCACGTTACCCCTACTTCCCCCTGCTGTTACGACGCATGCTACAAGAGCTAAGGTGTTTGTGTCTCCTAGTTTCTAAGGAATTTGGTACCACTGATTCACATCCTTTTTACTTTCAGGTGAAGCTTGAATATATCTTGGACTGTTTCCAATGAATGGAATTATCTTACTATATATGTATTTTCTATAAACATGAATATTTTGCTAAGGTACTGCGAATACGGTAGAAAATGCATACCGCTTCTTAGCTTCAAGAAGCTTATATGATCTGCTGATTGATGTCCTAACCTGAATAGATCGTTGAGAGAGAAGCAAGATATCACCTCTCGATTTTTCGATGGACCCGGGTTCCCGGTACTTGTAATACTGGGGGTTGTTTTTCTGTGACATTACGGCTCAGCACACACCGAGGCAGAAGACCGTATAGCGAGGCAGAAGAGATAATGGTGAAGAGAAGAAAATGGAAAAATTGCGGAGGTACAAGCTGTCTGTAGTTTCATTGGAAGAATCTAACCCACTTTAAGTCAGTTACTCCAATTTTACGGCGAGGTCAGCTAGGTCTAGTTAGGTCAACCAGGTCAGTCAAGTCAGGTCAGCCAATGTGCTTTCACATGGTGCTTTTGGTTAGTAACCGGTCGTACAATAAACATTTTAGTAATACTAAAACCTGTAAATATTTAATCAATTCACTAAGTGCAAGCAGGGTTATTTAATCCTAAATTCTTTAATCCTTAATCTGTCGATTTTAGTTTTATTATATCTGGCCCTCCTTAGGGGTCTGCGGGTTGTGGTAGCGGCAGCCTTGGCATTAACATTGGTACACGCTCGTGTATACTTTAACTGAGTCCTACATCAACGTCTTGTCTCTAAACTCATCTCCAACTGTCCTGAAATTGATTCGTACTAATAGAAGGGTCACTTATATATGATCAACTTTGTCATTACTGTGCTCACTTTATAACAAGGGATAGGGCGCAAAGGAAATAAATGGGTGTCATTACTAATAACGGGGAAACTGATCATGGTATCTGGTATGTTAAGCATAGTACAGGCTGGTAAAGGAAAAGCTTATGCGGTTTTGCTATGCTGATAGCGGTGATTATAAACTCAAAGACCCTCCATACACCTTTAACGCCATGTCATGAACTGCACCTAAAGCCCCTATGCCCCTGCAACCTTTTCTCCTGGCCGCTGATGTACACGGGACTGAGCATGACTCAAGAATTACTCTCCTTCACTGCTCGCTCGCTGCCGATTCTCATACAATGCCTTGTTCGTATGCCTCTTCCTCCTCGTCGGCCATGCCCTGCCGGCCTCGGTGTCCATATTACTTATACTGCATAGGCGGTTGACCCTGTGGTGGCGGCTGGCCTCCGCCCCAGCCTTGAGGAGGATATTGGTTCTGCATCGGTATGTTGTTGCCTCCACCCTTCATGTTCATGACATCGGGTCTGTTCTCGAGCGGCTGGGCGAAATTGCAGACGTGACAAACGACGTCATGGTAGCCTTTGAAGGAGAGCGGTAGGACGGGCTGTGTGATGAACAAGTTAATACACGTGTACGATCCAGGTCCGCGATTGCGCACGTATTACGGCAGTATGGTTTGACGCGTAAATGTTGGATAAGAGAGGAGAGTGGGAAGAAGAAGAAAAAGAGGAAATACAAGGAGGAACTCACGATGAAACAGAATGTAAACCATGGGTTGCTCTTGATGACGTGCGCGGAGTAGTTACCGCAGTTGTGGCACTGGCAGGTGATACCCTCGTATCCCTCGACCTCCTTGCGGAAGGTGTGCTCGCCGCAGGTGAAAATCAGACACATCGTTCGGCGTGTGCGGCTGAGGCTGTGTTCGGTTTGTGATAGCTATTAAGTAAGATGGCGTAGGGCGCAACGGTGGTGTAGCTGGGAAACGGAAGCCTGGAGGTGGTTTCTGCGTCGCAAACAGTCTTGGATGCCACAAATGATGAAGATGCGATGCGATAGGTAGGTAGGTAGAACCCAATCTGGCGATTATAGGGTATTGTACAGTTGGCTGTTGGAAACGAAATGAGGTGACCGGCACAGGCGGCGCAAATGGTGTGTTCTAACAATGATGCGGTGACATGTTGGAAGCGGAATGCCGCGTCACTGAGGCTGTGCTATGGAACCTCGGATGTAGCAGCCAAGCACGCTGAGAGAGAGGGGATGCAGCCACTATAACTTGGCCACTGTTCCGTATACGGCATTTGGCTACAGGCTGGTTCGGAGCTGTTGTGTTACCTGACTCCACATGAGCTCTGGGGTCGCACTTTGGAGCTCGATCCGATAAGAAATTTATTGACCGGATTAGGTAGCGATAGACCGTCCTCTTTTCACGACATAATGTTGGATTGTAGCTTGGAGTTCTAGCCCTCCCAACACCTTGCTTCTAATAATATCGCACAGTATAGATTCTCGCATCTTCTGTATCCGCGGGCCTTGTGCCCATAACCACACTTCAGGATGCTCTACGACCTCAACATCGCGTGGTCCCCCTCCACAAGCGCCGCAGACCTGGAGCGCACGCTCCGTTTCAGCGCATCCCTCGGCTACGACGTCGTCGCGCTGAACCACACGATCGGGGGGGCCGTACCGCCCCAAGTCACGAATCCGCTTCCC
Organism: Nemania abortiva; assembly: GCA_022578505.1. NCBI lineage: Eukaryota > Fungi > Ascomycota > Sordariomycetes > Xylariales > Xylariaceae > Nemania > Nemania abortiva. Next base: position 305,118 of record MU392551.1, read on the forward strand.
AAATTCGACTCTCCCACCACCGCCTCATCCTCCAGCCCCCAACAACCCAAACTCCCCACCGTCCTCCGCCGCGCAACCCTCGTCCTAAGCGAAGCGTCGCAGCACCACCGCCTGCCCCAGCTCGCCTCCGCCTACGACATCCTCGCCGTGCGCCCGCAGTCCGAGGACGGCTTCTCGGCCGCCTGCCTGAACCTCAACGACATCTCGCTGATATCGCTCGACCTGACCGTGCGCCAGCCCTTCACCTTCCGCCCCAAGCCCTGCATGTTCGCCGTGAATCGCGGCGTGCGCTTCGAGGTGTGCTACTCCCAGGCTCTGCAGGGGCCGGCTCCCGCGCAATTCCTCGGACCTAAGGGCGCTAAGGACGGTAATGGCGGGTATGCTGGCAATGGAGGAGTGGGCGTCGACGCCCGCGCCCGTGCGGCCTTCATTGGCAATGTGTCGTCACTGATCCGTGCAACTCGTGGCCGGGGGATCGTGATAAGCAGCGAGGCGCGATCGGTGCTGGGCCTGCGCGCCCCCGCCGACGTTGTAAACTTGCTTCACGTGTGGGGTTTGTCGACAGATCGCGCCACTGAGGGATTGGGTGTGCTACCCCGCGGCGTCGTCGTCAACGAGGGGCTCAAGCGTAGTAGCTTCCGGGGTGTCGTGGATATCGTCGGGGTTGCGGACCGCGAACAAGCCGATGTCGAGATGGGAGAGGCGGAGGATAGCAGTGCCGAAGCTGCTTCCGGAAACACGCAGGGAAACAAGGGCAAGAGGAAAGATAAGAGCCAAGAAGCGAACGGCGCTGGGGGAAAGAAGAGGAAGAATGGCGATGGTAACGACACTTCTACCCCCGGAACTGCAAATAGGACGGAAACACCGGGAGGGGCCGGCGAGGAGCAGCCAATGAGCAAGCGCCAGGCGAAGAAAATGAAGGCGGCCTTGAGGAAAAAACAGGCGGAAGACGGGGCGGCTGGTACGTGATGCATTTCTCGTGCATTGTTGTCGTATAGAGCATGTGTGAAAAGGAGAAACCGGCGTTTTGGACATTGGATTGGGAGAGGAAAACTAAACATATGATACCCCCTGAATAGAATTGCTACTTCAAAAAAAGTCTCGAACAACATCCTTCTGACTTTTCATCAACGGCTAGAAATGTACAAGGGACGCGGATGTCTAAAATGTAATATTTGTCCCGAGTAGAGCTACATCTATGCGAATCTGCTATTAATGCTCCAGTTCGGTGCACATGCAGGCGCGAGTGAATATGTCTACTGAAGAAAATAAAAATAAAAATATGAACAATTATCCCATTAATCCTCTAACTAGATCCCGCAGTGAAGCATACAGAGTCAAGTTCTTTGTATTGTATTATATGACCAAGAAGATAAATACTCCACAAGGGGTTTTTGGTTTCTCAAGATCGAGCCTAGGAGATTTATTTATATATATTAGTATATCCCAAAGCAATTACCGTGTAGAACAGCTTCTGATATGCTAGTAATCCTCCCGCGTCTTTCACCCCTCTTCGTCACCAGACAGGCAGCTATGCAGGCCGCGATAACGGCATCGATTACGCGACAGGACCAAGGTCAATCACCGAGTTCAGATTGACACCGCTAAAGTTGATTGGCGGGCCTTCGTTGGCGCCGGCGAACGTCGTCGCTGTGATGACGGCTGGAACAACTGCGGCTGCGAGATTGACGTCGGTAGCGGCGGCGGCGGGTGTTTCTTGCGCAGGGAGGGCGATCGATGATTGTGCCACCACAGCTGTCGTCGCCTGAGCCACGGACGGGGTCGACTCGATCGGTAGTGCGATTGAGGATGCGCCAGCTGCCGGGGCGGTGTCTGCAGCTGAAGAGGTCGTGACTACTGCGGCTGATGACTCGACCGATGAAGTGGCTACTTCTGCGGCTGATGTTGTTGCTGGTACTGAGGCTGAGGTGCTGGGGTCTTCAACGGTTGATAACGAACTCGACGTCGGGACTGGGACGGCCGCTTGATCCGATTCGCTAGAGTCTACGGCGGCTGAACTCGAAGATGGAACCGGGGCTGCTACCGCGCTGGATGTGCTGGGTAGAACAACGGTTGCTAGAGACGTCGGTGATGAAGCCAATGAAGGTATTGAAGATGCCAACGAAGGGCTTTCAACTGCGGCTGTACACGTCTAGTGTTAATTAACTAGTTCTCTTTGGAATGACCCAGATGTGGTATCTTACGGATTGAACTAGCCGAAGTAGTGGCTACAGGAATTGGAATTAGTGAAGACGTTGCGGCTGCGGACGTCTCAATGGCCGAGGCGGACGAAATAGCTGCGACCGAGGTGGCAGCGATCGAAGAGGATGCGGCCGCCACACCGGACGCGACGACCGAGGCCACAGACGAGGCGATGGACAACCCTTCAGAGGCCGGAACCGGTATCCCAAAAGCTGTTCCGCAAGCAATCAATTGCATCATCGTCGTAGTCGCCAATTCCGTAACTGTCAACTGTCTGTTCAACCAAGTCAGCCACCTGTACTCTTTCACTAGGTCTGACTTGTACCTACGCCGCAGCAGCATCAGGGACCTCCGTGACCGTAACCGTCGCCGTCATCGTCACGGTTTGCGCCGACGTATTGAAAATGCCACCTAGTCCAGCGCCGCCGACTGTGATAGTTTGCCGAACAGTCTCGGTGACAGTCTGGCCGCCGTCGCCGCCAGCATTGTCTCCTGCCGTGCCATCACCACTGCCACTGAGCTTTCCAAAAAGGTCCCCCAAAAACGAGCGCTTCACCGGTTGTTCATAAAGCTTGTACGTGTCGGCCTACTGTCCATCAGTCTTCTACCCATCCAATTCTGTCGTCATGATACGCACCTGAACCGACGATAGGGTGCCAAGAGCGAATAGTACAAAACCCGAGTAGTGCGCCCTCATCCTGACCGAGGATCTTGGGCTCGGAACCCTCGAGAATGGACCCTTTTGACTACGTCGTGATGAATGAGCGTGGTGGGAAACGAATTAAACAGGCCAGCCGTTATGAAGAAGTATGGGTTCAACCCAAGGTCACGAACAACACTATAGACTAGAGAATAGAAAGTTTTGTAGATCCCGTCACGGAGCAGTCAGAAAAAAACGAAAGCATTCCAGAATGTTTCTTAGATAGAGAGGAACTTGTAACGCGGCGGGCCGGGACCGAGGCTGAGATGGGGGCGGACTAAAGGAGCGATAGTGCCACCTCAAAACGCAAACGGCGCGACAACGGGAATAGAAACGAAAGGTAGGATGAAAAAAAAAAAAGACGGGTATCACGAAGACATGTCAGCTCATGGAAGAGGAAAAAGTGGCGAGTTGGGAGACAGACACGAAAGGCTAATGCTAAGAAAAGAATGAAACCCCAGCATGAGGACGTGTTAGTTTGGAGATCGTTTCGACCAGGGTGCCGCCTCGGCCTAGTCTTGAGCTGGGTAGAACTCCCGCTGCCTGCGAGGCTAGATGCTCACTTCATTGGTACCTACCCGTGATAATTTGCCGCCCGCATCGGGACTTGGGTTGCATGCATGATACTACTACATACGTATGCTGTAGCTAGTGACTAATGAACGCATGGCTAAGAATGGGGATGCGAAGTTGTGCCTGAAAGCTCGAGTGAAGCGAACTTGAGGCTCGTGGTGGTGGTTATGCTGTGCCGCCAATAGCAGTCGTCTGTCGTCGGAGAATAAACAGGGGTCGGGTTCGTGGGGGCAAGGGTTGAGACAGTGCCCTGACAGGGAGTGTTTGAGGTCAGCCCCTATTAGGAAGACCTTCATCATCGCCATCATCACCATCAGGCCATCACAGAGTTAGATAAAACCCACGTGCACGCGTCGGCGCTTGTCCTCTGTTTTAATGAGGATTCATGTCGAAGGATCCTTTTCAAAGATGGGATTCTTCATGACGATGACGCGTCAGTAGAGTGGCCGATCTTATCTGTCAGTTTAAACGGACCGCAGCCATGCTAATGACAGTAGCCTTTGCAAACGCTCTATTGATGCTCTTCACATCTCTGTTATTTGCTTCGAATGAAGCGAAATGAAAAGCATTTGCCATATTCACGGCCAAGCTCGAATGCTTGCGAATCTGGGTAAGTTATAGCAATGATATTGGGCTGGGAAGGGCGACTATGTTGAGGGGTATGTATAAGAGAGACATGGGAATTCAAAATGACGGGACCAGTGCAGTCTTGGCAGGAGACGAATCCCTGCGCACGATTACATAAGTTGTTCAACGTCAAACTTAATCTACCAACCTTATCTACTCACAACTCCGGGCCCCCGGACATTCCCTGTGTACGCTTTCCCGTTCAAATTACCGACTCCGATTGAATGCAGATCCTGCCGTCGTCACATCCCGCTCGCCGTTCTTTTGTATTAGTTATTATTTTTCCCGAGTAGAAACCATGAATTCCAATCTCAACCATGTCTCTTCGTCTGACCAAACAGCTGTCTGATCCTACTTCCCCTGAGAGTCTTTCATAATCTAGTTCTCACCTAGCAAGGAGAAATGACAATGATATGACCTCGTAATCAACGCGGTCACTCTTTGGCGGGACTACATCTAGACCCAGCGGCAGCTTTCTGGAACTCTAGGATTTCCTTGAGGCTCCAGTTTCCCTTATCCGAGCTAATGCCTGGATGTCTCGACTTAAAGTAGTTCGCAAGTCCGGATTTCATAGCCTGCTCGCCGAGATAGTAGGCGGACGCTGCCGGAAGGGTGAAGTTGATTTCGAGAAGGAGTTTCTCGATGTGCTCCCAAAAGGTCCCGTCGGCGTCGCAGAACTGGCCGTCGTGGTGATGCGTGAACGACGGGATATTGGGGTTCACGCGGAATATCCCCACCAAGCTCCTAGGGCTTGCGGTGAGCGTATAGGCCGATGGCAGTGGCCAGATCCCCTCGAGCACTAGCATCTCTACAAGCGATACGAGCACGCTCTGGCGCCAGCCACAGTCATCGTCGCCATCCATTCGCCTACAGCGGAGCCAGCTTGGCTTCCGGCGCCCGTGGAGATGATCTTCGAGCGTCTCCTTGATTTCTTTGCGGATTATCTTGAGGGCATCCATGCGTGAATGACCGATCTCAACTAGAAATGGACAGGCCGTAGGTTAGTCATCTTGTTGTCTAGCATAGCGCTTATTTGATGGTGAATAACTTACTGAGCGCGCATGGCGGCACGGGGACGCAGCCGTACTCGTGGGTGAAGCAGAGTTGCCCAGCCGGATCAGTGAGTTTTCCAGCGGCATCAAGCTCGCTGTAAAAGGCGATCTGCAATACCATGTAGGTGTATAAGGGCTCATGGCCGAGGACCCAGAAGATCCACATCAATACCTCCAAATCCTCAGTCGACTTTCCGACAAACTTGCGGCCGAGCCAGTACGGTTCCATGTCTGACACCCATTGAGCAGTCCAGTTGGGGAAAAGATGCACGAGATCGTACTTGTCAGCGAGAACGGTGAGGTTGAGAAGCTGCTCAATATCCATGTGCACATCAGGTGTCGAAGTGGGGTAGTGTCCGTAGAGGATATTAATGATGGTATGCATGGCCATTGGGCAGTCGTTCGGGAGCCTGACGATCCATTTCACGTTATCGCCTCTCAGGGTCTCTGCGCTGGGGCTGTAGAGAGCGAGCCCGAAAGATGGCGAGGCACCTGCTATGACAGCTGAGTTGACGTGGAAGCAGACTGCGTCTGGTTGTTTGTCTCGTCTCTCCTCGTTGCAGAATCTATCGGCGCACCTCTTCGTTCCTACGATGAGCATCATGTCGCCGTAGGGATCGAATGCTACCATTGCCGGCTCAGCTGTGGGATGCCCGCAATCGCTACTACTCCTTGACGAGCGACGATGCGGTATTTGCAGCAGATTGTTTATGAAGGGCGCCATCTTGCTAAGTTGTTGCTGTTTAGAGCAGCGTCGGAAAGTGTGGAGATGATATTAGAAGCTATAGTAATGCTTGAGTTGCGTACCTCTGGAATGTTTCATTGGCGAAGGAAAAGCCTCTAGTAAGAAATTTCACGCAAAAGTCGGTTGCTTGCCCACGTGAGGCGTCGTCTGGGGCTCTGGTATGTGCGTAGGATGTTTGTAGTGTAAAAGGTAGCTAGAGAGCTACGTATGCGACCAATGCGCAACTACGACCCCACGGGGAGAAAGTTGCGGGAACAATTGCAGAAGAGAAATATTGTACCGACATCACTCAATAACAATACCTAGTACCGTTCTGCGCCGAATAGGGCTATGATTACTACGAAGTTATGTTATCGTGCGTGGAATACACGTATCTTAGTGACTTACCTACGTTGCCCTGGATATGGCATCACCCAAGGTAGGTACCTGCATTATGTAGCAAAATAGGATGGATGGCACCTGCCCAATGCTACAGAAATGGTATATATCATATCTGATTGAGGTACCTATCGCAACTATTTGATATGAGGACATAAGAGGTTCCAGGAGGAGGAACCTGATTTCGATATACATATAAACATTGTTTATTTGTCGTAACCATAGTAGCTTATCTATATTGTCAGAAGATACATCAATGCTGCGAAGGAAGAAGGGATGGACTACGGATGTACTCAAGTACTTTGATGCTGCAAACGATACCAAATCATTTCAAGGAAATAGGAAGGGGCACATGGGTATCATCATAACGGTAGAGCTCTGAGAGCACTGTATTGTTGTATGCTGAAAGACTGTATCAATTTACAAACATTCCAAGTCCTTTTCTCGACGATTATCAATGATTCAACGCCCCAGCTGCTTTAATTTATAGGTGATAATAGTAGATAGTCATCAATCCTCCAAAAGAAAAAGAACCGTCTCTTCAATTTTCAATTTTCGGCATTCCATTCTTAACTAAAACACACAGTTCACCTACCTTAAATCTTGAGGGAAGATATCTCCGTATCGCCAATAGAGTCCATCACCGGCGTCGGCGGCCCAAGGTTCTCCCTCTTAGTGCAGATCCAGCACGACGCGTACATGTTGACGCGGTCAATGCACGCGCCGCCCTTGCGCGAGCCCATGCACTTGGTCGCGAAACCGAGCTTGGCAAACTCCTTCAGGTACCACGGCTTCAGCCCCGCGGAGCGCAGCATGACACGCCCGCCCATCTTGAGCGCACGGTTGAGCTTCGTGATCTGCGACGTCGCGGCGTCCGAGCCCGGGTCGAACCAATCCATGCTGTCCATCACGACGGCGACCGTGAGCGAGCCGGGCCCGATGCGCGCGAGCACCTCGTCGATCTCGTCGGTGTGGATGCGCAGGTTGTCGAGGGCATCGGGACGAGAGAGACGCGAGTGGGCTTTTGGTGACAAGTAGTCTGGGTGACATTGTCGAGAGTACTTGCCGTCGAGACATACTAGGTAGTATGGGTTGTCTGCGGCGATGTGCGTGGACTCCACCATGGGATCGAGCGTGTCGACCATGTACTGCCAGATCGCATGCGAGCGCGTGTTCTTGGCCGTTGGGTTCGGGCCGCAGACTACGTCGGAGACGGCATGGTCCGCCTCGAGAATGGCGAGTTGGTTCTTCGGCACGCCGAGAGCAGTCCAGAGGAACGACTCCTGACTCACGACGAAGTTCGACACGAGACGAGATAGTAATGCCGGACGAACACGATTGCGCCAGATCTCGCGCTGCTCGTTGAGTGTCCTGGCGGCGAGGAGATCCTTGACCGCCGCTCTGCATCCGAAGACCTGCGTGATCCAGCGGAAGATCCGAATCCCGTGCTTCGAGCCGCCAGTGTCGTAGAGGCCGCCCCGGTTCTTGGTAAAGATGTGGTGATTGCTCAGCCAGTATTGGAATGCCCGGCTCGACAGGTGAGGCGACATTTTTGAAATAAGCAGAGCGCGGAAATCAGGGTGCTTGCCTTCGCCAAAAATCTTCCAGAGATCTTCATACTCGAGCGATTGGAATGCGGCCACTTTAAGCTCCAATAGATGGTTTTGGGTTGGATTCAGGTCAACAGCGTGGATCCTGGCAGGGCCTTGGAGTGCGTAGGAAAGGATGTTGTCGCCTGCACTAGTAATGGCAAGGACTACGTCGCTTGGCTTGAGTTTCAGGATCCGCTCGTCGACGCGGGTGTCCTCCCAGGTGAACGCATATATGTACTCGTTGTTGAATTGAGTGTGCTTCTTCAGTTGGTCATCATAGTATATGCGATAGTGATGATTCTGGTAGAAGAATGAGGGGAGAGGCAGGTTTGCCGAGAGGTTGACAATGGCGGCATCGAAAGCCTTGGAACGAATCTCCGGGACGCTCTTCTCGATTGCTCGAGACAGCATGTCTGAGTGGTTGGTAGGGTGAAGATAGGGTGACTCAGTAACCAAAGCGTCAACTTTCTCTACAATTTCGTGAGGGAGGGAAGACGAGAGCGGTTGCTTGCGCACACCTAGCCAGATGTAGTACGGAATTGCACCAAGTCCATAGTTTCGGGTGTTGACGTTGAGAAGCGTACCAAAGCGATACTCAAGGTAGTCCCGACGACCGGGTTCGAGGGCTACCCTGTCGATATCAAACCAGGCACGCCAGAAAGTCCTTCCCAGAAAATTCACATGGCGGTCGATAAGACCTCCTGTGTAATTCCTGAAGCTGACATCGACTTGAGATTGAACGTAAAAATCAACAACCCCGAGAATGCCATTCGGCGCTAAGAGCGAGATCAAAGAGTCGACGACAGAATAGTAGTCAGGCTACAAAAATGTTAGCTTCCTTGCCTTGATTAAGGTCTTGTGGGGGCCTCACAATCATAGATAAGCTGTAGGACATGGTAATAAGATTGGCGCCCACGTGTCTTGGCTGCTGCTGGGAGACATAGCTGGCATCAGGAGAACGGGGTCGCCCGCCGTGGAGGACTGGTTCATGGTCTTCCAAGCGGAATGTTCTCGCGTCTTGACACACAATCCTGACGTTCGTCCAACCTAGTCTAGCGAACCGCTTCCGAGCCACCTCACAGAGGGATGGCGAGAAGTCAACTAGGTACACGCTATTAAAGAAGGTAGGAACATCGACAAATTGAGACATTGCCTCAATGTTCCAGCCCGTGCCACCACCGATCTATTGTTTGAGTTAGTGAGATGATGTCTATCAGTCGATTCTGGTAACATACGTCAACCCAGATGTTCTTAGCATGGTTTGAGTCAATCTTTTCCGCCTTCAGAGCTAGCTGGGCAGCTGCTAAGGCCAACATGTCCTCACGGCCCCTGAGGAGACGCTTCCTCGTCGCGTCGTACGCACCAGCCTGCGATTTATAGAAGCTCTCCAGGGCATTCTGCTGGTTGCCCTTGTTATCACCCTCATGGGGCTTGAGGAAGCAAGAGTAGAAAAATAGCCATAAGGACTGGACGAGATTAGGATTCTCATTGTCCTTAGCTTTTCGGGTGGAAATAATAGAGAAGCATGTTCCAGCGAGCAGGAACGCTCCTATTCCAAGTAGAAAGATTTTAAGCTCCAGGCCGGGGAGCAAAACGTTACCACCAAGAAAATCCATGATACTCTCTCATGTCTGTAGATGGGAGAGTAAAGCGTTTGAATTGGGTTCACTGTGAAATGATTTGTGCCGCAAGTTGATTCGGTATGTGTGAGAGAGAGAGAGGAAACCCCGAAAACGTTAAAGGGGGGAATGGGAACTGGGCTATATAATTAGCCTTTCAGAAACCGGTCTGTCACTTGACTTCCGTAGTCTAGGCCGGTTGAACACAACTGGGTCGCTTAGCCAATGTATGAATGAGAACATATCATCAAGAATCCGACATGTATAACACCTTTCACAACAGCTTAAGTTAGACCCTCTGATTTGATAAGACCCTACCGGTAGGACCCCGCCATCGGGCGGTTAAGCTCAAGACCGGGGTTTGAGCTTTGATCGTCATAGGAGCCAATCATTTCGGCCACATGTACATGTAGCCTTCCTTTAAAGAAGGGTGGCATGCGTCCGATCAACACGCATTAGGCTCACAGCGATGGGGCTCTGACCGGTTTGTACTTGTGGCACATGCCGCCAATAACCCGTGCCATTGATACCTTCGAAAACGGGATGTGGCTGAGAAACATATCAAAACTTAAATAATCTTCCTCCCTCTACTTGAAGCCAGCGTCAGCTGTGCAATTGGATGCAATCCTCATGGCTGGTAGGAATTGCGACGTCGGTTTCGACGAAGCGATCAGCCAATTGAACAGAGACTCGATTCCCGGGTGATTGGATCTTTTTTTGGTGCCTGTTCATCATCGACCTGTCGGTAGTTTTTTGAGAGAGAACCGATGTCTGGGTTTGTTTGGGTTCCCAACAAACGTCGGCCTACCTAACCCAGTTTCAGGGACAAGAGGGTGTTGTGGTTACAATTTTTGTGGACCAGATCTAGCCGCTTCAGCCTAGACAAGCCCCGAACGGGCCACGTGCTCGAGATTCGAGGTGGGAATGGAGCTTCGCTCAAACAACGGGCTATTCGACGACAACTCAAGGTTCCACGAGGGCTGCTGATTTGGAAACTATAGTTGAGCGGATTTTAGCGCTAAAATACCAATCTATTCAATTAAATGCATATAAGCATTTACCCATCTGACGTAATTGATCGGCTCTTGTACCTATCTTCTACCTGGGCAGACGATGCAAGTGCCACATTCGCGAGGATGCCGGAGTGCACATGTACTAACTTGAAACTCATGATTCGGTCTATAGAATGCTAGGCTCTAATAAAGGATGCTGGATTGTAAGAGAGGATCGGCGCATATTGTCGTCAACACGAGCTATCAAGGAAGTAAGTAGCTCACGCGGCTGATGCCCTTCGACCGACTGATCTTCTTGACGTTCGTTTTACCGCAGAGCTGAGTACTGTCGACGTGCGTTCCCCCGCAAGGATAAACTTCAGCACCCTTAATATTGACGACTCGGAACTTCTCGTTGTCCGCCATGCCCATTGCCTTTCGATCGGGTATGAGTCTCTCCAACCCATTCGCCTTAAAGTCGTCTTCGTCCCAAAAGTCTATTTCAACTGGCATATCTTTGTTGATATATTCATCGACGCGCGCCTGTATGGAGTCCTTCCATTTCCCCTCTATCAGGCCCTGAAATTCACACGATGCTGAATCGGGGAAGTGTGATGCTTTTAGCTCGTCGAAGTTGGCTACTTCATTTTCAAGAAGATGCCGGACGGCAGCACCAAGAACGTGTCCTGCGGTATGATAACGCGAATAGAGATTGCGTTTCTCACTATCGATAGTCTGCGTGACTGTGTCGCCAGGCTTGAAATGCGACGATGCGTCTGTGAACCTGCCGAGGTGGAGTACCTCGCCATCGGTTACTTGGTTCATGCGAACAGCCGACACATCGAAACTGGCCCCTGATGCAGCTCTGATCGCTCCTACATCCGATGGCTGGCCGCCGCCTTGGGGGTGAAATATTGTTTGCTCAGTGACCACAACATGATCCTCCTCGTTCGCACCTTTGAAAAGACCTTTATTCGCTTCTTCGAGTGATGCGAACGATCTCACTGCTCGGACGACAGTTTGGAGGCTGTGAAGCTTGGCATTGTGCTGAAAGGCAAGATAAGTGCGTTGCATGATTCCGATCGAGGGCTCAAATTCGGCTAGATTGCCAATTATATGGTAGCAGTGCGTGCGGGTGGTTGCTCTGAATATTGTCTGATCACGAAGCACGTATCGTCAATTATTCGATGAAGTGATTGATGGAAAAATGTAGAAAATGCGCCCTTCAGCGCCCTCCAAGTGGGACCATTGACGAAATTGGCCACTCATAGCTGCAGAAGGCGCTTAGTCTGGATCTTGCGAACAGCCCAGGCCGAGGACGGTGATCTGGAGCAGTGCAAGGTGACTACTCCGACAAAACCATATTGTAGACAGAAAAAGTCTTCGTCATACTGCTTCGTTTCGTTACGCGTATTGGGTCAAGTTGACAGTTGACGAAATTCTTCTAATGACGACGCCAGGTGAACGTTATCGGCTGATCAATTCACGAGTATTCTCTCTAGAGAATGTTCTTGAAGCCTGTGTATGCAGAAGTGATATCCGCCTCGAGTTCTCGAGCCAGCTGCTCTGATAGTTCCTCACTAGCCTTCATCTGGTTCAAGGTTATCAACCATTGGATGATCTTGCCCCTATTCTCAAAATCTTGGTCGGTGACCTTATTTGCGCTTTGAATTATATCCGTCAGAAGAGGATGCAACTGGTCCCTGGCGAGAAGGCCGAGACGAATTGCATCCAAAAATGTGATAAAGTCCTCCGTGGCTTTGGAAATGAGCTGTCCAGATTTGTTGTCTGTAGCGGCTGCTAACTGAGGTGCTGTGCCTGTGGAGGCAGTAATGGCTGTCGAAGGCATTCCGACCTTCAGTCGCTCTGTTGCTCTGGGTACTTCAAGCTATTCCATCGTGAGCGTATGGACAAGGGATGACACAGGTCAGCATTTTGCAGCTTACATCCCATTCTGCCTTGAATTCTTCGAGACCGACGAATGCTTTGGCTACGGTCTCATCAGCTAAGATGGACTTATACTGCTTCAAAGACCGCTCGCATATATCAGTGTAGTCGGACTCGGGTATTGCATCCTTAAGAAACGCCCTTTCGAGCTCATCCAGGGTGACAATGATGGAGAAGATCTCGGCAAGTGAGTCCTGTAAATCGCGTTCGGCACGCGTCTCAGCTAGTTTCACTTCCTATTTTTCTTGTCAGCCAACATGTTGTCATCAATAGTTCGGAATCTCTCCTGCATCCGGACCTCATCGAGATTTATTGTTGCGGAAAGAGTCGTATTGGGGACATAGCTGTGAGGTGTTGGAGCATATGCCTGTCTGGATGTCATGTTGAGGACCATATGGAGATAGCCAGTCAAATGTAATGGCTTTAAAATAGACTAATCTACAGGCGTAGATTAATAGCCGTACGAGTTTTACGGACTATATCTTGTTTCGGGAAATGCTGAGATGACGTGTATCGAGATATCGGGTCTTGAGACTGGTGATGTGAAACTGAAATGGGAACTTGTACGCCTACAGCGCTGTGCCGACAGTACAGCAGTATACAGGTGCTTCCTTGTACCTACTGTAGGTAGTGACTCTGTTACCTGATCAAAATAGGCCTTACCACATTGAGACTGGCTTGAATTGATAAGACGCCCCGCGATAAGCTCCACTAAAAATTTCTACTGAGAGTTGGATCGCTGATCTCCAAGTAGCAATTGAGCGATTGAGCGATTGACCGGACCAGGGCCTCTTTAGACTACCGCATTCCAAGTTCAACATAAGCCCACAGCTCCTGCTGCTGGCTAACTAAGAAACTATGGCTGGCGCAAAGAAGAACTTCAAGGCCACTAAGAAATTCGAGCAGAAGCATCTTAAAAATGTCCTAGAGAAAAGGAAAGCCGGCGCAAAGATAAAACAGCAGCACCTGCTCAAGGCGAAGAAGAAAACACGGAAAGCCACAGATGCCGAGTTTTTCAAAGGCCCGGAGGATGCCGAGAAGGCAGCCAAACTCAAGTCGTCGAAGACCGCCAATGTTAACGAGATGAGTGTTGACGACTTCTTTGGTGGAGGATTCGAAATCGTCGACAAAGCGCCGAAAACCAACAAGTCATCCAAAAAACTCGGGAAACGCAAGAGAGACGAGCCAGAGCCCAGCCAACCTGACGATGACGCAAGCGACGATCTTGAAATATCCGACGCTGAACAGCCCGTTGCAAGCGACAGCGAAGAAGACGATACCCAGCTTGATGATGATGATGGCGATCTTGGAATGAGTAAGGATGCCATGGAAGCCCTCGCTAAGGATGACCCCGATTTCTACAAATTCTTGAAAGAGAACGACCCTGAGGCCCTGGACTTCGACGACGCAGACCTTGCCGAGGTTGATGACCTGAGTGCGAGCGAAGAAGAAGAAGAAGACGACTCCCCCAAGAAGAAGCGGAAGAAGTCTGCACAATCAGACGCCGGAGGAATCCTTTCGCAAGACAACGAACTCACACAAGAGATGGTCGCACGCTGGAAAGCATCGATAACGGAGAATCATTCCCTCAAGGCGGCGAGGCAAGTGGTTCTAGCTTTTCGATCAGCAGCTCACCTAAACGAGGACGACGATGACCAGGAGAGGAGCCAACCGTACACCATATCTAGTCCTGAAGTCTTTCACGACGTTCTTATCGTCGCGCTCAAGCAGATACCCGAGGTCCTACATCATCATATTCCTATCAAGGAATCGGCTTCTGGCAAGGTTCATGTACCAACGGAATCCAAGAAGTTCAAGCCACTGTCAATGTTGCTACGAAGCTTCACCTCCTCAATCCTCCACATTCTCCCTACACTATCCGACGATGCTACACTTAAGCTCACGCTTTCGGCTCTAACACCGATTGTACCATACCTTCTAACCTTCCGGAAGCTATTAAAAAATATCATCAAGACTGTTGTCGACTTTTGGTCTCAGACTACTAGCAGGGACACTACGAGAATCACAGCCTTTCTTGTTCTTCGCCGCCTTGTAGTCGTTGGAGATAAGGGCATTCGGGAAGCAGTCCTCAAAGCGACATACCAGGGTTTAATCGCCGGATCACGTGTCACCAACGTTAATACGGTTCAGGGAATCAACCTCATGAAGAATTCGGCCGCCGAGCTATGGGGCCTCGATCAAAGCATCGGCTACACAACAGCTTACAACTTCATCCGACAGCTAGCCATTCACCTCCGAAACAGTATCGTCCATAATCAAAACGAGTCGTACAAGCATGTCTACAATTGGCAGTACATTCACTCCTTGGACTTCTGGTCGTATGTTCTCTCGGAACATTGTAACTCACTCAAGGAGGCTGAAGCTGGAAAAGAGTCTCAGCTTAGGCTCTTGATTTATCCTCTCGTCCAGGTCACCCTTGGCGCTATGCGTCTCATACCCACAGCTACTTACTTTCCATTACGTTTCCACATGATCCGATCGCTTCTGAGGATATCTAGATCGACCGGTACCTATATTCCCCTAGCGTCTGTCCTCTTAGAAGTACTTAATTCCGCGGAAATGAGAAGGTCTCCTAAGCAGGCGAGTCTCAAAGCCCTCGACTTTCATGTTGCGTACAAAGCGCCGAAATCATATTTACGTACACGTATATATCAAGATGGAGTAGGCGAGCAAGTAGTCGACCTTTTCGCCGAATATTTTGTGCTGTGGTCGACTAATATCGCATTCCCTGAATTTGCGCTTCCAGTCATCATTATGCTGAAGCGCTGGCTTAAGCAGTCGAGGAAGAAGGCTTCCGGGAATAATAATGGCAAGCTACGCTCCGGCCTTGTCCTACTAGTCCAGAAGCTAGAAGCCAACGCCAAGTTCGTCGAGGGCAAGCGGGCCAAAGTGGATTTCGCTCCTCGCGACCGAGCGCAGGTCGATGCTTTCCTAAAAGATTTCCCATGGGAGAAGACACCGGTTGGTGCATATGTGGTGGCTCAAAGGAAAGCGGGCGCGGAGAAGGCCAAGATGATGGAGGAGGCAAGGAAGGAAGACGAGCGGAAACGGAAAGAAGAGGAGCAGGAAGCTCTTGAGGAGAACGCGGCTGGGATGGACAGTGATGAGGATGAGGATCTGGATATGGGTGACTTAGATGAAGATGAAAACGAAGATGAAGAAGACGAGGACGAAGAATCCTCCGAGGAAGATGACGTATGAAGTACAGCCACCAGATGAATAATTAAGATATTCTATGCCAGGACTTAATCTAATTGTCAATGCTGGATCCCGAGAGGCGAAAAGTCGAGCATGAGCATGATGCTTTCCGGGGCCGGAGAAGGGTTGTTTTTAGCGTTAATTGCGCACAAGTTTTCTATCTGTAGAGGCATCTTCAATGCGACCGTCATCATCCCGGCTATAATTTCATCGGTATGATATGGTAAAGAAGCTGTATTGATATTGTGCATGACTAGACCGTTTCTCGGGTCGCGCACCCAAGTGAGTTTTGAATGCCGCGATCAATTTCCGCAGCACCATGAGTCTCAAGTATGATTCGGGCTGGGACCGATGCCCCTAAACCGTTGTTGTCATTTGGCTGGACTGATTAATCGTTTCGTGTAAGCATTCGGTATCGTTAATCTATTACAACCGCTCTTCTACTCTTAGTAATCTAATAGCCTCCTCGCTTTTATAAAGACCGCGAGTGTTTCACGAGTTTGGACCAATCAATTAATATCGCAAGAGCCACGTTATCGGAACCGTTATTGTGTACAGTATGCGTTCGCATGCTCGCTCGTCCACGTATTTAGTGGTGTTACCTTGGGAGCCTACTGTGTCTTCGCCTCAATGCCATTTCGTCTTCGCATAAACTACATTCGGAATATAGGTTGGCCTTGAATTAGCGGTCTTCAAACCACTCGGTCCCGACATCAACGGACGTCCCCCTCGGAGGGGTCCCAAATTTCCAAGCGAGTCCTGGGCACACCTAAGCATAAGGTGACTATTTTTGGACAGTGTGCCACAAACAGGTACCAGCCTATCCGTCCGGCTTACCAACCCCGGTCCGTCCGTTGAAATGTCGCTATGGGATGGGAGCGACAAACACTTACAAGACCAACCATTTGCTCATTACGGACGTAAGGTATAATGATGTCGATTCCGATCGCCTCGTGGAACTCCCCGAATGCCGTCCGCCGTGTTTCGAAGTTCGAAACATGCTTACATAAAAAGAAAAAGGGATGTGCGTTTCCATGCCTATAAAGGCATGTTTGCTCCAACGCAAGCAAGGCTCTCAAGTCCCAGTGTGACACAGCATCTTCAGGTCTACTTTCACAGCTAAGAAAAAAATCCAATACACTCACCCTTAACCCCTCATTTAGCATCTCTCAATATCGTCAAAATGGTTACCTTCAACATTGCCTACAGCGCGCCCATCAACGGTGCCGGCGCCACGCCCACCTTGACTCAGGCTCAAGTCTGGGAGGGCCTCAAGATGAAGGTGCGACGGGCGCAGGACTTCGTTCCCGCTATCACCGAATGCCAGGTGCTTTCGGAGGAGACTCTGCCTAGCGGGGAGTTGCAGATTACGCGCCAGGTGCAGTTCGTTTCTACCACGGCTCATAGCAGTGGCGGTTGGGTTAAGGAAGTTTGCGGTATGTGATAAGTAATAGGAACTAATATCCTCCTGAACCCCCATCATCGCTATGATTCTTACGCGACCGCTTTTGCTAACTTCAAGCTTCGTAGTGCACTACGATCCGTGCCGTGTTGTCTTCAAGCAGGAAGACGGCAGCACCGTCACCAATATCATCAGCAAGGATGCGAATGGCGAGCTGATCATGAGCTACGTCTTCGAGTGGCGCCACGCCGATGTCTCGGAGGGAAGCGAGAGGGCCTCGCAGCTTGAGGAGGCGCACTGGAAGGTCAGTTACATCCAGACCTCTGCAGGTATCTTGCATTTAGGGACGCTAGTTAACAATGTGCTTAGATGGCCAAAATGGCGGTCGAGAGCAGCATCAACACCATCCGCCGCATGCTCACCGAGGGAAAGATTCAGTAAAGATGAGGCTCTCATCTCTCACATGCTGAAGTAGAGCGACATGGCTTTACCAGTTCGACATCACTAGGTTCGATGAGCAAGAGGAATTGCGCTCTCTTCAAGATAAACGTCTTTGGATTGTCGATGGATCTCCTAGCTTTCGAAGGTGGACAGACGGTTTAGTAGAGTACGCTGAGATAGCCTACGACTCAATCAAGAGTGATTACTCCCTTGACATGTCCAAACACTGCACAATTGTTTAACTGTATGATTGATTTTCATTTGGTCGGCTTCAGGCGCAGCAAACCCTGCTCTCACCTGTGTTTCCAAAAGTTATGCTGACCCCATCTTTTCCGCAATCTGCTCGCTGGAATAACTCTGGCCGTCCTCAGGCGCCCACGTCTCAGCATTTGCGACAGCCCTCCATTTCCCCCGCCATTCATCTTCCAGGATTGCCATCTCGTGCATATCGTGCCATCCACCCATGAACCAAATAGCCTCGCGCTTGACGCCTTCCTCCCGGAACCCGACACGGCTATACAGACGTCCCGCACCGGGGTTCCAGCCAAAGTACGCGATCTCGACGCGATGCAGTCGCGCAAAGTCGAACGCCCAGTCGAGGGCCCATGCGATGGCCTCCTTGCCGTAGCCCTTGTTCCGGTACCGCGCCATGATCACGAGGCTCAGCGCCGTACTGCCGTGCTGCGTGTGCCGCTCTTCCGGCTTGCTCAGCGAGAGGGCTCCGATCGGCATGGGATCCCTCGGGAAGTCCGGCAGACAGATGTACATGGACAGCAGCTTGCGGGTCGCCATGACCTTGACTGCCGGGTCGACTTGCGCCATGGTGAACCCCGCTGGAAGCGACGTGTCGAAGTTCAGCGTTCCGCTAGGCAGCTAGAGTTAGATCGCGCATTATGTAAGTTGTGGAGGAGGGGGTTTAAGCTTAAGCTCACGGTTCCTGCATTAGCGAGTAGAAAAACTCTTCGTGTTTGACGTCCCCCATGGGGACATACCTCAAACGCTTAGATTGATAGACGTCCATTTTGGCGTATCTGAGTAGCACTTTGATTTTCCTGAGAAGGTGAGAAAGAAAAAGATGCTTACATCTTTGAGGAGTAATTAGGCATCCTTCGACTATCTTGGCAGGGGTGGGGTCCCGAATTATTAACATCACAAAATCACCGCATCCAACTCTCGTCGACAAGAAAGAGCAACTAATTGCCATTCGGGTCAATTCTGCACTCGTGATACATGTCTTAGGAGTGAAACAGACAGTAAACTCGAGCATATTCTTCGCATATGTTGAGCATATGCCGTGGCTTTCGATACCCTTTCTGGTCGGTTGTCTGCTTAGCTGGCCAGGCTAAGCAGACAACCAACTAGGACATACTGTATACATATAATCAACGTGAATACCTTGCTGGTCAAGCAACGGATTCGAGTTGGTTTGAACGCTGTACGTACGTATAGTGTGTGCGCACAGTATGCGTGCGTGTATTTTGGTGTATGCAGCTTGAATCCAGCATATGCGTATAACTAACTTGAATATCTTGCCGGCCAATCAAGGTATTCCGTTGGCGCCCTAAACGCCGTACGTACGAATATGTGTGTGTGTGTGTGTATGTGTGTTGGTGTGTACGACTCGAATCCAGCATGGATTGATTTGTAAGAGTGTCTCTCAGGGAAAATAGGGGTAGGATACGGAGGGCCACACGGTCTCTATATTTCAGAGCATCCAATTTAGCTACTAGGTAGGTATAGCAGTATTCTCCGAAGAAAATTTCACTCGATCAATTGATTCCTCCTACCTCTATAAATTCATTCACACTAGGTGGAGAGTGATGGGTGCCAATTGCTCGAATCACTTCAATATAACTAACTTAACTCCAGCACATGATTGATTCGACTCCAGCATATGCATACGTACGTGGTATGTATATGTTTTAGAGGGTGGCCTTTTTGGTTGAGCGTTTGGTTTTTATGTCCTTTTTTGAACGCTGTACGTACGTACTCGAATGTGTGTATATGCATATGTGCGGGTTTACTTAGAATAAAAAATTATTAACTTTTTTATATTATACTGCAGTAAAATCAATGCGCAACTACTGTATATATTTTTTCAAATTTAAAAAAGCTTCTTATATTTGCTAAAACAAAGAGGAAAACTCACATGAAACAGCTTAATAAGCTAAGCCCTCTAACATAACTCTATCGGTATAAAGAGTCTGCTCTTTTCTGAGACTGTAACGGTACTAGTATATAGGGGTGCAGACGGTCAGGTTCGTTCGACCTGATAACGTTCTATCTTTTGGTAGTGTTGTGGTTTAGAGCTGCACTTCTGTTCCGTGACAGAGACCTCTTCATTGCCTTCGATAGAGCTAACAGGAGGAACGCGGCACAAAGTAAGTACTGGTTGTCAGGTTCTTCCTCAGTCTCCACAAAGGAAGAGATTAACCAGACTTGAAGCGGCAAAACTCCCAGCGTAAAGATAAAACCCCAGTTTAAAAAGGCATCATCTACCCTCTCCGCAAAAACCCCCAGACGAGGAACACTAAACATGACTAGGATAGCAAAGAAGGAAATGCACCAGACTGCTGAGAATCTTTGGCCTAGGAATATTTCTAGAAGTTTTGGCACTGCGTAGATCCCGAGGAATGTAATCGTGAATGATTCGGCGAGGGATTCGTAAACGTATTTGGCTGGAAGGTGCGACATTGCTATTGTCGATAGTGGTGAGTGACGGTTAGTTTGTAAAGTGCGTTAGCTTAGCGAGTGATGTCGAGTGAGATAGCTCGGTTGCAATTTAATGCTAGTCACGGCAATTTATAAGAACGTGATAGGAAAGTATACAAAGAGAGTATTCTACTTTATTTGTTCTCATCTAGTTGTCATAAACTGTTGTTGTGGAATATGATTATTGTAATAAATTATGATTGTATCCGTCTAACTTCTTTGTGAGTGTTCTGTTTTTGTTCGGGTCAAGTTTGGCGTGCATTGGTAAAGCTGGCTTGAGTATGTATTCCTTCACAATGTAAAAATCACATAAGCGTTCAGTATTGTAAAGAATACAATCTCATTATTGTTTTTGTTTGTCTGTTTATCCGCTTCCCATCTTAGCGTACCTAACCGAAATATCCTCACCATTTGCTTCCTGTTTCAACAGTTAGTTACGTTCGAGCAATTGCCCCTATACCAATGTTACCCCTCCAAGATAATCCAACAACAGTCTACTTCGTTTCAGTGTTACATAAGACTCGTATTCGTATTGAGCTATAATAGCTGTTAGCACCCAAATACATACTTCGGATCTGCGGCAACAATGTCGCTATCAAGCGGATTAACAACACCGTTATTATTGTTGCGCTAGAGAGAACCGGCAACGGCGCGCAGAAGAGCCAACCAAGGCTCAGAGGAGCCACGGCCTAAAATTAAAATGATAGCTATACCAACAACGGCATCTAAGCCCCCGCCCGGCGATATAGAGCATCTTATTAGATAGTGTGGTCATTCCCAAAAGCCTTGTTAACTTAGAGATATTAAACTTTACTATTTATACGGACTCCTGGCTTCGGTAGAGGCTTTGAGCTCATAGCCTCATCCCTTGCCTTCAGATCTGATAGGTCAGTCTCCTTGACTGAAAGGAGAAAGAAGATTATGGACCTCTATGAGCATCATTAGCTGAATTGAACTACTGTTCCAAACTACCAGCTGCTCCCACCCCCATCCCCTTCAGAATGCTTCTTTCCATGACAGAACCCTCCCCACCTAATACAAAGCCTTGGTCTGTCGAGAAAGATTAACAGGGCTTCTCAAACTCAAATCACGACGTCATCATGACTAATTTAAAAGGCACGTTGCTAATAACAGGCGCAAATGGCGCCCTTGCCAGCGCTGTTGTATCGGAGGTGACAACTTCACTTGAATTAAGTTCCTATCACGGCATCTACACCGTACGAGACACTACGATTCCAACACCTGCACTCGATGCCGCCCTAGCGCAAGCCCCGTCGTCCATCGTAACGGCGCACGAGCACTCATAGCGTCGGGAGAAATACCACCGATACAAGCCCTTGTGCTGAACGCAGGCTATCAGGAGTTTGGATCCCAAACATGGACAATGGACGAGTTAGACACGTCTTTCACAGTCAACTACCTCGGCCACTGGCTTTTGACGGTCATGCTCCTGCAGAGCATGGACCGAGAGGCAGGGCGCATAATCTGGATCAGCAGCTGGTCTCATAAGTGAGTTGGTCCAATCTGAGTTACAGCTATTGCCTACAATATGAGTTTAGGCTGACCATAATTAAACAGCCCTGACGATAAACGTAATTTGGCTAAGCCCGGTTATACGGAAGAGAAATATACCACTGCGATCTTCGACCATATCGATGCCATTGCCAAAGGCACTTGGAGCGCAAATAAAGACGACACGACTGCTTGGATATCTGGCTGGCGACGCTACGGAGCTTCTAAACTTTGTGGTGTCACTATGGTGTGAGTCTTCTTGTAATCAGTTATGTTCTTTTGTGATTCGAATCAATCGGGCCTCCTCCCGGCTGACTAGTTTGGGTTGTTTATTATAGACACGAACTCCAGCGCCGACTAGACCGCGATCCAGTTCTGAATAAAAACTCAGTGCTTGGCTTGGACCCAACTGCTATGACCTCAGACATGGCCCGCAGGAGTGATAATTGGGCGCTCCGGGTGTTCTTGTTCAAGATTCTGATTCCCTTTATGGCATTTATTCTCATGCATATCTTGCCAAATGGCCCCTTCCGCACCCTGAGGAAATCAGCCAGGGATGTCGTCGCTGCGGCCTTTCACAGCACACCAGATCCGCTAAGTGAGAGGCCCAAATGTCTGTACCTTAACGGGTCAGTCAAGGGTAATTATAACGCATTAGCCAAAGACCCCAACAACTGGCGTATAGTTTGGCGTGCTAGTGTCAAGTACGCTCGGCTGGTACAGGGTGATACCATGCTCAAAGGGTGGGACTTGGAATGATTTCGGGAATATAGTTCCGTCGTACTAGACATAGCTTATAGCGGCTATATTCATATACTTTAGCATTTGGTATACTCAGTCTTGCATTTCATATTGTCGCTCTCATACCTGGGACATTACCATTCGCAGTTCTATAGTCACTGCAGACGTTCACATCCGAAACTTTTACATACCTTAATACCTGCTTCGTCACGTATCAAAACCAGCAGCATGTTGTTTACGTCAATGCTATTTATGTGAATAGGCAGCCGCTTCGGTGCTTGAGTGTGGCGCCTAAACATATACCAAGGGCCCCTAAGAGGTGGTAAGCATGCTGAAGAGCTTCTTTTATCTGACTAATGTTGAGTGTTCGAGGGATAACCTGCTACCATCCACCACCGCGATCAGTCGAGCCAGTCGTAAAAACGGAACCTAATAAGAACTATTATTTGGGGAATAGAACCATCCAATATGGGCCTGCGGGGAGGTAACCACGATACGACGCCAAACATCCTCATCAATTAGACCACTCATGAGATGTGAAGATCCGACGGACAGCGCGCTGTGCTTAGTTTGCCTAGTCCTGTAGTATTTACACACATTTTGTGCTATCAGGACTCCAGTTAGCGTGGAGGCCTCGCTGTTGCGACCCGGCTTCTCCTGGTGGGTTACATCCACCATTGGCGCGATCTCCGATTATGAATATCCGCTTAGCTAAGAATTCTAATACTACCACGACCTGGTTGGTTCTGTGTGTCGGTCCTTCTTTGACCAATGAATAGATTGGATTACAGTCTCACCACGGATTCTAGGAAGTGGTGTAGGACTACTGTCCATTTGCCAGAACTAGGGATTCTAAAATCAAATGGCTCTCGTGATTTTTGCCCTATATATGGCCGCCGCGATTGGATGCGCACAGGCTGGCCCCCAGTCAGGAGGTGCATGCAGCGTTGCCAATGGTGCATAATTGGAACCTAGAAAGGCTATGACGAGATCAAAGAGCAGTGAAGGCAACCCATATTAGGATACTAGGTGAATAGAACGTCGCATTCAGAAACTTGATATTATCAGCTATTCTAGGATCTTTTATCGTCTTTCTTATATCCTAAGTAGGGAACATTAATCATCCCGTGTGAGATGCGTTAACGTCGACATCGATATCCGTATTTATCAAGCTTACGAAACCACAACCCCCCTAACGTGTCTAGCATCTATATATTTACACGTAAAGTGGCGAATACCGGTATTAATGGTAAATGCAGATGCTCGTTGCACTATCGAAACTTAAATATTTCAAGGTAGGACCTGAACTCGTGAATAAATCCAAACGCTCGCTCAGGCGCTGTATGGCCTTCCTACTATCATTTTATAGCTCTTATAGTCCAATCTCGAGATGCTATTTAACTTGGATAATTCACCAACTAATTGCTATTGTAACTGCGGAAAACTCCATCTCCTACCCCGTGTAAGTCCTTCGGAAACCAGCCTATAAATAGCCGGAGATCGCTGTTGTCGATCCTCGACCTCGGTGCCAATCATGAAGTTGTCCAGCCCTAGACAATCTATCAGCGTGAGGCATCCTTAGGGTAGGCCTGTCGATAGCAGTGCTACATCGTTTATTCCGTCGTCATACGGCCTTTTTAAGTGATAGCTAGTATAATTGCTGCCATATCGTCTCGTGCTTCAGATCATTACCGTACTTACGTCTATATTCCTCCCCCTTTACTCTTCAAAAATCTTGAACTATCATGGTTTCATTTCGTGATGTTTCCTAGACGAGTCCATTCTCAACGTGTTGCAGATACGGAAACGGAGCTGCCGCTAGGAGGGAACAGCCAGATCGCTTATTTTATCGGTCGGGATTCCTCCATCACTGCCGCCTCTGCACCTCACCAAGAGCGAGCGATCGATCTGAACCAAGATGCGGCATTTCTCGCACATGATATGCCTTCTGGTTGCAACATGAGCAGAGACAACCCATGTCCAGCCCCATTTATTGAGGCTAGAACAGATAATGGAGCATTCGAAGCAAACAAAGCCGAAGAGGGTAAAGGCGAGCGATATAAAACCAGATTCCAGCGATTCGACTTGTTTTTGACAGATACCTGGGCTCTTGAGGTCTTCTGGTGTCTCCTGGCGTTCGCCTTTTTGGCAGGAATGTCTACATTTCTTGCTGCCCACCAAGGTGCTCCCCAACCGCAATGGCCGTATGGAATCTCGATCAACACCGTTGTCTCGTTATTCGTTAGTGCGCTGGTAGGCGCCTTGGGGAGCGTGCTCTCTACTTGTTAGTGTTACTGTGGCGCAGACTACTTAAGCTTGTTAACTAATTGGCTACACCTCAGGTATTGGGCAGACGAAATGGCAATGGTTCGCCTCGCCACGGGTTTTATCTGATATAGAAACATTCGACGGAGCTACCCGGGACATATGGGGCAAATTGCAACTGCTAGCACATAGTTGTGGGCGTGAACAGTAAGCGTTCCGAGTCTTGATGGTATCTAAACAAGCTGCTGACATGGCTAATTAGTCATCTTGCTAATTGTGGTTGTTTGATTGCCCTTGGGACATTGGCAGTTGGACCTTTCTCTCAGCAGATCGTCCAGTACTACAACTGCTTCTCGGTATCCTCTAGTCATCTTGCATGGCTACCACGAGTTAATAATTACACTGCCGGATCTAGAGTTTCCCCAGGCCATTCTCAGTTGGACCCAAGGATGGCTTCTGCTATCTACACTGGTATCCTGGATCCCCCCAAAACGGATGCTGGTGCGATCACGTCTTTTAGCTGCGACTCTGGCAATTGCACATTGCCTCAATTTTCAACTCTTGGGATGTGCCATTCTTGCCATGAAATACTGGAACTGATTCACGCCAACGAGAGTTTCCCGGGGTATTGGCTCGATAACTGGGCGGAAAATCCTAGTTGGAATTGGTGGAGAGAAGATGCCAGGGTTGGGTGGACGAACGAGAGCAGCACTACACACTACACGTACACACCGTACACAATGCTGTCTTCTCGCAAAACTCTTGGCTTCGATCCATCAATGGGTGACGCACCCTTCGATGACTTGATAACTCTCGACTTTTTGACGTTCAACATTGATGCTACCTGCAATACGACCATGGGAGATACGGAAACGTGTTCCAAACATCCGTGGGCAGTTCGCTGCTCATTGTATCCTTGCATCAAAACTTTCAATGCGAACATAACCAACTCCAGACTCTCGGAGAATTTGACATCATATTTCCCCATGAAGAAGTCGAACATTTCTGCTATCGAAGTTACCACCTCTGAGAACCTCACTTGGTCTTATGCTGTAAACACGACGCTTCGTCATGGACAAAGAGTTGATTGCAATCCTAGTAGCATCCCAACAACAACCAACACTGTCCCTATCACTAGTAATAGGACCAGCCCAATATCCAGCAATGAGACCGTTACATGGTATCCACAAGACTGCGTATACTCGCTGGGCTACCCGGCTGCGTTGGGTATTAATCAGTTTCTCTCTACTCTCTTTGACGTGAACTCACTCGAGTCACATAACGGGAGTGTAACTGACCTATTCGGAGATCACTGGCTCAAGACCTTTTATAAAAACGGGATGGCGAATTTCAGCACCGCCGACACCTACTTCGGGTCGCTGGCCGCCACAATTACGGCGAGTATGAGACAAACCGGCCAGACTGCGTTGTTAGCCGATGCCATCGGTTCCGTCCTACAATCGGAGACGTGCATCCGCATCCGATGGCCATGGCTTACGCTACCGGTTTTCTTCGTATTAGCTACACTAGGCTTCCTAATCTCGACGATTATGTCGTCAGCTTGGCGAGGAGCTTGGAAATCTTCATTCCTTGCTGCTGTCTTTTTCGGTGCTCATAACGCTGGGCTTGAGTCACTCGAGCCTCAATCATTACAGAGCGATATAATAGAAACTGCCAAGCATATACGGGTTCAGCTATATGTCAATCAACAAATGACGCCCGTAAATAGTGTCATAAATATTGAGGCAAGCCAGAATGTAAATTTGACACGGCTTCCCACCTAGCCCACGTTGCAACAGAGCATCACTATTACCTAGAATACAGCCACGAACCCAGTATCGCACCATGTCACTAGAAGTGCATTAGTCCTTTCGTTTCGGCTTCTCTTTCTTCGAAATCCAGGACCACAAGAGGGGATGTCGTTATAAGTATTGCAGAATTGCAATTGGTCCCTAACTTTCCTCTCAACCATTTCTAACAAGCTTATGGTCGTGTCTTCGATGGAGCTGAAGATGAAGCGATTCATGTAGGTGGGTAGGGATTGTGATCAGGAGCGTGATCAGAATGCCTGTATTGGCATGGTAGCGGTGAATGCGAAATGGGCGACGTTCTTGGCGATTAATCTCGTCAAAATCAGCAGGCAAGACATCTAATAATATCTACCTAATAAAACGCGTGCCTCTAAGGCTACCGGTATTAACAATCGATTAAACACGTACTTAAAGCTGTTATATACGTTATATTTTATTATATAACTTGCTTATATAATATATAAGCATAAAAAATATCGCTTATATAGCATATAACTTGAACTAGTCACTAGTTACTTAGGTTCTAGCTAAATGGCGTTTGGTGGGGTTGAGGCTGCCATTTTCGGAAGGCTCAACCCCAACACAGGCACTTTAGATGTTCGGCAATGACTGGAAATAAATGTAATTGGATGGGCCAAATATGTATTACAGAAGTACAAATTCTGAACGCGGGTCAGCATGGATCTATTAGCGAACCGGCTCCAGCGGGGTACAGTACGTATCTAGTACCTGTCCGTCTTTAGGCCTACGCGGATTCGAGGATGAGGCACGAGCGGCCGATGAAAGGAGCGGGAAGTCAAGAAGCTGATAATGAGCATACATCAGCTCACCCGCACAAAGTGCGTCTCGTATTTCCGCGGTGTCGCTGTCCAACCTGACGAGACAGGCAGTTCCTGTGGCATCCATGTTGTCATCCAGTTGTACGCCGCGGGGCCATCTGCCTCAGCAGGTTCGTGACCCAGTGGCCCAGATGCTTTCCAGCTCTCGACGCTCGCAGGTAGAGCCTCAGCTAAGCTAGGCCATCCAGCGCCGACAGTGGAAAGGTAAACATGGCTGAAATCCAACCATTTAAGGCCGGGCTGAGCCCCCAGGAACCGCACCAGCGGCGGAGTGCTGAGAATAAGGCCTCCTAAACGGAGGAATTCAAGTTGAGGAAAAACGTGTGGTGTCTCATCGGCCCCATCGCCCAACATTTTCAACAGCGAATGCGCTCCTCTGGCGGGGAGGTTAGGCCATTTACCGCCCGCCATGATCGATAGGCGGCGGAGAGTCGGCTGCACACATTTGAAAAGTTCGGCGAGGACTTGCGACCTTCGACCTTCTTCGGCTAGAAACTCGACATGTAAGATGTCTAGCCTGATGGTCTGGAGGCCCGTGAACAAGTGCCGAGTAGCAGGCGTATCATGAAGCTGATCCGCAAAGAACTCAGACACGCGCAAATGCTTGATACTTCTCTTTGCCGAGTATAATGCTCGTGCGAGTATCTCGAGAAAAAAAGTAGACGGGAAAGAGCCCCGACGTTGGACGTCGACTGCGTAAGAACTGGACAGAAAAAGGTTAAAGCCGTGGCCACCGATCGCGCGAGGGGTTTATTCATACATGCAGGATTCCAGGCCGGGAAAATAGTCGCGGCCGTCGAACACCCAAGGCTTGATTTCAATCCTCTCGAGGGCGGTCATCACGCGAAAGAGCCTGGCTAGTGCAGCAACAATAGCCTCCTTGTTCTGCTTCTGCTCTGCGACCTTTTCAAGCCAGAGCGCTTGAGCCGCTACGATGACGCCGGCCTCTCTCTCCGGCCTCGTCCGACGGTGCTCGATGACGCGCTCAATAGCCGTTTCCCAGCCCCCTTCACTCCGATCACCGTCCGGGTCGAACTCGACCTCGTCTATCGGCTCGTGTATTTCATTTTCAAGTAGCATCAGGTAATCTGGCCAGAATCCTTCACGGTAATATGCTGGGTCGAATACGAACGTCTTTGTGTATCGTGCTATTGAACTGCCTAAGATCTCGTCGACCACTTCTTGGAGCTTCCCGAACTCGACGGTCCGCGTCCGACCGTGCTGTCCCGCAGTGAGTAGGCGCTCGGGCGAGGGCCCGAAGTTCCACGGCGGGATCTGGTCTTGTCGCAGGCCGGAGAACCTGAGAAACTCAAAAAGTGGCCGGAAGGCTATGGCTGCATATTGTTTGTTCACCAAGCGCATAGATACCAGATCAGTTGTGCAGGGCAGATAGGATGCGATTTTAGCTAGTAATTCCGGGGGCAGGGAGTCCATGCTTGTTAGAGTGTATGATACAACTCTTGGTCTGTTAAAATGGGCAAATACAGGGGATTAGGTAGAACCAATTTAGTTTAAGAGTTGTAAATAGTAATGTTTCATTTCTTCCTTCTTTCGCTAGCTACGTGGGTTAGGTGCCGTTGAGGTGCAGGCTGTCAAGAATCTTGGCTTAGCATCTACCCTAGAGTGATGATACAACATCATTTGTTGCCCTTGCTGCTGTCCTGCGAGATGCTAACTTGAATTGGTTAGTGCATCAAGGGTCCACTAAGCCCCATATCCCCGCACTAAACAGTCTCATGATGTACCTATTCGACGATTGGCCTGGTTGGGAGCCCAATGATCTACGGTATCCCTGTCACATGACCCACAGGGTCAGACCCACACCTGTATGTAATAGTTAGTACACAGTGTTGTAGGAGGTGGATTATCTATTTTTTTTATAACTTAATATATTTTAATAAACTATTATACTAATTAAGTGCTATAAAGTAATAGCTAGAGTTATGGATCCTTGGACCTGACCTACCTGACCTAACTTAACCTACTGGCTCACGTGACGTTTGCCCACGTGATTAGCCAAGCGGGCATATATAAATACTTAGCTACTAGATTTATACCTATAGGATTACTTTTTTTCTTATTTTATAATTAATATATAAATGGTATTTTAACTAGGAGCTTTCCTTTTATAAAGGACGTTAAACATAATAGCTAGCAATTTTGTTTAATATTAATTATTAATTAACTAGTTTTTTATTATTATTTTTTTTGTTTTTATTTTTTTATTAATTAGTATTAAACTTAGTTATTTATTTATATATTTTAAATATAAATATAAATATTAATTAAACTATTAAATAATTAGTTAATATTATTATTATTAATATTATTAATTTTTATAATAAATATATTATATATTAAATAATTATTTAAGTTTTTATATATTATTTATTTATTTATAGTTTTTATTATATTAAATAATTTTTATTTAATAAAATATTTAATTAATAATTTAAATTTTAATTATTATATTTTAAAACTTAAGCTTAAATATTTATTAAATTAAGCAAAATTAAAATATATTTTTAAATTATTTTTTTATTATTAAAAAGCTATATATAATAAATATAAAGCTAATAATTATTATAATTTTATTAGTATTTTATTATTTAATAATTTTTTAAACTTAAAATTATTTGCTTTAAGCTTTTTTAAATTTAACTTTTTAAGCTTTAAATTTAACTTTTTAAGCTTTAATTTTAACTTTTTAAGCTTTAATTTTAACTTTTTAAGTTTTAATTTTATTTTTTAAAATTTTAACTTTATTTTTTTAAGTTTTAAGCTTTAATTATAATAAGCATTATATAATTTTAAAATAATATAACTATTTTAAATTATTAAATTTAAATTTATATTTTTTGTTTTAATAGTTATATTTATATAATAAATTATTAAATTTAGCAGCTTTTTATATTATAAGCTTAAGCTTATATAATAAATTATTAAATTTAGCAGTTTTTTATATTATAAATTTTTTATAACGTTATAAATATATTTATTAACTAAAATAAAATAATTATTGTTAGATTTTTTAATTTTTTTATTATTAACTATAATAAAAAAATTTTTTTTTATTTAAAATATTTTTTTATAAATTTTTTTTAATTAATTTAATTTTAATTTTAAATTTTTTAGCTTTAATTACTTTATTATTTAATATTTATTATAAATTATTTATTTATAACTAATATAATATAATATTTATTTTAAAAAGCTATAATATAATAA